>VXBZ01009314.1:72153-97582 GCA_013399135.1 Heliornis fulica | reverse complement strand
CACAAGGTTTGCCTTTGTCTGCCATTTTTTTCTCCTCCCCCCTTCCCACTTTTTTTTACCTGTGAGGGGGTAGGCACGACAGTAGCTGTGGTGCTCAGCTGGGGGGGGTAAACCATGACACCACACTAGTCCGATGCCCCTGGAATAGCGACAAGAAGCTCCATTTTGGCCATCCTAGAGGTGGTTAAGTTCTGTGTTGCCTGCCTTGATTACTTAACAGTGTACCAAGAAACAAGGATGCATTTTACAACCTTGTTTAACGCCCTCATTTATTCTTTTCTGACATTAATGAACTGCCTAAACATAACCCCACTCTTCTCCACATCATTTCAGAATGGGTAAAAAAAAAATTCAACTCTATTTAAAGATATCAGAAGAACATTGCATTAATAACTTGAAATGCCTGATCACATTCTTGTAGTACATACTGCAAACATATCCCCAGGGGTCTTACCAAGCTTGACCTTTGTAATTATTGCTTTTCCTTACAGCATTGATGCTCTAATTTCATAGACATACATATAGACCAGCTACAGACTCAGAAACACAGCATGTAACCTATTAGGTCAGCAACAACGAGGTTGTAGTAGTATTACAACCATAATCCTAGCTCATTCCTGACAGCAGGCTGTGTTTGCTCCTCTTGCTATAGTAACAGCACATGATATAGCATTTCCAGGAGTTCATCCATTTTGTCCTGGCACCTTGAATGCTTGCTTCAGTGTGGTCCAAAGCTCATTAATCCTGTGCTCCATTCAGTTTGCATTTGGGGGCAAGGACACATACAACGAGGATGGTGAAGGGTCTAGAGAACAGGCCCTAAGTGGAGCAGCTGAGGGAGCTGGGGTTGTTTAGTTTGGAGGAGATTGAGGGGAGACCTTATTGCTCTCTACAACTACCTGAAAGGAGGTTGCAGTGAGGTGGGGGTTGGTCTCTTCTGCCCAGTAACAGGCGACAGAACTCGAGGTAATGGCCTCAAGTTGTGCCAGGGAAAATTTAGGTTAGATATTAGGAAGAACTTCTTTACTGAAAGAGTCATTAAGCATTGGAACGGTCTACCCAGGGAGGTGGTTGAGTCCCCATCCCTGGAGGTTGGGTAGATGCAGTGCTTGAGGACATGGTCTAAGGGTAGACTTGGTGGTGGTAGGTTAATGGTTGGACTGGATGATCTTAGGGGTCATTTCCAGCCTTAAAAATTCTATGATTCTATGATTCTNGCTATTAGCATTCAAAGATTTGTAAGTTTTCTAAACAGCCTTTGTGTTTTAACTTCCTCTAAACTCAATTATGATCCAATCCCTGCCAATCACTGTTACATAAACCTTCAGTGTGAAATAAGTACAAGATTTTGGTAAAGACAAGGTAATAAAAAAATTATCAAAACATTTAATTTCTAAGAAACTATTCTTTTGGCAAGACAGTTCTAAATCAAAGTCAGCTACAAGACATCTGGGGCCTAGAAAAAAGCTGGGGTGAGACTTTTTAGAAGGGCGAGTACTGATAGGATGAGACAGAATAGTTTTAAGTTGGAAGTCGGTAGATTTAGATTGGCTATAAAGAAGAAATTCTTCACTATGAGGGTGGTGAGTCACTGAAACAAGTTGCCCAGTGAAGGGGTGGCTGCCCCCTCCCTGAAGGTGTTCAAGGCCAGGTTGGATGGGTCCTTGAGAGGTGTCCCTGCCATGGTTAAAGCTTGATAATCTTTAAGGTCCCTTCCAGCCCAAACCATTCTATGCTTCTGATTACATTTGGGAGAGATGGATTCATGTCCTGGTTCTGGCCAGGACAGAGCTGACTTCGCCAAGCAGCCACCACGGTGAGCTGAATTGGACTGGGCTCTTTTCCACATGATCTGGCATCAATCCAGTCCCTATAAAAGGAGGTGGTGGGGCAGATGTGGAGGTTGGTGCAGGTGGTACTTGAGTCGGTACAGTGGCTTGTGATAGCTTCTTGTCAGTTGGTAAAGAGCTCTGCAAGGCTATTGTTGACAGGGCAATTCACTGCTGACCCTTCTTCCTAATATGCTGGTTCTCAGCACCAACGGTGGGATCTGCTATGAGTTAGACACATCTTATGAGCTCCCTCTCCTTGATTTCAGCTGCTATACTGAATTAAAGGGGTCTAGAAATATATTGGATAATTGGATTGGAGCCAAAGAACATGCCTTAACTAATACAAAGGCACCTGCTCAGAAAGATGGGTCTCTCTCCCATGTTCCATTCTTTCCTTTGACTCAATTTGCAAATATTAAGTAAAGCACTCAGCCTCTCTCCTGTTGTTTTAAGATTTCATGTGCCAGAAAGCAAACACTAAAGGAAAAATCACATCCTTCACTAGACAAGATAACAGTTCACTTTGGGACCCAGAGTCAGAACCAAGCTTTAGTGCCCGGTGAGTGACTTGTAAGAAATGAAGCTTTTATACAAACCATGTTTGAACTACAGAAGTCACTCCAGTAAGACAGAAGTTGCCACAAAACTCTATTCTCTCCAATACAAAACTTTCTTCACTTTAGATTTTTCTGACATTCTGCTCTAACAATACAAGAATCATACAAATTTATGTGTTCAAATTTCTCAGCCTAATCTTCTTGTTAAATGCTTTAAAGCTATATTCAGATTCAACTGACAGGACCTCAAAAATACTTCCATATAATTCCATAAACATCAAAGGACCATGAATGGATGAAACTTTTAGAGAGCAGAATATGTGCCAAAGAGCTTTGGATCAAAAAAAAATTTTACTGATTTTATTCCAAATTTGGCCCAAAAAAGACTAACAACAACAACAATCTGTATAACTATCTAATGTAGCCTTGATATTCAACTGTTTGATAGTGGTCGTCTTTTAAGGAAAAGAAAAATTCTGACCAAACTAAAGGTGATCCGGATTGAAGGAAAATTTTTTATAAAATTTATCATGATAAACTTCAAGCCACAGATGACAAAACAGATACATGTTTCATGTTTTTAAGGACCTTCCATATGAACTATGTGCCAGTGGCATGATCAGCTTCTGGGTTACTAAGGCTGAACCACCTTGACAGCCTAGAATCACAGAATGGCATACTGGTTGGGCTGGAAGGGACCTCAAAGCCCATCTAGTACTACACTACTCTGCCATAGTCAATGACTCTTTCCACTAGACCAGGCTGCCTATAGCTCCATCCACCCTGGCCTTGAACACTGCCAGGTTGGGGGCATCAACAATTTCTCTGGGCCACCTGTTCCAGTGCCTCACCACCCTCACCGTGAAGAATTTCTTCTTAATGTCCAATCTACATCTACCCTCTTTTAAACCCATGCCATATCACTACACTCCTTGATAGAGTGTTCCCCTCCAGCTATCCTGTAGACTCCCTCTAGGTACCAGAGGGCTGCTGTAAGGTCACAGAGACTTTTTTTCTCCAGGCTGAGCAAGGCCCGCTCTCCCAGCCTGTCTTCATAGAGTGCTCCAGCCCTGTGGCCATCCTCTATAAACTTGCTCCAACTGGTCACACTTCTTTTGATGCAGCCCAGGATATGGTTAGCTTTCTGGGCTGCAAAAGCACAATGCCATGTCATGTTGACTTCTCAGCAACCCACAACCTCAAGCCTTTCTGAAGGCTGATCTCAGTCCATTCTCTACCAAGTCTGTATTAATATCCTGGGTTGCCCTGCCTTGTGCAGGACCTTGCACTTGGCTGTGTTGAAACTTATGAGGTTCATGTTCAAGGTTCTCCAGCTTGGCCAGGTCCCTCTGGATAGCATCCTGTCCCTCAGGCATGTTAACCACAGCATTCAACTTGATGTTGTCTGCAAATTTGATGAGCGCACTCAACTGCACTGTCCATGTTATCAAGGAAGACACTAAACAGCACTGATGCCAGTATACTGTGGGCCTCTGAGGAACACCACTGCTGACTGATCTCCATCTGGACAACCAATTCTGTTACACTTCTCTTAGCAACCTATCGTTTCTCCTTCACAGAAGGTGTTGGACATACACATTCAATAGTTTTTCAGACTCGGTTGCCGCAGGTCTTATTTGATCATCATATTTTACTTCCCGACTGCAGATAAAACCCTCTTCCAGATCGGTGTGCAACAGGACGCCCTCTCTTGAGAATATTAATGTATTTCTCTGGCAGAGTTCATATCTGTTCCTTGCTGGACATTTTCATGCATTTCACAAAAGGCATTTGTCTGCTTAACAGTGCAGTTTTATTGGAACAAATACAAATTACTATTTACAACACATTTTTGATCCTCACCTTAGTGTCAAATGCTGATTCTCTGTTGCTACTCTTTGTAAGACTTCATTTAGACCTTAAAAATAAGGATTCACATTCTAAATTAAGAATATTCATTCTGAGTAAAGCTTGCTTTCACTGTCTAGATTGTTGAAAGATGTTAAGATTTCAGCATGGCACTTAGGTTAAGCAAATTCCTACAGAGGACAGGTATTAGGAAGTCTTGAACAATAGTGGCTTACCTAACCATGCACTGAGGAATAGAGTTAAAAATGAAGGCACTGCCTGTATGATCTCCTCCTAACTTCACTTCTTTCCAGTAAAATGAAATGGAGATAATACAGAAGAGGAAAGCAAAATTAATTTTATAATTTAAAACAATTTTGTTCTGTTTGTGAATCATGTCTTAAGGAAGTTCTTTTTACAGAAATTTGGCATACTTAATAGAAATTAACATCCAGAACAGCAACTGGATTAATCAGGAATAGGTCCTTCCAGCTTAAGAACTGAGCTGATAAAAGTAACTTCTTCAAGTCTAACCTTAGTTTATATTAGCACAAGAGAACTTCTTCTAAGTGTACCAAGCTAATGCTGAAACTTGATAAAGCCAACTAGTTCACGTGCAGTTCTGCTGAATGTGATATGCCTGAACAGAATAATTATAAGGAATTTTTACCAATCTCACTAAAGAGAGGTTTAGCAGAGATACAGGTCTTTCAGAAGGAAAGCTAGGAAGGAACTGTTTACTTAAGGCATCTTGGACAGACTGTATTAAAGTTTCCTACAGAATTCAGGTTAAACCTCCTGCATCTGGTTATCTTTTTTGTAATATTAAAACAAAGCTCTTGGAACACTTGCATGTACTATTGAGTATTGCAATTCTTTTGAGTACCACCCATCCTTCAGAAACCTTTGAGATCTTTCAACATGAAGGTTTGCTTTCATAGAGCTTAAAACAAGATTTCTTTTTAGCATTACTTATATTGTGTCTCACAACAATATAAATTTTTAGTGCAGTATGTTTTGTGTCTTAAGGTGTTCAGTCAAGAAAAACAAATATTTTTTTCAGATTGCCATGTTTATGTCCAAAAATAAATACAAACCATACATTTTCCTTCAAACTGTAAACTTGTAAAAGAGTTAGTCTAATAATATTTTCACTTCTATTTAAGCTAAAAGTAGACAATTGTCAGCCAGTATTTCACAGCTGTACAACGTAGTTCCATAACACAATTTAATTCTGTATGGTTCTTGTGATCTAGTATATACCTTTAAAAAAAAACAAAGTCCAGATGTTTTAAAAAATGTGGACATACAACTTTGGTTGGTGTTACTGGATAACTAAGTATCATTAATGAGTTAGCTGGCAGCCTGAAGCTTATCTACACATCCATGATACCAAGCTACAAAACATGAGACACCCTGCAAGCGAATACTCCAAGAGCAGTTATAACTATACAGAGTTTCAGTGCAAAATGTGAGGAATATGATCTCTATTTTGTCCAAAAAGCTGGAGGTTCTTTTATTTTTACTTATTTAAAATCATTCTCCACTGAGAAATATACTCATTTTAGTTTTCAAAGTACAGCACATTTACAATAAAGTTGAATTCCAAACTGAGGAGTTCATTAGTTTTCATCACCACAGCACTTTCGCTAGACAGGCACAAAAAATTATTGGGTATTTCTTTCTTTTTTTTTCAGATCACAGCATTGGTGACAGTTTTTCTAAATTTAGATATACACCTGGAACTAGAACTTTGTCTTTTCAGATTTCTCTCCACATTCTCCTTGGCATCCCTGCACAAAGATTACCCAACATACTCTTGCTGAGAAATACTCTTCAAAGCAGTGCTCTCTGAAAACAAATAGTCTAATTCTGCAAGAACAGTTATTCTTGAAATTGGCACATTAATGAAGATTCCTCTGAAAAAAATTCTATTCTTTTGAAATGTAATATATCTAAAATATTCGAGTGCTCAGTTCTGAAGTGTATGTCATATAGGACTGCTCTACATCATGTGCAAGAAAAATGCAATAAGCAGGAAGCAGCAGATTTCAGTAATATATAGTTACGGTCCTGATACCATAGAATCATAGAAACATTTAGGTTGGAAATTACTCCTAAGGTCATTGAAGCCAGCCATAAACCTAACACTGCCAAGTGTGCCTAACAATGAACCTTATCCCTAAATACCAGATATACACATCTTTTAAATATCTTCAGGGATGGTGACTCAACCACTTCTGTGGGCAGCCTGTTCCAATGCTTGACAACTCTTTTGGTGAAAAGATTTTTCCTAAAAGCAAATCTAAACTTCTACTGGCATGAGACCATCTCTGCTTGTCTTATTCTTTGTTTCTTGGAAGAAGAGGCCAATACTCACCTTGCTACAACCTCCTTTCAGGCAGTTCCAGATTCACAGAATGGTAGGGATTGGAAGGTACCTTTAGACCCATTCTCTAGACACCCACCCTTCAGGTATTTATAAGCACTAATCAGATCCCCTCTCAGTTTTCTCCCAGCTAAAAAGAACTAGCTCTCTCAGTCTTTCCTCCTGAGAGATGCTCCAGTCCCATCATTATCTTTATAGCCCTTTGATGGAGTCTCTCCAGTAGAAACTGCCTCCACTGCACTGCCCACAAGTCCTTCTCTATTCACAAACAACAGACCCAGTGGGACACCTTCTCAGCAGGTCTGGTATCATGTACACTGACCCGTGATCAAAATCCCCAAAATTTCACTGGTGACACCAGGCCTCTCCCTCAATAGCACCAGAGATGATTGCTACAAACTAGTGCTGGTATTTGTTAATAGTAGGCATAATAAGGTTGAACTTATCAGAAACAAGGTAAATGTACTGTCTAGTATTCTTTTTCTAAAGGGATGTTTTGACTTTGAAAAGAAAGCAATGCATACACTTGGATAAAAGTGTATGTGGAGATGTCTAATCAAGTCAAACTGAAAGATAAGTACAAACCATGTGTAAAACACCTAGGTAACATGAAAAACAGCTATAAATATAAAGCTTGTGAATCAGGTACCAAAATAAGCCAACAGTTAAAATACTGAAATTCTAGCTTGCTAACTGTGAAGATTTTTGAAAGTTCCAGATAATTCACTCATGTTCAAAAATATAAAAATATTAAATTAGAAGATTAACTGAATTACTGTTGTAACTCATGTTGCGCTGATCTTTAATTAAAAAATAATTAAAATTCTAATTAAAACCATTAGTTTGGTACTTTTCCATGGTTTTGCAGTATAATGTGATTAAGATTCACATGATGACCTTATTTGGGACATGCTATTGTGAACACTTGGAAGTGCAAAGACATTCTATGTGAACAAAATATAAGAATTGGTGGGTGTGGGAAGAGATGAAACACATAATATGTCAGAAAAACCAATAAAGCTGATTGCCACATTTTAAAAATGCTTACATGCTAAAATAATAGTTTTAAATTATAATAAATACAAAATTCAGTAAAATTATAATCACTGTAGAGATGTGAGGTACCTTACAAATCCAACATATGCATTTAGCCATCTGAACAGTAGCTTACAAAACCCATTCTGAAGGCAAACACCACCACAGCAGTATGCAGCCCTTGACTCACATGCATTTCTCTTTAAAAGAACTTGTCAGCCAGTTTGATCTGAAATACAAACATCTCCAAAGGTTATGACCATTGGTGATTTAAAGCTACCTATTCTATTTTCTTTGTCTGTCTTTTCTTAACACCATCACGGTGCTGCTCAGAAGACCGGTCACAGACTGAAGAATCATTGGAAGATGCAGCACCTTCACCGTTCATTTTGGATGTCTTTTGCAAGCCAAAGAGTATATGGCCTAATGCAGCCTCAATGGGAGCAAGTGGAGAAGCTGCAGGTCCCATTAACATCATTGTTACCTGTGAAGAAGAAGAATCGAGTTATAATAAAAGCTTTAATGACTTCACAGCAATTGAAAACAAGTTCAAGGTTGAACAGATGTATGGCATTTCTAGCTTTTGACTATGAAGCCATACCACCAAGAATGGAAACAGATTTATTTTAGCTTGCATTGATCCAAGATTGCTTTTCTTTGTGACCGAACTTTTCATACAGGTATACTCAGACAATGTGCCAAAAAACCTTCTATTTAAGTTTACTAAAAAATTTCTAAGAGTAAACCACATTTAAATGTCATACAACTAAAGTGAAAAGCAACTTCTGTGTCTAAATGTTGTACCTTGTTCAATCTGAAAAACAGCAAATGCAGACATAGCTAGAATTCTGTGCAGCTATCATACACATTCCAAAAAGTTGAGAGATTTAGGTGGAAATTGTGGAAATACATATCCTGGTATCAGATCAAAAAAAATGGTTCTGCAGATCCAGGCACTAGACAAGTTTATACTGTTACAGTTTCTACAGCTTTCAGAGACATGAGAGGTTTCTAAACCAAGACACTACTACAGGGCTATGCCAGATCCACAACTGTTCCTTTACTAGCTTAAGGAATGCTAAAGTTCCTGATTATCAGTATGACCATCAGTTTAAGAACTTAATCACTTCAGTGCAGCCTAACAGTCATCTTCTACAGACAGCTGAAATTTCTCACTTACTCAAAAGTAACATTCCGTTCCTGCTGCAGTCCCTGTATCTTCATTTCAACAACGCCTTTACTGTTTTAGGTTGAGAATCATAAGCATCAGCTTAAGGTCTTGGTTCTGCTAAAGCAACTTCACTAAAATTAAACTTCACAGAAAGGAGACTGGTAAACTCTACTTTAAGACAGTCTCTTGCTGAAGCTCTTAAAATCACCAGATTTCACTTTGTTATTAGTGAATAATCCTGAAGATGGGCATCATCCTGGAAATTAATAAGACTGGAAGGATTAAAGGATTCAATAGAGAAGTAGTATCTATTTTATTATAAAAGTTGTAACAGCTACTTCAAAGTGCTTTTGACTCACTTTCTCTTCCTACCTAAATGCTTACATTGGGAACACTTTAAGCTAGATGAGAACCTATCTGATTTGTTTTGCAAACCCACAGATGACTGCACAGATACAAGGAAGGTATTAAACAACTAATAAGAGGCAGAAAACAGAAGAGTTTCTTTCTACAAGCATATGCTTTGTTTGAGATTTATGGTCACACAAGCCTGGCATATCAACTGTTAGATGCCAAAATTTCTCCCCACACGTTTTTTTTTTCCTTCCCATACATTGTACAGTAACATGAATAGAACAGTCTTCTGTTCTGCTCATGTATAGAAGACTGAATGTAGGTTTAAGACTTCAGTAGGAACTGGCCTTCCATTCAGAAATATGCATTATTGTGCATATTTCTGAATGGAAATATGTGGTAGAATGTTTGAGAGCATATTTTTGCTTTGAAATAATGAAATAAAAAAATTTATGTTATTCAGTTACTTGCAACAGTTTCACATTCTTACCTTGGAAACAAGAAGAAAGATGGTGTATAAAAACATGAGGTTGTGTCTTGCTATTGGTAAGTACTGGCTGTGTTGAATGGCAAAAAGAACTGCTCCTATCAAAGTTACTTTCACAGGGCTGGAAATAAACAAACACTGTCAGTTTCCTTTCTCTAGAGTGCAAGCTCACATGGCCTGGAAAGCAATAAATATTTTAAGTGTGCAGAAGAATTATTTTGAAATAGAACTAATGCAAGCTTGTGGTAACAAAGTCCAAAACCTAGCTATAATTAAGCTAAGACTTCCATTCTATATACTATTACTGTCTTCTGTCCATAATATAGACATGCATGGAATTCAACTCTGACCCACCAAACTCGTATTTGTCAAATCCTCCTCATATTAATGCCTCTATTCAGACTCTGTATGTCAGATTGTGTGCCTTCTTCCTCTCCCAATATATCTTTCCAAAGAGTTAAATCACAAAGCTTGCACTACTCAGAGTAGACTTAAAATTAGGTTCCTGTCCTATATTCCAGGTGTTAGTTACCTCAAGGAGGTGTTTAACATGTTTAAGAACTAGGGTCCAAGCAGTTCTAGGGTTGTAGTCAGCTTGCCGTTTATTTGAGCCAAGCCTTTGCTACCAGGTTTTGCCAACATAGCTGTGTTTATTTGAGACATGCAAAGATTGACATCTTCATTCTGTCTTCATTGTGGTGGTAGATCCCTTGCTAGGTATGTAGTCAGACAACAAAAGAACTTTGGTCAGTTATCTAAAGTCATCTGAGGAAAGTGCACTAATGTACTGGCAAAAATATTCTACACATTTCTTAATCTGCATCTACACATGACATGTACAGGTGGCATTCCTGTTATCACAGAGCATCTAGTGTAGACAGATTTGTCACTGTCTCTTCAGTAACTCAGAGACTTCCTGCTCAGCATGTCCAAAAAACACCTCTGTGTATATAGGCATCTCGTAATTTTGCAGAATGTTTTAGCTATATAACGTGTTAAGTTACTTCTACGTAACATTCATATGCTTTTTATATTGACAGAATTTAAAAAATCTTTTTTGAGTTATTCTGAGCCACATCCACCACAGAGCAGGAGATATATGCAAGTGTTGCCACAGTCAGTAAGCATGGCTCTAATGTTGCACCTGTGAACACCATATTATTTGAGTTTACAGTGCTATTACTGATAGTGCCATCTTCCTTCTGGAAGTTTGCTTTCAAGAGTGCTGCTTAAGGCACTGATGGAGAGAAAGAAATTCTAAATATCTGGAATTTCAGAAAAAGCCAAGAACGAACAAAAGCCATAAAAAATTGAAATACTGCCGAAGAAATTTGTACCTACGAATTTCTCTGCCGTTATTCTCTTGAAGGGTAGTTGCAGAAAAGCATAATATTATATTTTTTTTCTAAAGACCTGAGAGTAAGATGGGAAAAATTACACAAATTTTAGGAAATTACCCCTGTGAGATTATCTTGACTTAGAAAAGTAGCTTACAGCTTTCTGTCCTGTCTCAATCTCATTTTGCTGTACAGAATAAACTGGGAGCCATGTAACATTCCCATTCTTTGCTTCTGCAAGAGAATTAACGTTTTCTGTCTTGTGGTACATTTCTGCTATACTGAATAACCAAATTCCATCTTTTCAAATAATTGCTATTTATCTAGGAAAACTGTATTGGCAAAGAAAGTAAGAGTGACAATGCTCAAAAAAAGGCATCTTAGTAATGCTAAGAGCATGCACCAAAAAAACAGACTTCACTTTTCTCCTTCTGCCACCACTGTCCTTTAACTCTGTATAGAAGCCCGTGTGTCCCTGTAAGACAAATCAAGTCAACATTTTTTACAGCAACTTCATCCTGACTTAACAGTGCTTTCTGCCAAATAGTTTTTGTTGACTTGTCTTCCCACTGGTGTTCTTGTGCTGTAAACCCAAAATAAGCTAAAATTACTTAAGATCATCAACCAATCTTTTACAACATCCACTCCAAAACACAGTACAATCACATCCTGCTGCTTTTCTTTTTAACCTGCACCACTAAAGGAGTGACAACACAAGGAGCTGACTAAACAACAGTTAACATGTAGCAGTCTTTTTTAAAAACTTACTAGGACATCTTCAGTAGTTCATTGGTTTCAGGTTTCCACACTCCTCTCACTAGCTGCTCGAAGTTAGAAATTAGGCCACCACCAGCTCCTGAAATTGTAGAGATTTATTATGAGCCTCCACTGACCATTACTGCAAAACCTATTATTGCTCCCAGCAAAACTTATTACACCAGTTGCCAAACGTGGCATGCAAAGCTCAGACTAATCCAGTCTTTTGTACCTGCATGACTTAAATGACCAACATAAAATTTCTAAAGTTTAGCTACTTAGGAAGAACTTCAGGTTTACCTTTATGTGACAGCATCTGAACCAATGCACTCCTCACCACTACCAACAAACACCTGAATTGCAAAAGCACATCTTCAGAGAGGTTTATATTATTCCATTCTTCATGTCATCATGCAAGTACAGAGAGTGTCTCTATAAATAACTATAAGGACCCTCTGCAACAAAGCAGATACGTATTTTTAAATTAAAAGAATACAAGACAGAAGGAGGTGTTAGAAACTCTGGCCAGTGAGACTGATCTATCTTATAACCTGGGAAAATGATATGTGAGAACTCATTGTTTCTCAAAGTAGAAAAGACTCCAGCAAATAGAAACAAGACCTGCACTACTACTTCCTGAAGTGATTCTAACATTGTGACTATAAATAACAGCTGCTATAAAAGTAGCTTTCAGAGTCATACTCCAAACAGCATGTGGGCAAGTTCATTCCTGTGTTTAGAATCAGCTAATAGTTACAACCCAAAAAGCTAAGAAAATTAGTACTCTTTTTCTTGCAAGGAAAACAACTCTAAGGAAATGCTCTGTTCAAAAGTTAACTAAGCACTGAAGCTTTAGCTCTATTTCTTTATTGCCAACTACTGCCCATCCTACAAGTCCTTAGAAGATCTTCTGAAGGCATAAGATGAACTTCTCTCAAAGGCATTCAATGTCACCCTTAATCCAGACAGAAATCTGCCTCACAGGCTTTTCCCTTGAGGAGGTAGCACAAGTGTGTTAGGACTATCATATCCACCTACACAAGAAATGATGCTACAGTTATGGTGAAGGGCCAGCCACTTAAATACCACTCCAAAACATCATAATCTATCAGGACAAGATGTTATGCATGTTACCTCTGGCCCAGCCCACAGCTACCATGACAAGCCAGGCATCTTTGAAGTGTCTGTCTGCATGTGCAACGCCAGCTGTTATCTTCCAAGTCCTAGTCACTTCTTTCATTCCTGCAACCACAAGCCGAAGAGGCAGAAAGGCAAAACACTTGTAGAATATGTCTTGTGGGCAGTAAAACACAAGGTACCTGAAATCAAGAGAAAAAACATTAGCAACATTCAAAAGGTTTTGCTAAGGAATTTACTCTCTAATAAGTTTGAAACATATTTTTGAATATGATCAGCAATGCCAGTTATACTACTGATAACTCACTGTCTTGTATGATAGACACTGGAACAGATCTGAAATGCTTCTGAGCATGCTTGAGGTCTTGACACCAATATCATCAATCACTATTTAAAGTTGTTCTTACTGCCTCAACAGTGCCCAAGAATGCTGGTCCATATTCAAGGACCACTTCTACAAGCTCAAGATCAGAGTATCCCAGTGAGGAAAAAATCAAGAAGGGGAGCGAGGTGACCTGCGTGGTTAAACAGGGGACTGTTGAGCAAGATTAAGCGCAAGAAGACAATCTGCAGGTCATGGAAAGAAGGAATGGCTACGTGGGAGGAATACAAGAATATTACCAAGAGGAAGTCATATCTCAAGGGAGATAAAAAAATTGCTTATCCTTTATAGCTGAATGCCAGGATACTTGCTGCCCAGAAAGGGAAAGTTTAGTTACAATCGTGTCCTAGTTCTGTATTTTCTTTTTCTGTAATGGATGTAGTACTTTGTCACTGCAATCTTCTAAAACTTCTTCATGTAAAAGACCTCCCAGGATGGAGTATGTAATACCTACTTCTCACATACAAGAAAGTTACTGGAATTAAAATTATATCTAACTGCTGCTGTGGTGTTCAGTCTTTGCTTTCATAGAATCATAGAATGTGATTAACATCTTCACTGTTAAACAACTTGCATCCTTTCTTTTTCCGCTATTGTAAAGTCAATTATCTTTGTATTCAACCAAGGCTGAGTTGATACGTAGTCAAAGGCATATACAAAGCATGTATTTCAATGACTACTGCAAATAGACATTTAAGCCATGTACTCAGAAAGCACTAACCAGAACTAATTTACAATCGCAGAATGTGGTCTTAGGACCCTGAAGCACAGGTAACTGGATTGAACCTAGCCTCGCAGTACCACCACAGCACTTCTTTCCTGTGATTTCTGCTAGCAACACTTGCTGACAGTAGATGTCACTGTCCTACAGGCTATTTGGAAGCATTTCTCAAGCACCACACAACCCCTTTTGTTTTCCAGTTTTAAGTATGGTTTGGAGAATTTTGTGTCACATGATCTGAGACTGAGAATTAACGTCATTATACTCATGAACTGAGATCTTTGTAAAACTAGAAGCTTAAAACGTTTTGCAACATTCTAGTTTCACATTAAATCCTCATTTGTGCATAGTAGATCACATCTGACCATATTAAGTTCAACAGAAATCATATTCTGTTTAGGCATACTCCTAACTCATGGCATTTGTTAAAACAAGCAAACATGTTGCCTTTATCAGACTATGCATAAGCATATTCTATAACCTTTATTAATACTGTACTATTTATTGCATATTATTATTTCATCAGATATCCTCATTGATATCTGTCATCTTCTACTGCAATACGAAGACCACGAAGACCAGAAGACTAATATATAGAGATACACAGACAGATGCAAACACTTAATTCCATTTTAATGAATTTGAAATTATAAAACCTAAGGAGCTACAAGCAACAGGCAATAAAGGATTTCAAGGAGTTAACACTCTAAGACAGGAATCAAGATTTTTAAATTCATAAACATACTGCTGTTTTAAGTTTGAAGGTTTCTTAAAAATCACTTTATGGAACAAATTAAAGTTTCCCCAGAGCTTTTTCTGAATTCCAAAACAAGCCAAATTACTGACTTGTTCACATACATAACTTCCCATTCCCATTCTCTATCATCTTCCACTACAATGTCCATTCACATCTGGGAAAGGGCAAAATATAGAAAAAAAATTTTGTCAAGAGTAGCAGCTCGAGAAAAGACCACCTGAATCTTTGATCCCAAATTTCAGAAAAGTTGAAAACTTAACACCAGCTAGGTTCTGAACTTCAAGAGCTACTGCTGAAAAACAAGACTCGATTCATGACTTACCTAGATCCAGAAAAGCAGTAACTCAAGCCCACTTAATTTCAAGATAATGGTTTCAGCTGTTTGACAAGGAATACCACAAAAATAGTATAGGATAATGGCTGAGTATTTTGTTATACAGCAGCCCATAAGTTACTCCCCTAATAGCATTTTATTCCTACAAAAGGGATCATATCAGCTATTTTGCTGCAGTGACTTTCTGGATGAAGAGACAGGATCCAAATCCATAACATTTTAAAGTTAAGCTTCTGACTTACACAGAAGCTTGATGATATACATTAAAGCCAACCATACCATGGGCTGCATCAATAACAGTGTGACCAGCAGGTCAAGGGAGGTGATTCTGCCCCTCTGCTCTGTAAAGAGGGCTGGAGCACCTCTCCTATGAGAGAGTGGGCCTTGCTCAGCCTCGAGAAAAGAAAGGTCTGAAGACACCTTCCAATACCTTAAAGGAGTCCTACAGGAAAGATGGAGAGCGACTCTTTATCGGGGAGCACAGAGACAGGACAAGGGGCAAGTTTTAAACTGAAAGATGGTAGATTTAAATTGGACATTAGGAAGAAAATTTTCAGAGTGGTGAGGCACTGGCACAGGTGACCCAGAGAAGCGGAGGCTTCTCTGGGTCACCTGGGAACCTTCTAGCCAGGTTGANCTTCTAGCCAGGTTGAATGGGGCTTTGGCCAATCTAGTCTAGCAGAGTGTCCCTGCCTATGGCAGGGCAGGGAGCGGTGGAACTAGATGATCTTTGAGGTCCCTTCCAATCCAAACTGTTCTGTAATAGTGGTTTACAAGAAATGGCCTCCTCAAAACTAATACTACTCATGTAACTCAATTGTGGCTGCTTACCAGACTGAAGATGCCAGTAGAATATTTGTACCCTTTGCCAGAAATGCTACTGGAGGTTCTGCAAGCATCAAGGAGGACAAAACTGAACCACCAAAGCAGTAAAGCATAGCACTAAACCAGGAAGCAAGTGGACTACGGATTGACACATCCACAGCTCCTGAAACAAATGGAAAAGATGCACAAATAGAAATAAATAGAAATAATTTGAGAATCATGTAATGTTTTAATACTATTTTTCAAACCATTCAATCAAGCATTGTTATTTTAAGTAATGAGAAATCCTGCAGAAATCGGCACACTTTCACAGGAAAAGTCTTCAGCAATACAAACTTCAGAGTACACTGACTTAAGTACAAACTATCTAAACAAAAGTGAAAGACTGACATTGTGTTTGTCGCTTTCAATTTTGTATTGAAAGTGCAAAAATGACTTTGATAACCTAATCAAGATTGGTGTTGGTACATTCTTGGGGGATACTGTACAAATTCCATTTCTGCTTTTGAATGTTCATGAAAACGAGGTCACTGGGTTTTTTCCTCATAAGGTCTTGCTCACTGTCTTTACTGATCAACATTAAAGCAGTATCCAAAACAAATGTTAAACAGTTTCACTCACAATCCTGAACAGAGAAAAAAGGTTACCTACAGCCATAACTGTAAACATAACTTTCCCATGTTATTAAAAAGCTCAGAGTTTGGTTTAATATCTTTAAACTTAATTATGCCTTTGAAATTGCAATGCCGAAAGAGTATTCAATACTAAAAGATTTTGCTGGTGGTAATGGGAAACCTTAACCAAAATCAGGGAGAGGGGGGAAACACTTTATCAGAGCCAGAAATATCCTGAAGTAGTTGTTCTGTTTCTTTCCACTTCAAAAGTCCAGTGTTGCCAAAGATTCCCCTTAACACAAGTGCAGACCTCTGCCTGCCTAAACTAGTTACACTTTCCAGTCCAAAGGCTGAAGTTCACAAAAGCAGTGATGAAACCTAGTGTCTGCCCCAAATTAAAAGTTGTCATCTGTCCCCTGGTTAGAGGAAAAGCTCTTAGTTTTTCAGCCATTTCTGTAGGAAAAGTGGCTTCACACACAGGATGAGAAGTTCAAATATATCAAAGAGAATACAGCACTCTCAATATAAACCACTTCATACAAAAGTATTGACAAGATTATTCAGCTTTAGTGCTGGAGAGGCTATCACATACTGCAGCATTATATAAATTCCTGTGTAACAGTCAGTTTATGAAAACAAGCATTCCTAAATATTACCAGAATATCTGTATATAAAATAACATCTAAATTTTGTTTAACTAATCTGTAATTTATTTTCCGTACTGCAGGACCTGGTACTCTGCATTGATTATGCTCAGCTTTGTTACTGCATATTATGACTTCTCCAAAGCAGTTATAAATCACATTTGTGTGCATAAAATTAACATGAGAAAATTTCAACATCTCCTAATGTTACTTAATAGCAAAAGTAAAAATATAAAGTGGGTCATTACATCCAGATCCCATTCAACTGATTGTGGACCTATTTAAAAGGGTAGAACATTCAAAACAATATTAGTGATTTATTTTTACTACATTGAGGTTTCATCAATTTAAAACAAACAAACCCTAAAAAGTTGACACCCATTGCATTTGGGTAACAAAAAAAAAAAAGGGGGGGGGGGAAAATGTGNGGGGGGGGGGCAAAATTGTATTAAGTACACATGCACTGGTCCAAAAGAACAACAGCAAGAACAACAAGCAGCATCCTTCTTACACATATTCACTTGTTAGATGACACAGCCGCCTTACAAGTACTAATGTATGCCTACTTTAGCACTAAAGGCTTTAATTCCTTCTCTTGCAACAAGAAGGGTATTCTAACCCCTGCTGTTCAGCAGTACTCTCTCTCTGTTGAGCAACTCCACTAAATGCTGTTGTGGTGTTATAGCACAAAGTGACCATATAGAGAAAAAACATCCAAAACTTTACAATGACTTAACAGAGGTGTAAATTACAGAGGACCACACACTGGTACTGAGGAGCATTCCAGATAGATCAGCTGTTGTGTTATGTGCAAGTTTTAACTCCTGGACAGATGTAGTACAGGGTGTAATCTGCATAGTAATCTAATGCTGGAACAAGACCGGTAACCAGATCACAACAGGAGGTTCCACATTCAAGAACTGTCAGCCTCCAGAATCACAGAATCGTAGGGGTTGAAAGGGGCCTCCAGATCAAGTTTAAAAAAAAAAAAAAAAAAGTTTATGCTTCAGACACCCCTTGTCAAGCGGTGATCACCAACTTCTGTTGCATTAGCATGACACTTCTCACCTTGCATTAGCAGAGAAGTAATCACCTTAACATCTTACCCTTCATCAGAGTATCTTACTATTAGAGTATTAAACTACCTCTTCCCCTCTCCAGAAAACGCAGCACAACTGAGTGCTAGCTAACTGAAATTCATCTGCTTCTTCACCAAGTGTTCCATCAGATCACCAACACAAGAAAAGGAAACCATTCAAGGTGCTGTGTCTTTTAATTTAACAGACCATATGCTATTTTTTCACATAGACACTGACAGCTATTAACAAATGACAGCTAGTAACAACTACTTTTAAGGAAAAAAATTGAAGACTCATGTATCAAGTTCGAAAATGTTCAAACTGATTTTCTATTGTGCATCTGACATCATTTCCAGAACAACCTGTTTTCTCTCCTGTGTACTTGGTTAAAGTATTTCAATTAATTTTTCAATACCTATACTACAGGCCAAATTAAAAAAAAAAAAAAAAAGGGCAAAAACTTAATCAAGTAAATGTTGGAATTGTTTTAAAACCAGTTACTTATCAGATCTTTTTTCAAATCTATCCCCTACTTTTCATCAATTACTGTTTCTCCACTCTTCTCCATGACTAGCAGCAAATGGTTTCCAGTCCTGAGGACACATGTAAGAATTGCTATTACTACCAGATTGCCTTCTGTGAGCAAGCTCTACAACCAAGTACATAAATTTCTTCATTATTACACTATTACACGTAAAATGACAAGAGACCATAAACCCATCTGGACTTCAAGATTTATTTTTTTTTTACTGGCCACCATCAGAATTTTCTTGGCTGAACTAGTATTTAGCAATGTATGTCTGCTTTCTAAACAACATAGAAGGCACTGAGACAAAAAATGCTGATATTTTTTTAAAGCTCATCTTGGCATTGCTACCTAAATTATGACTTCTCTTTCAGAAAACAAACTCAGTTTTAAGTGGATCACATGTTTAAAAACAAGTAGTTGTTTATATTTGTCCTGTGATACATCGTCTAAAATTAATGAGACATCATACAACCATACAAAATATGATCTGCCAAGGGCCACTAGTCCAGCAAATGGTATACTTCAGAGAGCAAAGATTAGGTTTCAAAACATAAGCACTATTTTTAATCCAGTTTTAAATGTTGTTTCTAGACAATAGTAATAAAAAAAAAACAAACTTTGCCAGCAAACATTTCTGCCACCAGGATAAGTTTTTCTGGAACCCTTATTCACTACATATAACAATACTGATTAAGCTAAAGGATTTATAGATTCAGATTTAATTTACCAAAACTATGACCAAAAAAAAAAATTAGTTCTCTTCAAATCATCAGAAAAGTCATAGAAAACTTTTAAGAACAGACCAAACATTCCTGCCAGATAAGAAACTGCCTCAATGCTCAACACCTTTTCCTGTTCCTACATCCCCCCAAAATAAAGCTGCCAGCTCTACATCTGACTGTAGTTACAAAAGGAGAACTCCTAAGCAATCCCAAATGCACTAACCAAGAACTTCTAGTTTTAAAACTTGTAGAAGGCAGCATGTTGGCTGTCACTGCTGTAGTTCACCAGTGCTTGCACACAAGCAATAAAATCTAGCTAAAAGTCCCCACTAGTGTACACCAATCCATGATACAAATACTCACAATGAATCCAACTTTAAGCGGAGGGCGTAGAAGTGGCCTTTTAATGAGACAGTACTCTGGGATAAAACAAACATGGTTCTGACTCAATTTCTTATATACTTCTTGTATTGCCATATACTTCTTTTACTGACAACCAGTTAAGGTCACCCACTTACTACCCTGCGAAATACAGCTACTGTACCCAAAAAGATATAGTAATGCCTACAGAATATTAATCAATTTTAATATATACATCCTGAGTATTTAATAATGACTGCTAATGCAGTTATGATTTAATATTCAGTTTAAACTGCTTCAGGTGAGCAACAGACCAGCATGCTGCTTATATGCACAGTTATTAGTTCCAAGTATTAGAGGATACTTGTGAGTCCTGAACTTTCCAGCTAGAAAGTTCCTAACAAAAAAAAAATATCAGCATGATAATCAAAATGATCAGACTTTTGACAGCATTTCTACTGTCCAGAAGTGTATTCTCACCAAAGTTATGCTGATGGTAACAGAGCGACTCCTCTCACCCTGGGCTTTGTGTCTATTCCAGAGGACAGTTTAAAGCTAGTGCCTGATAACATCAGATCCTTTTCAGACAAAAAGCCCCATTTTAATGGAATAATTATATAGTGCAATGCCACAACTCAGCACCCAGAAACTATTTTAGCAGTAGTTAAAAAAAAAATTGGTTAAGATGCTAGTGTGTGTAAGCATTTTACATAGGTCCTCTTATAGTCTGCTAAGTGCACTTAGCAGGAAGGAAAAATTCACCTTCACACATTCAGGAGGGTCCAAAGAACAAGGTCTCATGAAACAAACAGTACAGAGCCTTAAAAACCTGAAGCAAGCATAGGCTCTGAAAGATGCAGAATAAACCTGGAAGCCAGCTTAGCTTCCTGCTCAGTTATCAGGTGGGATGTATAGTTCCTGTACCTATCCAAAGCCACACCCAAGTAGTTATTCTAAATGTTAAAACAAGTCAAGTCTCTACATTTGTGACAGCTAAAAACTAGGCTTGGGATTAACAACCATAGTGCAAAACATTTTCTAGAAAGAAAGTGTTAGAGTTTAACCTAGCATCATTACATGCTCCCAAACAAAATCCATAATCTTGTCACTGGGAGTGAAAAGTTTTCCTTGTTTAATTTTACAATCAACAGGTACAACATGAAAAGTCACACACCCTGCTCATTAAATTCCCAAGTTATATCTCCTAAATAACAGAATTGCCTTAACAGCCTCCTGCATAACTAGGGTCATGGCTATAAACCCATGAGCTGAGGAGCCCTTCTCTCACCTCTCTCATGTAACAATGGACAGCAAGTCATTGGCTTGTGACCTGCATTCCTTCTCCAGGTGCAGAAACCTAACTTCAGGGAGCTCAGGCTTCTTACTCTTGGGACTTTTAAAATCTTAAAACTAAAATGCAAAAGGTTTTCCATCTGAACTCATTGATTTCACCAGTGTCTCTAGTTCTGAGAGGAAATGTTCAAATGGGTGCATCCCATGTGGCTTCTGCAGTCAATCTGGGTTGCAGACAATTTTACTTTCAATTTTGCTTAGGGACTAACGGAGAACTTCTGGATTTGGCTGCCGGAATAAGGACCCAGCAGGGGCTGAGCATGGAGGGACCGGACAGCGCCAGCGAAGACCGCCAGCAGCACCCGCCCGCAAAGTCTGCGTGACGCTCCAGCGTGGAAGCCAAAACTTCTGTTCACGGGGCTCGCTCTCGCTTCAGCGGCCGTGAGGAGCGCCGGCAAACCTCTCGCTACACCAAACAAAACACCAGCCACCTAAGATTTTGTAGGAGTATCCGTCGTAATTAAAAACAACCAAAATCCAAAAGTACTGGGGGAAAAAAACGCGACACACCAGCATTCCGCAGGCCGGACAGAACTCGAGGCAAGACATTCCGGGTTGCCCTAACACTGCGTCCAGCCCGGGCGAGACTCCTGCAGCTCCGCACAGACCCAGGGGCAGAATCCAGGCAAGGCAGGTCAGTCCGGGCACCACACAGCACGCCCCGGCCCAGACCCGCTACCACTCCTACACCCCAGCTCCCCCCAGGCACCCCCGCCATGTTGCGCGGCAGCCACCCTTGCCCGGCTGGGGCAGCTGGCGGCAGAGGGTTCCGTGGCCCTCGCCTCTGGCCTAGCCGGGCCGGGGAACGAAGAGCACGGTGAGAGGGAAAGGGGGAGAGGGAGGGGGAGAGGGAGGGTGTGGAACACGGTAGGAGACACGGGGAGTGACTGGGATACACGAAGAGACAAGAGAGGAACGGGGGAACCCTGTCCGCTAACCGCGCCCGCTCACCCCGCTGCTCCTTCAGCGCCATGACGGATGCCACATAGTGCGCCAGGTCGAAGNGAAGAAGGGGAACAGGGGCAGGTGGGAGAAGAGCAACGGCCCCTGCCACAGCTCCATGGCCGGGCAGCGACGGGACGGAGCACGGGGGAATGACTGCCTAGCGCGGCGGGCGCCCCAGAGAAAGCCTGACCCCTACCGGCCTCCGTCAGCGGAGGGGCGGAGCCTGGGCCTCTCAGGGCTGGTGGAAGTACAGGCGCGGTGGGTTCCCGACAGGTAATGGTGGGGATGTGTCGCTGCTCTTCTCGGTGGCCGTAGCTCGTAGGGGTGCATATGCTTCTCCTCGTGCGCTGCCTGCCTCCGCTGTCCGTCTGTGCGCGGTCAGCCTCCCTCCCGGACCCTGGGTAGTGGTATTTCCGCTACTGCGCCTACTCGGTGCGGTTGGGTGAACCCTGTGAGGGCGGAGCGGAGCGCGCGTTTGAAAGCATCGCGCTGAGCTCTTTGTGCAGGCCGCCGTGGGCCGCAGCCGTACCCTTCCCGGTGGGTAGGAGCGGGCGGTGCTTGTAGGGTGAGTAGGTCGGCGCCGACTCTCGTGAGGCGTTCCCCCAGAACGCGTCTTCCTGCACCTCGTCCTGGCAGCCTTGAGCACGGCGGGCAGCGGAGTCCCTTCCTCTGTGTAGCTGTACTTCCCCGATCTGAACATGACGTCTCTACAGCTTTTCTGTTGACTTTTTTTTTTTTATACAGTCTTGGTTCGTGGTCAGCTTGAGCTTAGTTATGGGTCCCAGAGTCTTTCCTACACTTGGGCTTATTCCTTGTTATACCTGGCTGTAGCAGACTCTTCCTGTACACAGGCCACTGTACTCACCAGGTGTGTGATTCCTTACCTATATCCCTTTTTTTGCGTTTTCTTTTCTTCTTCTGTAGAATACTTCTTCAGTTCGTCTGTATGTATGTATATAGGTTTACTAATGTGGGTGCTCCAACAGATGCCCTTTCCCAGGCTGATGTCATCTGTTTTATTGTGTGCCTAATAAAAACTGAGGGTATTAATGTATATATATAATCCTAGTCAGACCTCAGCAGAAACCTTTTAAACACATCTTCATATCCATTTTGACAGAGACGGTAGTTTTTAACTGCTTTGTCTTCTGAAAGTAGATCTCTAACAAGTTTTGCATTAGTTTTACAGTATTTTCAACAAAACTACCTTGTCCGTGTGCTCTCCAAGTGAAACCTTGTTAAAGGTCAACTAACTCCAAGACACACAACATTTGTAGTTTTCTGTGTCTGCCAGGCTGATTAACTTGCTATGGAAGGAAATTACATTGGTGTGACACTGTTCTTGATGGACCTATGTGAGGGGTTGTCGATCTCATTTTTTCCAGCATATTAAATTCTCTTTTGTTTGCCCTGTAATGGAATATAAGTTTACCTGTTTGTAATTCTTTTGCTGTTTTTCCTACTAAAGAAGGACACCTTTTCCATTCAATTTCCACAAGCTGGTGAAAAGAATTGTTAATGGCTCTTAGAATTTGCACACTGTGTGAAGAAGTTAATCAGACTAAGCAGTCTGAAAACAAACAGTGTCAGCAGGTGCTCTTGAACTTGTTCATTGCTTACCAAGAACTAATTTAAGGAAATGACTGGAATAACTGTTTGATCACTGGTGGTTGGGGGAGAGGCTGTGGGAAGGAAGGTTTATGCAGGCAAGAATAGCAAACAACCAGAACCTTTCCCAGAATAATTTTACTTCTCCGTGAATTTTCATTGATTTTCCTCTTACCATTACCATATTTGCAGAGTAAGTTCACCTTATTCGTATACAAAAAGCTCATGATCTTGGCAAAGTAGCTCTTACTAGTAGTTTTTACTAACATTTCTAGTTCTTATTTCCCATTGTGCTTATGTGCAACATGGACACTGCATTGTGCTTTGTAGAGTAGAATATTGATTTGCTGCAGTTGATAGATAATAAGACATGATAAATTAGTAAGTTGCAGTCGCTAGCAGAAATTGGTTTAGTATCCTTTAGTATTTTTTCCCCACTGAACTATGTCTGTGTAACTGCAGCAAGAGAGGAGTTAGTTGGCAGGGTTTTATACTTCATAGTGATCCTCTAATAACGAGCTTAGAAATAAAGTAGTCCTAGACAGTTTCTACTCTTTGCAGTACTGTTTTATTCCCACTGAGTGGCATTCTGTTCATTGCTAAAAGTGAAAACTACTCAGACTGTCTTTGTGAGTGATCATAGAAGCAGAGGAAGAGAAATAAAAATAGCTATCACCACATCAAATCTATAGCAATGCAAAAAAAAAATAATTTGAGCCAGGAAGGTGTGCCTAATGGCAATGTCTGCACTTTCAAGTCAGATACATCTCTCTCAGGGGTCTTCATCTGGAGCATTGTGTTTCAAAGCAGGACTAGCAGGTCTGCAGGTGTATCTCTACAAAGCATCCTTGCAGCAGTTAAATGGGAAATGTGTGTTAACTGACACGGCGAAACTAGAGAGAAGTTCTGGTAGGTTTTCTGCCTCCAGGACCAGTGACATATAGGAAACAATAGCAATTTCTCTGACTTTGCATATAACCAAGGAGGGATTCCTGAGGTTTCTGCACAATCAGGGTAGTTTCCTAACAGAGCATAGGAAAAGGGAACCCACCAAAGTCATCAGATCAAGGTAAGATCAACAGTCTGTGTAATAAAAGTAGAGTAACAAATAAGAAAACTTAAAATTGGTCATCATTTTTCGAGCTGCCCCAGATATTTCAGGAACAATTTAAAGATAACAGAGGATAAGCACCATTGAAATAATCCTGTTCATCCTTGGACCAAATATGCTGATGCTGAGAGAACTGTGGTAACTGAGAGGATGGTATTAGTGTGTAAGCTTGTATGTTTGTGTTACACAGGGTGGGTTTTTTGTGTTTTTCTGATTTCAAACAGGAAGAACAGATACCCCTTAATCTCTTGTGAGTGGACTCATAAAAATAGCTGAGCATGTTATGCATATAGGAAAACTAAAAATGTACTCTTTGGATTCTGCTCTGTTGCGTGAGTGTTTGTGGTGGGTTTGCGATGTGGCTTCTTCAAGATATGGCTAGAAAGTTTCTTAAGGGCCCAACAAAGCAAATCCCAGCTGGGTTCCCAAGGCCAAACTCCCAAACCCTGTCATTGACAAGGCCGGCCGGGCCAATCAGTGCCGGTCATAGAGCCTCTGGGAATCACATTTTAGAGAGAGAAAAATGCAAACAGATGCATTTT
>VXBZ01009314.1:61636-72046 GCA_013399135.1 Heliornis fulica | reverse complement strand
TGGAGAGAGATAAGAGGCAGAGACAGAGGCCCACCCCAGAGTGGGTTTGCTGGGTGGGGGGGACTCTCCTAGGGGGACTAGTGTGGGGCCAGCAGCCTGGGACTGAGAGACTGAGAGATATTTTATGAGCTTATAGATGTGACCCACGCTGGGGCAGTTGGTGAAGAGCCAAGACCCCATGGGAGACAACTCACGTGGAGGTGATGGAGAACTGTCTCCCATGGGTGGGATCAGGTGCAGGGAAAGAGTCTGAGAAATGCCCCTACACCCAGGAAGGAAAATAACTCACGAGGAACTGACCAAAGACTGAAGCCTCCATTCTCTATTTCCCCACCTTTCCCTCATGCCATCCTGGGGAAGAGAAATATCATGAGTAAAGTGAAGTCTGCAAAGAAGGGAGGGGCAGGGAGTGGTGTTTTAAGAGCTGTTTTGTACTTTTCATTGTCTGACTCAGTTTTTTCTGTGTGTGTAGTGTAATAAATTAGAGTTTTCATGTCTTTTTTCAGTGTTGAGTCTGTTTTGTCCATGACACTAATTGCAGAATGATCTCTCCCTGCACTTATCTCGACTCCAAAAGCCTCTCAACATATATTTTCTCCCCTGTCCAGCTAAGAGGGGAGTTATGGAGCAGCTTTGGTGGGAGTCTGGTGTCCAGCCAGGGTCAAACCACCACAGTGTAAACCACAACATGAAAACATCACAGGCCTGGTGCCAAACACTCTCTCGCCCAAGGTAAGTTAACATGGCCCCAAAATGCCCACTATGGTACCTATTGATTAGCTACCCAGCTTCCACATGCACCAAAGTACTTTTTGACAGGGTTAGCTGTCCTGAGATGAAACAGATAATGTAATACAAATATTTTCTGGATTTCCTTCAGAAAACATTCCATCTGCTCATGGAGTCAGCACATTTTTACTTCTGGTACAGCTGTGAAAGTCTGGATGTTACATGCACATCAGCTATTCCTGATGCCTGCCTTGCTGCATGTCATAACTCATCTTGGATAAACACTTTTGCTTGACATTCCAGGCAAAGCTGAAAACACTGTGTTACATTCAACACAAACAGAGAAGTAGCGAAGAGAGATGGTTTCAAAGTGAGTGTGCATCCACACCTTTAAAGTCTATAGAGCATGACATGAGTAACCTATTGCTCTCTAGATCTTACAGTAGAGCTGTGGATGATATGAACTAGACCTGTCCTACCTGATTAGTTTGCTATGTCTGTTTCATATGGCAATTATGCTAATTCAACCAAGCCAAGTGCAAGGTCCTGCATCTGGGTCAGGGCAATCCCAGGCACAACTACAGACTGGGCAGAGAGTGGCTCCAGAGCAGCCCTGAGGAGAAAGACTTGGGAGTACTGGTGGATGAGAGGCTCAACATGAGCCGACAATGTGCTCTTGCGGCCCAGAAGGCCAACCGCATCCTGGGCTGCATCAAGAGAAGCGTGGCCAGCAGGTTGAGGGAGGTGATTCTCCCCCTCTACTCTGCCCTCGTGAGACCTCACCTGGAGTACTGTGTCCAGTTCTGGAACCCCCAACATAAGAAGGACATGGACCAGTTGGGGAGGGTCAGAGGAAGGCCACAAAGATGATTAAAGGGCTGGAGCGCCTTTCCTATGAGGACAGGCTGAGAGANAAAAAGTTCTTTACTGTCAGAGTTGTGGAACACTGGAACAGGTTGCGCAGGGAGGTGGTGGATGCCCCGTCCCTGGAGACGTTCAAGGCCAGGTTGGATGAGGCCCTGAGCAACCTGATCTATTTGGGGGTGTCCCTGCTTCTTGCAGGGGGGTTGGACTAGATGACCTCTGGGAGTCCCTTCCAACTCCAGCCATTCTATGATTCTATGATTCTATGATTCTATGATTCTATGATTCTATGATTTAGTGTTTGAAGGCCTGTGTTGCTAGTATGGAATCATGACCTTGTCTTCTGAAAGTTGGTGTCAGGGGTTGCTGCTAAATATGGGATATGTTTATTTAGTGTTTTATTTCATAATATCTGGGATCCTATAGATATTTACCTGAAATTTAAAAATGTCTCCTGAAGAAAAAATGGAGGACTTAGTCATCAGCATGCCTGAAAACTAATACACACGTGCCTACTTCCCAAAAGTAGAAATAAGAATTATTTCTGGTTTATGTCTAATTAGATTAAAATCACTTACCTTTCTTAGAAGGTCTCTCCAACTCAAGTCTATACATCAGAGGCAAGTCACTTAAAAGTGTTAACTTTGTCACAAATGAAAATTTATATTCCCACTTTATGGTTTCAACCTGCTGTGTTTGTGATTTGTAGTCATCTGCCTCACTGCTGTCTTCTTCCAGGTCAGTTCCTGCACTGCTCCGTAGTTTTCTGCTGCCATTTTTATTTCCTCTCCATTTCCAACAGTCTCATATTCCACTCAGGCTGCTTTCTTCAAACTTCTAGTATATTCTCCTCCTTTCTCTGTCTCTAGCATTATGTGTTCGTCGACCTTCCCTATTTCTTTCAGCGTCACTCCTCACAGTTATTATTCCCAGTTTCCCTGATTTTCTTGCTTTCCCCATGCCATCCTCATCATTTAGTCATGACTTAGTACACCTTGTTCACCTGGAGCTTGTTCGCCTCATCTTTGTCACCTGAATCTTGTGGATGCTTTCAATGACCACCCATATACTCTGGCCTCACCTTTATTTCTGCAAAGTTTCCAAATTCGAGTTTCACTAGAGGATAACATTGTTACCCTCCTTTTTTTTCAACACTTTTCCTCCAGAAGGCCCCCTTCCCCTGTCTGCTTTATGTTTTTTCTGTAAACTTGTTTGGTAAGGTGCTTTGAAAAAAGTGAGATTAGAAAATAAATACCAGGAAGTTCACACAGCCATTTGTTGCCTAACACAGCATTGCATTTGTTTATTTTTCTTATATGTTGGTTGATGCCAATATGAATTGTGAAGTGGAGAAATGAAAAAGGTTTTTTTATTTAGGAGTTTTATATGAGGCCAGAGCCCATTGATTGAATTCCCTACATGTATATGGAGCAAGAGAAATATTCTTGCTTAGAATAACCACTATCTCTATAAACAAAATGTTAGAAAAAGCAATGGTGTGGGCAAGGTCATCCCTTAGGTCAGGAGAAATCCAAGGTGACAAAGCAAGACCTTCTCTTCTACATTATGCTACCTATTCTGTTTATCTCCTTTGTCAAATCCTCACCAGTCTCATCACAAGACTTGCTGTAGAAAGGAAGAAAAGGATACAGCAAACCTTCACACAATACAAATCACCATGCCTCAGACTACTCCTGTGCAGTAAAATCTGCTTGCATGCACATTTTTTTTGCTTTTGTTTTTAGGGCAAAAGGTCAGGTCTTTAAAGTTCATTAGATATCAGTGGATTTTTAGGTGTTCCAATACCTTCAAAAATCTGGCCTTCAGGAGGCATAGGAACTGGGATTATGGATTGTCTCAGATTTTCAACTGTTTAATCAGATGTATTTATGTGTAATAAATACCATTTGTTTTGGATCACATCTGATAAACTTCCCTGCTTCCCAGGAAAAGAATTGTCTCACAAAAAACAGCCTTCTGAATTTCCACTTGAAAGGAGCACAGAACAAAAAATGTAATGTTGAGGAAACAGTTAATATTCCCCTGTATTCCCGTGTTCACCAGAGTTAAGGTACAGCAAGTTCTGGCTCGTCTCTTGCTGAAAGTGCTGTCATGCCCCCTTCCCTCTGTCATGTCTGCAGGCGTGTACGTACAGATACTGCTTTCATTATGTGTGGAAACAAGGTGCCTCCTTCTAATAATTTCCAGTGTGAAAGACTAGTACGCTCAGCAGAGGAAATGCCAGAGTTGTGCTCGCTCACACCATCCTGGGAACCACTTCAGACCAACACACAGTCTTGATCCTGAACTGATACCAGTATCCTGTGGAGCAATTAGGGTCCTGCAAGGAGGTTAAGGGAGGTAATCCTTCCCATCTCTTCAGCACTGATGAGGCCACATTGGGAGTGCTGTGTCTAGTTCTGGGCTTCTCAGTACGAGAGACTTGGACTTGCATCGCCAAGTTTAATGGAGAGAAACAAAGTGGTTGAAGGACTGGAACATCTTTCACACAAGGAGAGGCTGTTCAGCCTGGACAAGAGGTGATTAGAGGGAATCTTCTCAATGTGTACCAGTATGTCTTGGCATGGAATGATGTAGGGAGTCAGACTCTTAGTGGTGTCCACTGACAGAACAAGAGGCAATAGACACAAATTAAAATACAAGAAAATCAATATTAACACAGTAAAAAAAACCCAACTTTTTAACATGAGGGTTGGAGACATGAGAATCAGTTTCCTAGAGAAGTTGTTGACTCTTCATCTGTGGAGATATTAAAAGTCTGACTGGGCACAATCCTGAGCTGCCATCTCTAGGTAACATGTCTTGAGCGGGGAGGTTGGATCAGATGGTTCCAGGAAGTTGCCACCAACGTGAACAATTCTGTGACTGCTGAAACTCTACAATAGTAGTTCGTGCAATTAAAACAATTTTTTTCCATACCCTTTGTATTTCCTCTCAGGACTCTTCCTTGACCAATTCCAGCTGTAGCAATGTTGCTAATGCCAGGTTTGGAATGATAACAGCTCCTACAGAGAGAAGTGTTGTGAGTGTGTGTCTGCAAAGCCACTGCCCATTATCCAGTAAATTTCAAGTGCGGTGTCAATCTAATTGGATAGATAAGGTTGTATATGGTCACAAGCTGTCTAGTGCCATAGCTATCACCCAATGAACAATTTGTGGACTGTAGTTCAACTACTAGATTTTTGGAAGGATTAGTTAAGGAGAAAGAAAAGCAATGTTCATCAGGAAACAGACTTCTCATTGTGCCCCCTCATTGTATGTTCTCCATGCTCCCTTTTCTGCTCAGTAGCACAGGCTGATTTGGGACACTCTAAATTGTCAAGAGCAGCAAGGGGTTACTCAGAGTGTGCTTTGTTTGACAATACAGACAACTTTTTTTGTTAACTGACTTGAACCCATTGTCTGTGCTACCCCCTCCCATCCCTTCTCTCCTGTACTCAGCACTCTCATCCCCAGCCCAGCTCACCCTCCACAGAATCCCAGTCTTAAGGTTCATTAAGTACAAATTAGCATAATCAGATTAGCTACATGGGGTTGTTCAGCATGGAGCTGAAAAGGAAGAAAAATAAAGTGATTCACAAAGAGAAGCCCCGAGGAGGGCAGAAGGGTATTGCTGTTGTGCTGTGGTGCTGAAAACTTGCACCTGCATAGGAAGCAGATCCTCTTCTCACTAAGGACTCTTAGATGGTATTAAAGCATAGAAATGAATTGGAAGAAGGGTAAGGAGGCAGAGGAAGGATGACAGGAGGGCTGGGATGGAGAAACTCTATTAATTATCTGGACTGGGAACGTATGGTTTGCTGACAGTGGAAAATGTTTGATTCCTATTCATCATGAAATGGTTGTCTTGCCTGTAAAGATAGGATTTTTATAGTCTGCTAGAGAGTCATAATAAACATGGTAAGAAAAAACAAACTACTTGAGGTGGGGAGATGGTGTTCCTGGAATTTTACTGTGGTGAGCTTGCATTGCTAAAAAGCAAGCAATCTGCTTAATTGGCTTAGTGCATGCCCTGTTTTTCTCTTTTATGCCCTTGCTGGTGAGAAGAACCCTACCAGAGGGACTCAAGACTCAAATCCATAGCCACAAATTTTAAATGCAGCTGTAAAAAGTGCCTTGTTCACCCTTATGTGAGCAGTTTAGTATTACTAATTAATATTTTTGGCACATTCTGGGTTTGGAATTTGGTCTCATTATGGTTTAAAAGACAACTTTTGGGTAAGATGATACTGAAATGTGCCCTGAGGCAGACAGTCCCAGGGTGACTATAGCAGTGGAGGAAGACTAATTTGGTAGCACAACCCCACCACAGCCCATAAGGACTTCTGCATTGTGGCAGGACTTTGCTGACCAGGTACAAAACATGCCTTTGAAGGTATGTAATGTCGATACTCACAAAACTGAAGTTCATCAAAACAATGAACTGGTTGACAGGGTTGCCAAAATTGAGGTAGCTCAACTGGACTTGGATTTGGAGCATAAGGGTGAGCTATGACCTGAACCAGTTGGTTTCATGAAGAGCCAGATGAGTGCAACAATGATCCACACCTATGCTGGTGCCCAGCACTGTTTCCCTTGTCCTGAACACCCATACTGATGGATTGGGCCCAAGCCATAACACATTCATGAATATCTAGAGAAGCAGAGTTAAGTCCATTGAATAGGACAGTTACATCTATCTGTTAAAGGACTGGGGATAGTAGTCAATGAAAATTAAATACAATGGAATGCTTATGATATATATACACATATGCAAGGATGGATGAATGGATGGATGGATGGATGGATGCATGGATGGATGGATGGATGGATGGATTAAAGTATGCGTGACTTCAGCATGGTGCAAATGGTATGGAATAAGGGATGGAGATGGAATTAATTTTCCCTACAGCATCTCTCCTATAGTGGGGGCTGTGTATTCATAACTAGCAAGGTCTTGGCAATTCACCAGAGCTTCAGCTACTGCTGAGCAGTGCTGGCACAGCACCAGGGCTGTTTCTCCAATATTTACTCCCCCTCACCAGTAGGCTGGGGGTGGGCAAGATCTTGGGAGGTGACACAGCCAGGACAGCTGACCCAGAATGACCGAGGGATATTGTATACCATATGATGTCTTCTTGGCAACAGTAAACCGAGAAATAGGGGAATTCATGTCTTCGGAGGCAACCACTATGCATACTGAAGCCCTGCTGCCTGGAAAGTGGCAGGGCATATCCTAATGATATAAAGTAGAGAATAATCTTCTGGTTTTGCTTTGCTTCTGTGTGCAGCCTCTTTCCGCCTTTACCTTGACCGAAGAGTTTGGGGTGGGTTTTTTCCACCTTATTTTTCTCCCCTGACTTGTCTTGCAGAGGAAGTCTGTGATAGAGCAGCTTAGTGGACAGATGGCATCCAGCCAGGGTTAAACCACCACGGGGAGTTATATGCTTCTGTATTCAGGAAGATGAGATAAAGTGACTTAAAGACATTTTAAAAAAAACCTTCAGATACCTTCCAAGGCTGTTCCCACACTGCCAGCTCTTCCAGCTGACTTGCTTGACCAATCACCCTCATCTTTCTGAGGTTTCTTAAAAGCATGCATGGACAAAGATTGCAAGAAAAACATCTCAAAAAGCTGTCATGACAACTCAAAAATATTTTAAGTTGGACCCTCAAAATCAAGAGTTTACTGACAGTCAAAGACAGGTAAAATTATGTTACTGAAGTTATCTGCCACGAATTTCTGTCCTTGCTTCCAAATCTGAGAGCTGGGGAACGCTCATTCGCATCCCACATGTCTATGCAGAAATGTGGCCTTTGAGACTGGGCTGTCCTGTGCCAAACACAGTAGCTGGGCATGTTCACCAGACAGCAGCTGGCCATTCTTCTGTGTCTGAATATTTAGGGAAAACGTTTGCAGCATAGCTTAGGAGCCAGAGCAGGCAGCTCCCTTTGGCATTGTCTTTTGTATTTAAATTCCTACTCAAATGGTGGGAATGTTTCCAATGCACTGGCTGTGCCAGTGCTGAGTACGTTTGGCAAGTCCAACCTGCTAGGCTTATTCGTTCTGTTGGGGACTCTCAACTGGCAACTGACTTTTTGACACTGAGCCTGATAGAGATGACTGTGTTGCCTCTCAACAAGGACAGATGTTTATTTCTAAAAAAAAACCCAAACATTCTAACCTTCAGGCAGTAAAACACTTCAGGTCACAGTCAGCTGGCCTGAGCTGCTGTGGGTTAGCTAGGTCTAATAGCCTCCACTCAAGATGCTTTTAGGCATTCCCTCTAGTTCCCTCTAGAGAGTCTTCATGTCTTTTCAGTAAGTATAAAGCCTTTTTAAAGCTTGAATTTAATACTGTGCAGTCTTGAGTTTGTAGAATCTATGCCTTATTTTTTGCTTGGTTGTACATCTGCATATCAGAGCACAGTAATTCTGCTATGATTTGGGCGAGATTTAATAATCTCTGCTCTTAACCTTTCTCAGATCTAGTATTACGCAGTCTGCCACAGTTTGCCAAATGCAGTCAACAAGAGCAAACCATGCTAAATGTTCTCTACACTCAGTGTAGGAGGGAGAACATTTCCTTGGTGACATGAGGACTGTGGGCTATCATCCTTAGCTTTCCATTGAGGTTTTAGGCTTTCTTTCACCTAAGAAATTGTCTGTCTTTCAAGGTGATGAGTAAGGAATTTCAAAGAAAATGAGGGATCTTCCACAAGTCTGAGATATTCTATATAGTTCACAGTGTCCCTGGCCAGCTGTACTGGGAAATCTCTGCCCTGTATTTGTGAATGCCTCTCACAGCGCTTGACAGCATAAAAGAACAGTGAAAGCTATACTGACATCCACAGGAGTCTTAGTGACTTCTTCCCACTCTTCATCCTGAGCCACCTCTGTGTTATTTTGTGGCATTGACATTCAGTAGTGGAGTGGTACCCACCCAGGAGAGCTGCTTTTTGCCTCTCTTTTTGGCCTTCAGTGTCTAGAGGGGATCCCCTTTCCAAAAGATGCTTCCAAGCAGGAGCTTATTACAGGGTCCTCAGTTGTGCACGGTTGGGCTTGCAATCTGAGGTGGCAAAACAAACCACAGAGGGATGGGGCATGCATTCATTGGCATGCATGGGAAAGGGGGTAGGGGGAAGATACAATGGCATGAGACTATTTGTCACAAAGATGATCCCAAAGTGCAGTGAAAACGCTACCCATGGCTTACAGACAGAACAATAATTAATAAATTCAACTAGATACATTAATTTGCCAGATAGAGGGCAATCTCTAACTTCTGTAACCCAAATACTTTTGAGCTGCTTCTTCTATCCACTTTTTCCCTCAGATTCTCTCAGCACCTGCTGTATTAAAAATGCAATTACATCCCTGAAAAGTGATGGCTTTAGACTCTGTCACTTTGTCAATGACTTTTAGATTTAAGACTGGCTCCCAGACGACCCACAGGTCAGTAGTTAAGTCGCCCATTCTTTCCACCTCCTTTCATCACCCAGCCTTCAAGGAACAAAAGTCAGATCTGCCTTACACTACTTTAGTCGTGGTCATTGCATATCATTCCCTAGCAGAAAAGAAATTTGTGGGAGCCAGTTAGATACTGGAAGATAAATTACTAAATCATTCATGAATCGTACACCTCTAAAACACATCAGTCCTGCAGCTTCTGCTTCTTGCTCAGGTCAAGATGCTCAGATAGGTCTTAGTGTCCTAAAACAACTCTGTTTTGTCTTTTAAATTCTCTGACTTGGGAATCCTGTGAGTTTTCCCCACTGTGCTCATTGTGGGGAGAATGAGCACCCTCCTCCTTCCTGATCTAGACTCAATACAACTAACAAAGCTGCTGAATAAATGTGCCACCACAAAGCCTTCCTTAGCATGGGCAAGACTCCAGAAAAAAAAAAAGCACCATGCAGATCTGGATTTTCACTGTGCAATGTGCAGTGCTAGGCGCAGTGTGTTCACATCAGACAGGACTTTAATCCACTGAATCTCAGGCCAAAACACTGACTGCAGACATGCTTTCTCTCTAACCACAGCCTGACCACCACTAGAATTCACACACAAGTCTACAGCATCCTTGCAGGACACAGCTGCAACATGTGTCTTTATTTATCTAATCCAAATGCCCAATTCAATTACACTCCTGTGGTGGGTTGACCCAGGCTGTAGGCCAAATGCCCACCAAAGCCACTCTATCACTCTTCCTTCTCAGCTGGACTGGAAAGCTATAATTAAAAGTTCGTATTTGAGACAAGGGTACAAGGTGATTATTCAGCAGTTACTGTCATGGGCAAAACAGACTCCACATGAGACAATACCTATCTCAGGTGCACGTAGTGCAGAAATCCCACTCTTGGTGTATCACAGAGTAGTGTCAGGACTGTGAGACATCAGGTTAAGCATGAAACTAAAATTGGCCCTGTGTACCAGTGATTTCCCATCTTTTCCTCACAACTTCTTCATCTCTCATCTTAGGGTTGCCTCTTACTCTCCCAGGTCATATTCAATTGAGGATTAAGTGGTTCCCACCAAGTGTTAGCCAAATTCAGCAGCTTTACATCCTCAGCACACTTCAACTTTGGGTGAGATTTTATATCTGAATCTCTACTCTGAATCTGTAGGTTGTTGTCCTGGTTTTGGCTAGGGTAAATTTTCTTTCTAGCAGCGGGTGGAATGCTGTGTTTGGGAGTTAGGATGAGAGCAGTGCTGATAGCACCCTGACTTTGTTGCCAGGCAGTCAAGGACTTCTCAGTTTTCCACACTGCCCTGCTAATGAAAAGGCAGGTGCACACAGGAAGCTGGGAGAGGACA
>VXBZ01009314.1:39203-55654 GCA_013399135.1 Heliornis fulica | reverse complement strand
TTTGGTGTTTATTGTGGATTTTTTTAAGACCAATTTATCCATGTACAAAGGCAGTTGTGTTTTAGAACTGTGGACAAAGTTGTTTGGGCTTTTTTTTTCCTTCTAATGGGCAAAATGGATTGTGTTTTGCCAGGCTTTCAGTCCCTGCGCTGTAATTCTGGTATATGGGTCTGGGTTTGCTGGATGCCTGTTTACATCTCAACTACAAATACCAAGTAAGGGTCAGGTCTCTTTGCCCTTTTCCTTCCCAGGAAAGCAGGTAAGCATCCTGTCTGGCACTGTGAACATGGTATCTTGTCCTGAAAGAACTAAAATAACTGCATCCTACTCCTTCACAAGCCATGCTTTCTTTGTCTGCCCCCTTTTGCCTTTGGGAAGGACAATTTGTGGCCACAAGCCTTGTCGGCAAACAGATGCCTTTGTGAGACCAACTCCTGCTTTACACTTCAAAAACACGTGTTTATATTTCTGATATTTACTCAAGATCAGCAAACACCAGCTCCTCCCCTCCCCCAGTGCCTCTTATTGCATTGGTAGCTCTACATGGAGTTTCACTTCAGGTGTAATTCACCTTCATACATCCCTCTACCTTAAATTCCTCTCTCCTTTCTCTCATTTAGTGATTCTCTATAGTGGATTTCCTGATGTTGTGCTCAGAATTTCAGCTAGAAACATAAGAGAAAAATGAGCCTGGTCCAATCCTGTAACTGTGATATTTCAGCACAGCTTCTTTACTCATATAATAACCTACACATCCCTCTAGTTCTCCATAACCACAGCACCTTCCAGGGAACTGTTTTCCATTCCTTTTGTCTCACTCCCTTTCTCCTCTTCCCTCCTTCTCTCCAGCCCTCCCCACTGAGCTTGGCTTTCTGTATGATACTTCTTGCAGCTCCAGGTCTTAAGCTAATGTTGCACAGCCAATCAATGTATTCTTTAGCTTTCTCTGGTGCACTGTATAAAACAGTGAGATACATATCCCACTGGTCCATTTTTAATTTGTGCTAAATTCACCCCTTTGTACATGTCATAGATAAATTGCATTGAACTGCAAGCCCGGATTTTGTGCTTTCTGGTCACCTCTCATGAACACAGGTTAACAGCGCCACATTTATCTGACAATAAAGAAACCCAGGACGACATCAACTTTTAATTAAAGTGGATTAATTCTGCTGTCAGGAATGAAAATTTGCAAAGTTACACCATTTCACTGGAGGAATAATTCTGAAGGGCAAAATGTTGCTGAGGACAGGGTCAGATTGAGAAGACACATCCAGAAGTAGTGTGTAAGTACAGTTTCATGAACTAAGATCCACAACTGCAGTGTGTAAAGAGAATCAGGCAAATAAATAACCCCAGGCCAGCAGTGAATCAGCTCCAAAAGCCAGAAAGAGAAAAAAACAAAACACCTCCACTACCCACCAAAACAGGTAACTGAACTGCCTTCCACCCCCTTTGAACCATATGAAACAGGGAGGAGGGAGTGGCGTGAGGGGTGGTGGTGGTGGTGGTGTGGTGAATACTGGCTGTGGTTAACGCAGCCACAGGTGTCACCAGACAAAAGACTACACAACAGAAAAGATGAAGATCTCTCCCTCGGTAGCAGCAGTTCACACAGCCTCTCTATGCAAAAGCTATTCGGGCAGTTCAGGCAGCGGTAGCGGTAGCAGCAGCAGTAGCAGAGCAGCTTAGGCACAAAGCACCATCTCTGCTGGGACATTCAACAGCAAATGGCCCCTGAGTCAGTGAAAAATATCTGAGGACTGGCAGGGGACTTGCTGGGAGCCAAGTACTCAGTCACAGTTAGTGGGCTGCTATTAAATAAAGATCTTGGATGAGAAAGTTCCTCCCTCAAGTTATACCTTTGACCTCAGTGAAGTTAAACCCATGTCGAAACCAGCCACTGGAGACCCACTCCTGCAAATCTTAATCAGACCTCTGATGCCTGCTGCCAGCAAGAATTGGAGTGCTTCTACTAAACCTGCAGTGCCATGCTATTACTCTGCTGGGGAAACCCAAAGCCTGCTAAAATTTGTTATTTAACCCAATGCACGGGATTTTGTGGAGTCCTCTCAGCCCTTAAGTAAATGACAACAGAGGAGCAGATGGTGCCTGTTTCCTGTATCGGGCAGGTGCTTCTGAGCCCAATCTACCACAAGGCGCAGATTCCCCATCTACCGCTGCTGTGCTTTGTTCACTTTGCATCAGTGAGATCTAAAGAAGAGGAGAAAGAAGCAGTGCGTTGTTTCCCTCTTCAGTTTCATCTGAATCTAGGAGCATGAGACTCAGCTCCATGCAGAGGGGCAGATTGACCATGGATGTCACAAGACATTGCACCTCCTATCTATAATGTGGCACTTTTTTTTTTCTTCACCCCACCCATCAACAAGTCTCAATTTATCCCAGCTTGGCTGCTTGCAAGATGACCACTGCAATTCTGAGTACAGGCTCTTCCCTCTCAGCTTTTCTCAGCCTTGCTTCTCCATCACCATCTCCCTGTATCTTGATGCTACACCCCTCCCCAAGTGCCTCCCACCTGAAATCCCATAGGTGTGCTGGTGGACAAAGTCACAAAGAGAAAGAACAGTGAAGTGAGCCTTCAATTGCTTGGGCAGAAGTTCAATTGCTTGACAGTCTGGCTGTCAAGCAATTGAACTTCTGCCCTCATTTGCCCTTCATTTTCCTCAGACTAAATGCTTGGATTTTTCTGGTGCATATCTGTGTCTCTCAGGCCTGTAATTAGTTTATCCACAAGGTTTGTGGAAAGAAAAGCATGTGTGTGCATGTGTGTTTGTATGTCCGTCCCTCTGCATCTGTTTTAGAGCAGTTGCCAGCATACAGTGGCCCACCCTTGCTTGGTGTTGGTAGGTGCCATGTTTGTGTAATGAAAGAGAAGACCCTCTCCCAGCTCACACAAGGTTATTCCTAACACCTGCAGTGAATTTAATTTTCTTTTGAATAAGATGTGGGGAGAGCAGCTACTGCCAGAGTAAACATGGGCTCCTTTCACTGCCTCATGCCTTTGTTGGGAGCAGAATGTAACAATCACACCATGCTACAAAGCACAGCAGAGCAACAGTCGAGTGCTATAAGAACCAGTCAGCTCTGACAGAGTGATTTACCTGTTTTAGCATCTGTAAATCTGGGACAAAACACGCATGGTAAATTCTCTGCGCCTGGGAGCCTTTATGTCTAAAAGTAGCATTTACAGAAACTCTCACAGCTGCAGCGTGCTTCTGTTGAACCTTTAGAAAAAGGAAACCGCTGGAGCCCTTAAAGGGACTGTGTAATAATCTCAGGCTTAAACCAGCCTTCATGTTTGAGGATACTAGTCTATATGTGATCACAGTTCCAAAAGACAGGTTTGCTTACTTGACCCAGTGTCGCCCCTGGGATTCTTAGCTTTGTAATCCCGAGTCCCACCCAGGGGTTTTCAGAGCTTGCTGCTTTCTGAGAAATCAGCCTAGCCTGCACACTTTGTAACCTGGGAAGACTGGCATCACACCCCACAACGCTGACACAGGAAAGGTAGGTCTGCAAAGCAATGGCCTGCCACCCAGCAGGATTTGGGGACAGCACTAAATGTGCAGTGAGGATGAGGTTTCACTCAAGGTAACTCCTTCTGCATGTAGGAGTGGTTTTGGTGGGATTTTGTTTTTTTGGGGGGTTTGTGTGTGTGTGTGTGTGTGTGTGTGTGTATGTCTCTGTGTGTGTCCCCCCTCTTGTCACTGGATTTTATGTTCCTTTGCAGTAATGTCAGAGTATACCATGGTTCAGTGCAAAAGAAAGGACCCACTCATGGGCTGCAACAGCATTTGCTAAATAGAAGTCTGGTGTATTGGCATGTACGTGACAGCTGCAAAGTGGAGAAAGGATCACCCTGCTGAGAGGTTTGGCCTTTATTCACTGAACTTGCTCTTGTGTTATTTTCTGTTCAAAAGATCTCAGAGTCTTTTTCTGAATAGTACTTCTCTGTCCTCCTGGTCCCATCTACAGTAAAGCCCGCTTGTGTCAGTCTGAACTATGGTTTCAGTGTGTTTCCTTTAAAACCTGTCCCTGCTAAATTAACTTCCCAAACATTACATACAGACACTATCACTGTGCTTCAAGGATAACAGAGAGAAGAAGAGCAGCTTGTTGTTCTTCTAGGAGTTCTTCAGGGACCTGTTTTTTTTACCAAACTTCCTGTGCAAAACTCTGTTCCACACAGATCCCACCTTGTAACAGTGCGTATTCCTGCATGCCTTTCTGCACCTGCCACTACAAGGCAGCAAGGTAGCTGTTAATAGCAAAAAACCCACCTGTTTTAACTCCCTTGCCTTGCCTATGCAGGAAAGTCCATATCCTCCTGACTGAAGGAGTCTTGTGTAAAGGAGGGGGTGGTGACAGACACTGCATGTCTTGTAACTTGGCAAAGACCAACCTGCAGCAGCTCACACTGTTGCAGGAGTTGTTTAGGGGCAGAGAAAGGGAATTGGCATGCAAAAGGAGATCGATCTTGTATTATTTTTGGATATGAACCCCAGACACCATTAGCTTTTGCATTTTATCCAGATCAGCTGTGAGACTAATAGCAAATCTCTCTGTGACTTCAGCAAAAACAAGACCAAAGGTTTGACAGCATACAGTGCCCTATCTTCCTACCAAACACAAGTTAAAGCCAGTCCAGTGACCCCCGTGGCACCACCCCAGAAATTAACTGGGTCTGCTGTGCCTAAGACTAGAGGTCACTGCAAACACTGAGAAACATAATCACTACAACTTCCAAAAGTGCAGCACCAGCCACTGCTAGACAAAGAACCCAATCCTGTTTCTCCCTAGTTGTGATGCTGTTAACCTTCGTGGGGCTACACCTGATCAGTGTGAAGATCATCCCTTCCTCAACCACACTCTCTGGGGCACCTGCATGGCATGCTGACTCTGTGAGCGCTTAATTTCTTGTATCAGCTGCTCATATTGCAACTGCTTTAATGACTTATGTAAACAGGCACTAAAACCAAGCTGCATATATTTTAGCGATCTTTTGTGAAACACTACAGAAACTCACATTGGGGAACAAAAAATCTTGTTTTATTTTTTATTAACTTTTTTAGGCAAATACAACTTTATACAGTAGGCTAGTCATGGAATTATAATCATGTTCTAGATTGGCAGTTACAAAAGTTTTTTTACAAATCTGTTATTTTAGGGGTAGTTAGTTTGGTTAGTAGGTTAGTTGTTTAGTTGTTTAGTAGGTGTTGTTTAGTTTGGAGGAGACTGAGGGGAGACCTTATTGCTCTCTACAACTACCTGAAAGGAGGTTGCAGTGAGGTGGGGGTTGGTCTCTTCTCCCCAGTAACAGGTGACAGAACTCGAGGAAATGGCCTCAAGCTGCACCAGGGAAAAATTAGGTTAGATATTAGGAAGAACTTCTTTACTGAAAGAGTCATCAAGCATTGGAACAGGGAAATGGTTGAATCCCCATCCCTGGAGGTGTTTAAAAGACGGGTAGATGCAGTGCTTGAGGACACGGTCTAGCGGTGGAAGTGGTGGTGGTAGGTTAATGGTTGGACTGGATGATCTTAAGGGTCTCTTCCAACATTAACAATTCTATGATTCTATGATTCTATGATTCTATTTACCAACAGAACTAAAATGAATAAAATTCCTAAGCTTTTCCTCCTAAGTGAACTATAGAACTGTTAAAAATTCAAATCCCCACGTATTTTATATATGCATCAGCTGTAAGACAAATGACTAATAAAGCAGTGAGGATATTTTTTAATATGTGAGCATTGGAATTTAAACCTATTTCTTTAAATTTTTACCTGTTGACACTGCCATAGTATTTCCACAGTCTAGTGCATAAGCATACAGTAAAGTTTAACGCATGTGTGATTATCTCTGCTTTTGCAAATTATTTGCTTTATATACCAAACAGCATTGGGGAATTCTGCTTAGTTATGGTTCTAAACTTGGAGAGTTTATGATGCTATGTGTTATAATTTTACACCAGTGCAATCACTCTGATTTACAGCACTTTAGAGAGGTATAATTGAGTTTGTTTAAGTAATTATGCAGTTGTGAAGTAAGAAAACCCAGGAATAGTAGGAACAGTGATTTTAAAATCACCCTAGCCTGCTCAACATCTAAGCATCAACATTTTCTTTCATCAAGCATTTCTTTCAAAAGTGGCATAATCAATTAATCTGACCTCCTGATTCATTGAATCCCTAAGCACAAAAATAGGGCAACACAGTTCTTTCGCTTGATTAAATGCAGCCATGTTTAAGTGGCTGTTTATGTAACTATCCAGTTTGTCAGATCAGGTACCTTACTCTTAAATTTTGGTGACAAAATCCAGCAGATGAAATAAAAAGAAATAAAAAACCCAACAGATGGCAAAAGGCTAGTGCAGAAATTCCTGCCTTTAATAATATTCCTGCTCTGAGAGGAAACTGGCATTCCTAAGAAACTTTTGAGAGTTTTCCCTAAAGAAGGGAGGCAAGTGCTGTAAAGAGAAGAGGTCATTGTCACTCACTTTTCTGGTTGCAGGTGCTTGTGGCTCTTGAAACCTGGTCAGCAGGCAAACGTGCAGAAAAATCAGATGCTTCCTAAATTGTTTCCTGACTGCTCCCACAGTGCCTGGACGCAGAGCTTGCTCTCACTGGAGTCAGTCTAGTGCTGGTCCTGGCTGCCTCATTTATAGAGTAGCAGGTCCTTTGTCTGGCGCGTGTCGCCACTAGTCCTAGCAATCCAGGGAGCTTGTTTTGCATCTCCCAGGAGATTCTGTCTATCCTGCTTTTTCATTTCTCACCACACACCCTCTTACTCTTCTCTGGGTCTGGTACAGGGCAGTAACCAAGAACTAGAGCAGCACTGCCTAGGTCAGGTGTATTTTGTGGGAAAGGATGGAAGCTGCTTGGGGCAAGAATGTAATCTTTCTTTTCTTTTTTATTCTTCTTTTTTGAGCAGATTTTTTTTTCTGAGTTTCCTTAGTCAGCTCTGCGCTTGTGTTTCCAGAGACACCATTGCAGTGCTCATTCAAAGGCCACCTTTAACACGAGTGAGTACTGAGGAATAGGCTGGTATATTTTTACCTAGGCAGGAGATGAGGTTGTGGGAGTGACCATGTGAGGGCATATCAGTCCTGCGCTGTTTTTGGCAGAAAGCTCACTCTCATTTAGAGCCACGGCTAGCACCTTCTGCAGCAGGAAGGACAGCTACAGCTGCTGCAGTCTCAGCTCTGCCCCAGCCCTGGGCTGGACCTCTGCCTGAATCCTTGCCACAACAGGCGGCTGAAGGTGTGAACTCAAAACATCTATCAGTTTGCCTTTCACTTCAGGGACCATTCAGTGCATAAAGGATAGGTTAATTCGTGCTTTTGCTGCAAAGATGAGCCAGCTCCAGCTAGGACACGGGATCTGGAACAACAGGCAAGCAAGCTCACATCTGCCTGCAAAAAAAAAAAAAAAANAAAAAAAAAAGAAAACTCAAAATTGCAGACTAACACCATCTCCCTTCACTGACGCTCACACCTCTGTGTCTGTGACAGACTGGTCCATCTAGGCTCACCCTTCCCCTGGGTAACAATTCTCATAGTAGGAAAATAGTCACAAAATTACCCCAGGCACATGTCAACAAGGGTACTGGCCTTGTTATAACCACACAAAGCATTTGCGACCCATATGACCCTGTCTGCGCCTCCATCCACTTCTCCATCAGATGTGGGGAATTTGGTTTGGGTGGAGATAAGACTAAATAGGCAGAATAAGAGCAAGATCCCTACTTACACACTGGGAACAACAGGATGCTAAAGGGGAACAAGGGATGGGGAAGGAGGAGCTACAGCCACTCACCCTGCCTCAGTCATGGGGCAGGAAAACACCTATATCCAGGGTAAGGCAGCTTTAAGCACACTCCTGGCTTTCCTCTGCCAAGCCCCTCAAAAAACCTCAGCTCTTACCTAGAGCACCTCACCCAAAACAAGCTGGCTAGGTAGGGCTCACCTACTGGGTTTTTAAAAGTGCTAAGAATGTTCCAGCTGACAGGAATGCCCCCATAAATTTAAACAACCCAGAGGTGGAATGATGTGGTTGCTGCCCAGGGAAAATGAGCCCCAGGCTCTGCCTGGGTAATTCCTGCAGAACTAGGCTGGAGGTTCAGCCCTTTCACACGGTAAATTAACAGCGGCACTACAGCCTGAAAGCTGTGTCAACCGCTTCATTTAGCACAAGTGTTATGTTAACTAAAGGCCCTATTCCTGAGGCGCCTCTGGCCTCACAGAAGCCTAATTTTCATGTAATTTACATTGGAAAGTTGCAGAATGCCCCTCCTCTCTGTTACTTCCTCCAACCCGTTATTTCCCCACTCTCTGTACAGAGATGTGCAGCCCAAACTGTGGGGAGGGTGGCATGCCAGTCCTGAACGGGGAGGAGCTGAAGCTCTTCATCCCTAACTACTTGGATACAGACGGGATTTCAAAACCCAGCCAGATAAAGCACTATAAAATATACAGCCAGGAACGTGTCTGTCCTTGCTGGGAGAAGGGCTGGGTGGACTGCTATTCATGCTCATCTATCCATGCAAGAGCGCCAGATTCTGCTCCTGTTGCTGTCAGATATGGGCTTTATCTGTGCCCTCTCCAGGGGCAAACTCATGGCAATATATCAGCCTCACTGAAAAAAACATGAGGAGAAAAAGAGATACTCTACCACCACTCCCTGTACTACAGTGTTTCAGCCACATCCCGAAGTCTTATCTCTCTCAAGTTGTTCACCTTTCTGGTGACACCAACCTTGGTTCAAGTCATTGGGAATACTGATGAGATAGGACAGACTTTTACACCTACTTGAGGGCCTTTTCCACCCTGTCAGATTGCTCTGAAGGGTTTGTACACGAGTGTCTGCTTCACTGTCTCTTTATTAAGCTTCCTATTGAATTGTGATTACTTAGCACTGATGACCCACACCAGTCTCATTCAGCTTCCTCTCCATACTTGGCAGTGACATGGCAGCAGGAAGAATACATTGTCACTACATCTCTGCAGTCCTGGGATTACTTGTCCTTGGAGCAATCCATAATTGCCAGGATAGTATAGCTCAGCCAGGGACAAGAAGAGGGCAACAAGAGCAGTGAAAATAATACTTTACCCTGGGCATACTCTTCCTCACAAAAATTTCTGCCAGTATCCATCCTGAGTTTCCTTGGAGCCTGGGGTGGTTCTTTTAACTGCAAGGGGGTCTGGTTTCTAGGGGCTAAACATTATCAGTTCCTGAAAAGTCAAAGGTAATCCATTTTATAACTTGCACTCTGCTCCCAGACTGGAGTTGACACTAGCATGTTTGCTTATGTGTGCTGGGTTTCATTTGGGGTAGAGTTAATTTTCTTTGTGGTAGGCAGCGTCAGGTTGTGTTTTTTGTTTGGTACTGGAAACTGCTGATAACACACGAATGTTTTAGTTACTGCTGAGCAATGTTCACACAGAGCCAAGGCCTTTGCTGCCTCTCACATCACCCCACCACAGAGTGTTTAGGGGTGCACTAGGACTTTGTACAGAGCTTAGCAAGGTGAGCTGATCCCAACTGAACCAAAGGGATATTCCATACCACACAACATCATGCGTAGCACATAAGACTGTGGGAAGAAGGAAAGATGGACATTCAGAGCAAAGGTGTTTCGCTTCTCAAATCACTGTTAAACATGATGGAGCCACAGGAGGTTCCACACCAACATGAGAAAGAACTTCTTCATGGTGAGCGTGACAGAGCACTGGAACAGGCTGCCCGAGGTTGGTTGTGAAGTCTTCTTCTCTGGAGATATTTAAGACCCATCTGGATCTGACCTCCTCTAGGGAACCTGCTTTGGCAGGAAGGTTGGACTCGATGATCCTCGAGATCCCCCCCAACCCCTACAATTCTGTGAACACATGGTATAAATGTCCTCAAAACTGAATTTCTCATCACCCTTTTCGAAATTTGGCATGCCAGAATTTGAATTCCAGCCCCCGGAACATCCTCATGGAGTAACACCAGTTATACTTCTTCCTAAAAGGAAGAAAAACCATACCTGGCATAGGTTGCTTTGCAAGCAGGAGCAAAAAGCTTTAGCCTGCTGCTACACAGCTTCCAGGGCCAAAGCTTCTCCAAGATAAAGAAATGGCCAGATAAAAAAAAAAAAAAAACTATTTGTGTTTCACACTGTGACAGACCCCAAATCCTGTCTTGCCACTGCAGAGGACAAGAAATTGAAGAGCATCCTACCTAAATATGGGCAGAGATTTCAGAACATGGGCCTGAATCCTTTTTTTCCCTCCTTTGTGGGGCGATGCCTTTCAGTCTGATGAAAGCAGCACACAGAAAGTGACAGACAGAAAAAAAAGACAGCAAGAGACTACAAACACACAACTGCATCATTGCTCCAAGTTCATAGCTATGTTCTACAGATGGGAACAATAAGAAGCAGTTATACACATCTGGTCTCCTGCTAGATCTATTTAGATCAATAGATTTTTGAATATAGCAAGCTGGAGGAGCCTGCTTGAGGTTCAGAACAGCAGCTGCATGTAGACTGCTGAAATATTAAAACTTCCATCATCTGAAGCTTTTTGTAACATTTTGAATCTCTTATTAGTGATAACAAAACAGTCACATCAGGGGGTGCTTAAGTTTTCAACTTAATTCCAGAAGCCTTTCTGGCTTCTCCTTTTTAATACTGAAACTTGCTGATAGCCTTGAAGAAAATGTTTCACACTAAAGAAAGAAACTGATCCCCTAATATTTCTCTAAACCTTCTACTGGGAGCAAGAGGGAGGAGACAAGCAGTTGATTTTCCCTTTGACACAGACATACGGAGATATTAAAAGCTCTTTGGAAATCACCTAAAATTGAGAAAAACAAGGCATCTCAGAGAATCAGCAGCAGCCGTTTTCACTGGCACACAATGCTGAGCTCAGCCAGGTTGGATGCAGAAATAAGGGCACTACAAAAGCATGACTTAAAGCAGGATTCAAAGAAATATGGAGGTAAATGTAAAAATGTAAAGAAATCTTCCTGGCCAGATTATAAGACCTGAATGGTCTTTGCCATAGATGTGTTTGCAGCTTTTACAACAGTCTGTTAATGAACGACAAAAAGTAGGCACCAAGGATTTAAATTCCAATATGGCTTCAAGCAAAATGGTCAACCCCAGACATGTTTATTTCATATGTTGGGCATCACTAGGCTTTTGCACAATATGTCAAGTTCTCTTGCTTCATGTGCAAGTCTCTTAAACCATGAGGTTGGCTCTTCGAGGTGAGTTCTTTCAAGGAAAAAAGGCATTTTCTCTGAATCTCCTCAATATCTCTTGTTGGAGCTTGGGAATGGCTGGAGTTGAAATCCTCAATAGACAGGTCACATATTTGGTGCTTGATACTGCTCGTCTTGCAAGACTAGCAGTGCATCTGTGTGCAAAGGGAACTCCAAGAAACACACACGCTCAGGGGTTCATTATGATCAGTTATTCTCACATATAAAACTCAAACCTGCTCACGCCTCTGACTCTAGAAGGTAGTTTTCTACCTTGGCTTTTAAAGATCTGCCATCTTTTTTTTTCCTCAGGTATGAACACTCCTCATTGCTGCCTTGATAATAAAGAGATTGTTCAATGAATTTCAAATTTTATTTTCAAATGCTTTGTTTCCATGGTTTTTAAATATATCACTATATTTCAGGTGCTAAGCTGGTGTAAACTGATGTACTTTCACCAGATACTGTTAAAAGTGCTGATTCACAGCATGCAGAGATCGCCTCACTCTTCTTTCAATTCACCTGTATTCCATCACACAGCTGTGCTATTCACTTTACACTGGCCCTGCAAAAGCCAACAGCAGTCAGAGGAAGACGAATTTCTGACAAAAATCCTCAAGGTAGAATTGTGCAGTCTGCATAACTGACCACATGTATTTTCAATATGATTCTGCAAGGTCAGCCAGAAGCTACTAGTAGTTTGGGCCAGGTTGTCCATTCCTCACCTGACCATGTGACCATTCCTGACTTCACCATGATCAGTTCCTGCAGAGCTGGTGTCCAAGCCTCTCACATCATGGCACAGGGAAGCAGTTCCATTAACACCTTTGTGTACACATTAGTGTGTTTTCACCCCAAGTGTGTCACCTGAGCCCATGAAACCAAGATATGCCCTTGACCCTTCAAACATCAGGATCTGAACTTTGTACTCACAATAATTTTAGTATAAGTAGCCCTTCAGACAGCTTTGCCTACCTGCTGTGCATGAGATATAAATATATGTGTGTTCAGCAGGAGGGAGAAGGACTGGGAAACAAATTCTCTTGGTCATCTGTGAGTACCAAAAGGCCAGTGAAAAACCCTGTCTCATGTGGAAAACCTGGTCTCCAGTGTATTGCATCTGCCATGAGAATGGCAGCCTTGTCTTTGTCACAAACAAAAGGAACCGCTGTCAGACAGGAGTATTTTACAGCAAATGTAGGTCAGCTCAGTTTTCTGGGTGGCTTTCAGTGGCCACACAGAAAATAATTTGAACTCTCAGCTCTTGTTTCAGTTGTTACTGACCTCTCTTGCCTTCCCCAGCTTTCTACTCCAGTTTGTAGAACAGCCATCACCAATCCTAGCTGGATGAAAATGTGACAGCCTCAGAAACAAAGTGTGTGCCATGACCCATGCTTTAAGTACTGTTGAGACTTGAGTGAGATGCTGTGGTGATTGCCTGGGCTCCTTACAAGTGTTCCAGGAAGACATAATCCTACATGAAACCCAGAGCCAGAGGATGCAATGACCTTTCATGCACTAAAGCACAAGAATAGGTTTTAGGTGACTGAGTGCCTACATGTCTAGGCATTGCACATGGAGTTTCCTTAGCCATTTTTGGTCAAGACTGTCCCTTCAGTCTGATCACTGTGTTCAGTGACTTAAGTCCAGACTGCTGACAGCTCCTTTCATCCAAACCTTGTTTGGGGTGCTGGGCTCTACACTATGAATGAATGAACTCGTAATACATCATGAACACAAAAGAAAGGGCAGGAAGTCACTTTGTTTCCAGGAGGTCAGCGATGTTCTTCCAGTGGACCAAAGTAGCATCCTCGTGTACAGCACTGGCCTTCGGGAACGCACTGGCATGGCTGTCCTCAAGTCAGTACCAAGACACTGTTAATACACAGGCAGTGCCCACTCCTGACCTTTGGTTTACTATTTTTTTCCACTGCTTTGCCAAGCAGGAATGCCTGTCTGCACAGAAACAAAGCCCTGCTCCACGGCTCCTCATCTCAGCACCCTCTGCCTACTCCTTTCAGCACAACTGCCTTTTTACAGTTTAAATGTTTCTTTTTAGAGTGCCTTTTATTTCCAGCTTGGAGAGCAGGGAGATAAGATGGGATAGGGATGCTGAAGTAGTAATTTACATAATCTGATTAACAGAGGATTATCCAATGGCTGCTGAACAGCCTTAGTGTGCTTGAGCTAAAAACCTTGCTATTCATTGCTCTCACCACCCTGCAGGATGGTTGCACCTGCTGCACCAGCTAATTCTCTCCTGGGGACTTCAAGAAAGGAGAAAAGTGGGGGCATATTTTTGCTATTATCTGGGGGAGGGTTGAGGAGCTGCAGCTTCTTGTGTGCAGGCCCTAATTGATCTGTCTGCATTAGTCTTCAAGAAGCTGAAACGAAAGCTGAGCCAGTTGGCATTATCAGGAACAGCCATCACCTTTGAAAGGGCCCGCTTGTGTGGCTGCTCAGTTTCCCTGTGGGTTGTTCAGTAGGGTCCATCCAGACCCGCTGCAGAAAGGAGCTGGGTAGAATGGTCTTCCAGAAGCAAGAACCACAAGCACAGTTTCTCCTGTGCTCACCAGTACCCCGCTCGGCTGGGAGCAAACCAGAATCAACCCTTGCTTTAACACCATCAGAGAGTTTTCTAGTCTGTATGCTACACCTGTTTCTATCAGGAACGATGCAGTGACATGGAAACATGTATGCTCAGGGTTTGCAAAACATCACATCCAATATGTTATCTATTTATTGCCCATGAGCTGCCATATGGCCTAGTTATCCTGGGACTTGTCTCAGGTGACAGCTGTGGGAAGTGCAGCAGGACCCACCAGACCAACCCAGCTCTACAGTAAGGGAGAAGGAATAAGCCTGAAAATAGCTTCACCACAAGCACAGTCCAACATCTCACTTATCAAAAAGCAGTTAACTTTCCTGTAGCAATTCCGCAGTCAGACTTCAAAAAAACAAACAAGGAAAAAAAAACCACCCCAAAAAAACAACCCCAAAAAAGGGAGGAAGTTAAGGTGATTGCCACGATCCCTCAAATATACAACAAAACTCAGCAGCAAATTAAGAGCATCAACTGGGGCTGAGTCAAGCTCTCCCAGAAGGAGATGGGGAGACAGATGAAGTCCAGGCTCTGGCATCACATCAAAGCCAGAGAAAGAGGAAGAAATTGCACATTTTTACCATTGTATGGAGGCCAGGTAACCATAAGTCATTTTTGAGCATTCCAAGGAAACACAAAACTGACCTTCTATGAAAAAAGAGACAACTAAATTTAATCCTCTGATAGACATGCTGCAATATAATCACCCAAGACTAATTTTAAGTCTTTGTTTCCAGAAGCACATTCCATCCTCACAGGTAGATCTGGAGATTCTGGTGTTGCTTCACATATTCACTCATGCCTGCTTTATTTGTCTCAGGATCTCCAAAGCCAGCCACCATTCACAGAAACCACCTCAATAGATTTGCAGTGCTTAGTGCTACCTGGAAACAGTAACTCTTCACAGCTGCTGGCTGGTATGATTTGGCATGCACAATGTGCAAAGCTGGACAGCAGTTGCACCAGTGGGATGTAGTGCTACGCATGCACTGTGTGGTAGTGCTATCTCCATGCTCCATGGTAGAGGTAATGTCAATATACTTCCATGCTTTGGTGCAATTCGTATTCCTGAATTTAAGAATGAATGAATTTTACAATTAAATAGTAGTAATGCAAAGAGATAAACTGCATCACAGAACAGCCAAAGGAGCCTGACTTCTGCTCACAAAGGAATACAATATGGCACTGAAACCTCATGGGGTACAAAATCTCTCCTGCTTTGAGGAAGTTCACCTCTGTTGTTAACATACTGGCATCTGCCCAGACACCAAAAGACGGAACAGATAGCAACTCCACTAGCATTTCACCATGCTTTATGTCGTGGGAAACATGTTTTGTACAAAGCCTTACTTCCCTCTACAGCTGCAGCTTAGTGAGGTCCTCATACACCAAATGCTGAATCTAGGCCCTTTCCTCTTGAGCTGAGAAATATTCAAAAGGGAAAGAGGAAAAACTGACATGAAGGAATTTGCATGTGGTGATGGATAAAATCCAGGCCCCTTCTTCAATAGATTTTACCATTTTAGTACAAGCTTATTCTGTATTTTAGAATCAAAGGGCTAGTACCTGGTACAGATAATCTGGTATCTCATGGTGTCCCAGGAAGGGAGAAGGTCACCACAGACAAGAGTATTTGCTCCATCCTGTGTTTTCAGAGGTAGACTTTCATGTATATTTTCTCCAGAGCTCAGCAGCCAAAAGAATGAAACTTCCTTACACCTGCTGTTACTGTTTTCCATTGTTCTACCCCAGAAAAGGCAGAAGATCTATTTATATGCCATCTGTATACAAACTTGGACAACAGGAGATATAGAAAATATATATACAAAAAAAAAAGAAAGAAAAAAACCCAAAACAAACAAACCCAAAAAACCAAAAATGAAAAAAAAAAACCCACAGATAGAAAAATCATTCTCCTGAGCCATGGACATGTTTCTCACAGCAAATCTTCAACCTACAAATAGCAACATCTTCTCCACAGTATACAGGAGCCAAAGCTAGAGTGTAAAAAACATGCTAAGGAAACATATTCAAATGTCAGGGGCCAGGTCTGTGGATGAATAGAGGAAAGCATGCACCTGTGCATGTGAAGAGATCACACTATCCTTAGCATTAAAAGTCTGCTTAAACATGGATTCCTTCTTCCAGAAAGGTGCAGCAAACCAGGGAATTCTTCCTTTTTTTTACTTTTCTAGCCTTGTCCCTGTGCCCCTCCCAGTTGACTCAGGCTCCCTGAACAGCTGAACAACTGTTACAGAACACAGGACAGCTCATCTCTGAAGCTCTGTGTTATTTATGAGATTGGAAATCAGAGCCACTCGGTTCACTGCCAGTAAATGACAATGACTGGAAGGGAGGGGTAGGATTGTGTGCAGCTCTTGATTCTCTATTCATTGTGTAAAGGGGATCACTCCAACTAACTGGCCCATGGAGATAAGGATTTCAGACAATCTGCATTAGCCTGATAAGCCAGGTTTGCATTGCATAAAGATTATTTGTTAAGAACCTCGGTAAAATCAACCAGTCAGCAAGCTTATCAGCACAACTCATTTCCACTCATACCACTCTGCCTACCCCTGCTG
>VXBZ01009314.1:0-39190 GCA_013399135.1 Heliornis fulica | reverse complement strand
AACCCGGGCAGCTGGGTTGGCATCAGCAGCCTTCCATCTCTGTACCAGCTAATGATCAGGTGTGGAAGGAGGAGTTTACACTGTTTCCCTCTACTTCTTGTCTTCCTTCTTCCTCACATATGAAAAGTTGCCCCCAACATGTGAAGTACGGGGTATTGGCAAATTCCTGTCAGTCTTCTTTCTAAAAAACTGGCCTTATAGGCAGTCATTTTGCTATATACTTGCCTTACTGAATAATGGAACACTACTCAGAACAGCTTCCTGTTCTCTCCCTTTTCCCCTTTTCTTCTCAGCACTTTCACCATTAGCAGGAAACACAGCAGACCAGGACTTTTCTGCTCTGACAGTGCCACCTTTCCAGGAGGTAGATGCCCATTTCTTCATAAACCCTGGCCATTATTCAGTCATCGCACAGCAACTCAAATTAAGCCCCTCTACAGTTCTCTCCCAAGTCCCCAGGAAAAGGCAGCCATACAAATAAGAACTATTAACAATACACTTCTAGGTCTCGACAGACAGCACAATTACAGTCACTTAACGTGTGCAAACTGTTGGGTCCAGCTCCCACTGCTGCATACACTTCTATTTTGTTTCTTGGCAGAAAGATCTCAGTAGACAAAAAATAGGCTGGTAGGGCTTAGCATTTCTACCTTAGTACCTGCTAACACTGTAGAGTAAGAAATGAGCACTGTGAGCAGTGACAACACTGTCTTATACCTTTTAGGGTCTGGAGAGGAATATTATGTTCTGTAAACTATGAGGCATGACATTTTACATTGTAAATTCTTGATAAAATATCTTGCCTGCCTTTTAAGATGCAGGAATTATTTCTGGAAAACAGGCACAACCACAAGAGTATTAGTTTCTCTCCTTTAGGAACAAATATTTCCATTATCACTTTTTTTCAAGGGAAAAGTTCTCACCCAACCCTCTTAATTACAGTGGTGATTACAGTATTTGGTCACAACTCACTCTGCTGCAGTTTGAATCAACAGGACATTTATGTATAAATCTGTCAGCAGTAGAGAACTCCCAATTAGGTAATCTAGTAAGCAAGATTAAGCTGATGTAAATTGGCTGTCAGTGCCTATTTACCAAAACAGAGGATGTAGACCACTAAATACAACTGCTAATTAGTCCTTCATGTGCTTGCTTGTACACAGTCTCCCAAGTTTCCACATTTTGTGATACAGTGTGACAGAATTACACAAAGAAAAAGAATACAAGCCTGAACAGTGAGGTAGCTGCCCCTCAACTTCTTGAACTGATGTGTGAACTGAGAGGATAAAGCCAATGAGTAACAAAGGATGCAACAAAGTTCCTGAAAGTCACTGTAGCATGACAAGCCAGCCCTTGGAAGGAACAAATCTGTAGTATTACACAGATGTTACTCTCTTAGTATCTTGTTTGCCTGTGCAAAACAATTCCAACACCCAGTGCAAAGCAGACTGTTCTTCTCTTTGAGTTGACAGACTTTAAGCCTTATCACAATGGGGAAGAATTCTCAAACAACAAAGGATGCAGAAAACCCTCCTGTTTTTAACACCATGAACCAGCACCTCCCAGACTGTTTCAAGGGAAGGACCATTACAAAATCAGCAACTACTTTTTCATCTGGACAGCAGAGAAAGACTCAACAACATTTTCAGGGCTCTCCTATTTGGATCACATCAGTTTTGCCTACATTCCATTTCTGATCTTAAAAGAAGGGTGAGGTAGAACATACATAGGCTCTTCCACTATCAGAAGATTCCTTCACCAGATCAAAAGTGTTGGCATGTTGCTCAGATGCTTACTGCCCCGCACGCCCAAGCATTGTCTGCTCTGTGCTGGATTTGCAAGACAGTTCTTCATCTGGTTTGGCTCGAGAGATATTCTTCAGAAGAGCTGCATTACACTCTTGTTTCCAGTACCTGAAGAGGACCTACAGGAAAGCTGGGGAAGGACTGTTTGTAAGGTCATGAAGCAACAGAACAAGGGGCAATGGTTTTAAACTAGAGCAGAGTACATTAAGATTAGACATTAGGAAGAAGTTTTTCACTATGAGGGTGGTAAGGTCCTTGAACAGGTTGTCCAGAGAGGTGGTGGAGGCCTCATCCCTGATGACAGGCTTGACAAACCTCTCAGCAACTGATCCAGTGCTTACTACTGGGGAAGGGGGTTGAACTAAATGAACTTTAAAGGAACACATTCTATGGTATTATGAAATGACCACACTTTTACATGTTCAGAATGCTATGTTTTCCCAACCTTTCCATAATGGGGTGGAGATTCACAGGCAACCTCCATTTGCATTCCTCTCATTCACTGCTATATCCTACCAATAATGGAAAGGGAGCATATACATTTCTACTTTTCATAGAATCATAGAATGTTTTGGGTTGGAAGGGACCCCTAGAGGTCATGTAGTCCAAGCCCCCTGCAGTGAGCAGGGACACGGCTAACTAGATCAGGTTGCTCAGAGCCCCATTCAACCTGGCCTTGAATGTTCCCAGGGATGAGGGCTCCACAACCTCTCCGGGCAACCAGTTCCAGTGTTTGACCACCCTTGTTGTAAAGAATTTCCTCCTTATATCCAGTCTAAACCTACCCTGTTTCATTTTAAAACCATTACCCCTTGTCCTGTCACAGTTTTTTGTAACCATTTAGCACAGCTTTTGAAAACAGCTTGTTATGGCCCGCTTCTTCAGGCAACCCTATTTCTTCAATCTTTCCTTGCAATTATTCTGGAGCTTTGGGCATCCTGCTATCCCTTTCTTGGGTCGTGGGCATTCCTTAAATTGGCTCTGCTATCTTTTAACAGTTGCACATATGTAAGGCATTTTGTTTGCTGCAGGAAAGTCAAGGTACTTTGCATATCACTACTTAAGTCCTTAAATGCATGCCACTAAGAGAGCTTAGGAACTGCCTTTGTGTCCAGAGAGATTTCAAAATGAAGGTAGTAAGTTAGGAAGGTAACAAAGACTTAAAAATTAGTTTTGAACGAGGAAATTTAAGAGAACCTAACAGAGAACAAATGCCTAAACCTGTGTGTTTCCATGGGCTTCAGCCAAAGGGTGTCCTTTAAAGAGCAGCAGTTTAGAATGGTTACAACGCTCCTTGGGGCACAATCATAAAAGCAGAAAATTTGCACTGCACAAAGCATGACAGGAGACACACAGAAGTGCAATGTTTGTGCAACTGCAGGATCCTTTTTCCTACATATGGGCACCTGCTTTATTCCAAGTATCTTTGCTGTATCCAAGTACCTTTATAAAAAAAAATCAAGATAGTCAATAAACAGTTCAAAGTTCTCTGTGTTGTGCCACAATAACTGCAATGAAGCTTGTCAAATGCTGCCCAAGATGACAAAACCAAACACAAAATAATATCACAAGTTGCAAATTAGACTCTTCTTCTAATCACTGTTAAATACACACTACCATCTCTAAAGACAAAATATTTTAACCTGAAGGTTAAAATAGGTTTAAAAAGGTTTTAACTTACAGGCGTAATGTACTATTGAAGACATCTTCCCTTTAAGGGACAGGTATTTTTTCCATTAGTCATTCCATCTAAAAAAATCTGACAGGATTCTAATTCTCTGATAGTATCTTTTTTCACTCTAAAACATCTATCACATTTGAAAACCTTGCAAACTTGTTATAAATTATTAAACAAAGAGTTCTGAAAACAAAATCAATAAGCATTTTTTTCATGATAAGGTAAAAATAAAAAAAAAATCTACCTGATAAATTATCCAGGCTGATGCGATGCTTACTTTACTGAGTAAACGGCATTAGAAGGATGTTACATCTAACCAAGTTGCTGTCAGAATCACATACTGGTTTGATCTGGGACAGACCTTAAAGATCATTTAGTTCCAACCTCCCTGCCATTGGCAGGGACACTCTCCACTAGACCAGGTTGTCCAAAGCCCCATCCAACCTGGCCTTGAGCACTGCGAGGGAGGGGGCAGCCACAGCTTCTATGGGCAACCTGTGACAGGGACTCACCACCCTCACAGGGAAGAATTTTTTCTCCTGTCTAATCTAAATCCACACTCCTTCAGCTTAAGTCATTCCCCCTTGTCCTTGTAAATGGTCCTTATCCAGCTTTCCTGTAAGCCCCCTTCAGATACTGGAAGGCTGCAAAAAGACCTCCCCAGGGCGTTCTCTTCTCCAGGCCGACAACCTCAACACTCTCAGCCCTTCCTCACAGGAAAGGCGCTCCAGCCCTCTAATCATCTTTCTTGACCTCCTCAGGACTTGCTCCAACAGACACATATCCTTCATATGTTAGGGACCTCAGAGCTGGATCCAGTACTCCAGGTGGGGTCTCACCAGAGAGGAATAAAGGGGCCATGCTCACACTTCTTTTTATGCAACCCAAGGTACTTGGTTTTCCAGGCTGCAAGCGCACATTGCTGGCTGATGCTGAACTTTCATCAGCCCAAGCCTTTCTCCTCAGGGCTGCTCTCAATCCATTCCCTATCCAGTTGTGCTGGGGACTGCCCCAAACCATGTATGTGCAGGACCTTCCACTTGGCCTTGCTGAACTTCATGCAGTCTGCACAGGCCCATTCTCAAGCCTCTCAAGGTCCCTCTGAGTGGCATTTCCTCCCTCCAACATGTCAACCACACCACACAGCTTGGTGTTGTCAGCAAACATGCTGAGATTGCACTGGATCCCACTGTTCATGTTGTCAACAAGGACATTCAGGACCTAAATAATTTACTCCACTGCTTCAGGAGTAGGAGAACACTGGAGCCGAGAAGACTGACATGAAAAAGCACACAGCACACTCCAGGATGAAAACAGCAGGGAAATTCCAGAGTGCACCTGGAATGACACAGAATTAAAAGCACCACACAGCAGTAGACATGTCATCTCTCCAGAACTGTACACATCAGAATACAGAGCCACAACATGTAGATCAACAGAACACACAGCTTTGTGTCCTTATGAAAATTAAGGTGGTAACATTCCTTGTCATACTTGCATGTAGCGGTTAGTTCCTGAAATTCTCAACTGTTAGGGGAAGATGTTGGGTGGAGATAATTTCTCTTTAAGTTCATTTAGTTACAGTGTTACCCAGAACCTCTCTACATGTAAAGCAGGTGGGCCACACCAGTTCCCAGTAATAGAAACATTCTGAGCAGCTTGTTACACATCATAGTGATAAATCAGTCTTAAAACAAGCACATCTGAGGTATTCCTAACTGGTGCTTAGATGAATATTCACAGGACCTCCTGAGGGGAAAAAAAAAAAAACAAACCCACAACAAATAGAAGGATCTTCTTTGGGTTTTTTCCATCCAATCCCTTTCTTAAGCTTGAGAAGTTAATAATCTTAACGTTTTGATAGTCCCAAAAAAGGTCTAAGCCACATGGCAACTGTTTACATTTAAACAGTCAATTGCCCATAACTTCACTGCAAAGTTCCATCTCTATTCCCTTTGCACAGCTTTGCTTTCGGCTTCCAGGCTCTTCAGTTGCCTTCAATCTTTAACTATCCAGAAAATTCATGATGAAGGTGAAAAAAAACATCTGTTAAGCAAAAAAATAATAATAAAAAAAAGTAGAAGTCTCCTTCAAAAACGTGAGAAGTTACAAATGGAACAGATCTTGATGCCCCTGTGCAATAAGAAATGGCAAACTTGTTTCATGCATAGTAGGCCTTCTCTATTAGCAGTCAGTAGATTTGAATGACATCATCCCATTCATCAACAGGCCAGACACCATTGTACTGCACATTGGATGGCGAGGTTTTCCAGTCCCATGTCTTCACAGGAACCTCCCAGTCTGGGCCATAGTTGGTTTCAACATACTGAAGGGTTTCACAGGGCACGTGTACCTTGAGTTCTATAAATTCAGTCCAACACAGAGTAAACTTTGGAAAGAGATACCTGTGCCATAACAAGAGAATATGGTCACTGGCAGAACTCTGGAAGACAACTCTAAACAAGTTCATGGATAAAGCAAGCAACTGCAGCAACTGGCCATGTTATCTTTATAGTCCTTTTTTCTTATTATGTTACTTCCAGCTTATGAATATTATTTACATACTGGACAGAGGTGTTATTATCAACAGTAACTTGTTAGCATTTGTCTCAAGGTTTGTAGGAAGGAGCATTTCTAATTTTTTTGCTACTTATTCCTATAAAATTCTGCCACCTATAGGAAATCACCAAACTAAATCAGAAAGCAAAATAATGCCAGCTGCCAAGGGGAAAATAAGATAAAATTTATGAGAGGATCTGTAATAACCAAATACCTATGTAGCTGTTATTAACCCAGGAAATTATTTATTTGACAGAACTACAGTAGGCACACATATGTTAAAGCTACCAATAACTACTAAAATAACAAATACTCCAGAGAGTGAAGTCCGAATAATTATTTTAAGGAGGACAATCAGGTTAACTCGAACAAATTTACAAATGAAAAAGTACTTGGAAATTTCATCAAAATAATTATTTAACTATGACTGAAATCAAATGTTTACATTCACTGATGAAACAAAAATAGCTCTCGCTGATGCTTTGCACTACCACAATCCTTGCTCATCATTTGCTCATTCCAAGTGGCTGGGATAAGGCTACATACTCTTGGAAATCTACATGGCTCATAATTTTTTCTTCCAATATCAGTGTCATCATTCTTCAGATATAAAAACACACACACACAAAAATTTACACTTAGACAAGCCCCTCTATGTTGAGAGTCTAGAGAATTAACTAATTTTAAGGGTTAAAGTGTACAGTTTAGATTGGATTATGATTAGCAGGAAAATCGTACAATATCCTGAGTTGGGACCCATAATGATAATGAAGTCCAATAAACATTTATTCTCTGCTAAGTAATTCAACTGTCCAGATTTAATTTTGTAAACAAACATGAGGTTTCAAATGCTGCAACTCCAAGACAAGGAGGATGGGTGCGCCTGCTTGTGCCTGTAATGTTGGCATTTCTGTACATGAAAATTCAAGCCATAAAGACCTGTAAGGTTCTGAAAATACCTCTCCAAGGAAATAGAGACTAGAATCACAGAATTTCCTGAGTTGGAAGGGACCCATAAAGCTCATCAGGTCCAACTCCTGGGTCCACACAGGGCCAGCCAGGTCAGAGCATGTGGCCAAGTGCATCATCCAGATGCACTTGGCATCCAGATGCATCCAGTGCAGCATCCAGACATTGAACTCAGTCAAGCTCAGGGCTGTGACCACTGCCATGGGGAGCCTGTTCCAGTGGCCAACTGCTGTCTCAAAAAAAGTGACTAATGAAAAATATATTAGACGCTAAATGAGAAATTATGAGAAATTATTTAATTCTCCATACTTTCATTTAGCAAGATGTATAGAAAGCATGCCTGGGCAAATATTCAATTTTCTGAAGAAAACATCTTTTACACTTAATTTTTAAACCTTAAAATATCTTAGAATAGAACTCCCTCTCTCATCTGAGATAATTTAGTAGTAACCAGTCTGTCTTCTGATATCACATCAACAGCTGGTGAGATTCCACTAAAATTTAAGTTAAAGTATATTTAGGATTCAACATGATCAAACCACCATTTCTCTTTTGACCAACCTCCTTGAGGCCTTTATAACAGTAAACAAGCTGATTTTTTCCTCTCTTCCTGTAAGGATTAAGTACAGTAACCTATGCCTAATAAGCACCATCTCAGAATCAGATGCTTTCTCAGAGGCTAGTGTGTCTACACAAACAAGTTCTTACTGAACTTGCAAGGCACATTTGCAACATTTGCAACAAAAAGTAACACCAAAAATAAGTACTAAGCTATAAGAAAACTTATTTTTGAAAGCTCAAGTTCCAAAAGAGCTCTAATATCAGGAAATAGGGGCCAGAAAACAACTCTCAAGTATCCCATGTCTGATGATACAAAGGAATTTTGAAAGAATATGTCACCTTCACTGGCATGGAAAAAGCTATTGCAATTTAGACCCAACAGAAGCACAAAGGAATATATACTGGTCGGTTTTCTCCTATGGATGAATCACAGAAAATCCTCAAAAATCTTGTATGAAAAAAGAGACAGTAAGCCTGCTCTGGAAAACCATGAAATTGTTGATTTATTCTAAGTAAATTCTTCTGCAGCATAGCACATCTTCTGTGGGAATATTCCAAGACCTCCTCCTTTATTCTAGTTAAAGTGTGCCTTTTGACTCTGGTCATCAAAGTATCTTACCCAGTCTTTATTTATCACTCCAGAACAAAGATAACTTAGATCAGGACTAGTCCTAGATAAATAGGACTTAGGCATTATCACCAGCTGGATGACAGTATCCACCAAGTTCTCATTAGCTAAACATAAGCAAAGACAGTTTAGGAAAAATACAAACGTAACAAAATCCTACAGAAGTCAATGAGTTTTTCAACTAGTCTCCAACTGTCTCTGAGTTAAGGTGGGTGATGGAAAGAAGCGAAATTAATCATAAAAACCTATATTCTGTTTGCTGATTAGGAAGCTGTTATTTCTTGATTTAATACTGAAAGGTATGAAGCAAGTTATGTGGGATCCTACTTAAAAATCCATTTTCAGAATATGAACAAGAAGGTCTGCAGCTGTCACCTGTGTTGCTGTCACAACATTCCAATCAACAAAGCATTCCTAATTATGACCACAAAATCAAAAAAACAGGGGGTTTACCTCACAAGGACAGTTGAAGCTTTCTACCATAATGCTCTGTCAATCCAAATGGATGCCTAAGGATTCATTTTTTACTGCAAAATCAGTTTGTGCAACAAACAGTTTTAGAGACTATTTTCTCAACTTAGCTGCTTAACTGAGAGCTTGTCATAGTCCAGATAAGATATGCCTGGTACATGACATGCCAGCACTGCTTTTGATTTCATGACAGCAATGACATTTGACAAGCCTAGCACCTCTCTAGTAAGGCACAGTACAGTTCTCTCTCTGCTTCTCCAGTCTCAAAAGTACAAAATCTCACTGATTCTCCACCAACAAATGCATTTCCCACAAAGAACACAGACACTGGCAGACAACACCCCACGAAACACAAAATGCCAACACTAAACAGTAAGTCGATCAATTTCTTTCCTGTTAGATGTACAAATCCAATTCATACTTAAATTTCTTGCCCGATTTGGCCTGAGTTCCTCCATTCCATATGTGGTCATCCTCTTCATAGAAGAAAAAAATATCAAGTTTCACATCATCTTCTCCCTGGAAAGATAGTTCCAAGCTGTCTTCTACCTGGAAGACAAAAATCATACACTCATAAAATATACTCAAAAAAGGCTACTAACGTCAGCAGGTTTCAAAACATTTTTTGGTTAAGTATGCAGAATGAATCCTATCCTGACTGAAAAAAATACATGAATCACGCTTTTTTTTTTAATGCCTTGAAAACTCTGGAAATTCTCTTCACCTCAGTGAGACTATCTTATATTTCCTCTCTTTAGCCACAAAAGCTTCAGCACCATCTTCTTGCCTCTGCCACAAGCAAAAAAATCTCAGCAAATAAACACATAATTAGTACGTGTCTTGATTTAGCACACTTCATGTATGATAACATACATGCTAGGATTAGTAACGATGTATCACTTGAACTATGGCTGAACTTCTGCAATTGTTTAACATTCTGCAGTCTGCACTCTGAAAAAAAAAACCCAACCTAAATAAAGATCCAACAGAACACAACAAACAAGTCCAGTGCCTACTTCAACCGCAAGTCAACTACACCTACCTTCGCTTTCTTCTGGTTTTACATACAGGGCTACAGATAATCTCAGAGCTATCACAAATCCCCTGTATGATGTGGGCCAAAAGCTCAAATGCAAAGTTCTACTTGATCCTTACCACTTCCCTAGCACCACTTATACACATTAGATCCCACGCATACACGTTAGACCCCTCTAAACCATACTGAAACGGAATTCAGACTCCCTAACATGGCTGAAGAAAATATGCTGTAGAAGCGTATTTCTCACAACAGTACACACAATAATCAACAAGACTATGGGTTTAAGTAAAACCCTCTACTCAGCAGACATTTACTCATGACTCATTTCTATGCTGCACTCAAACTTAGAAACCTATAGAAAGGTACATGAAGCAAACTGTTCACTATCTATGTACCTTGCCAAATTTGTGCTTCAGTGGTAAGCCTGCTTTCTGAAAAGCTGGAATGATATCTGCTGTGTAGTCCCTTATAAAAACTCCCAAATCCACATCTTTGCTGTGAGGAATTACGTTGCATTGTCTATACCAACCTGAAGAAAAGAAAAAAGGGGATGGGGGAATGACAACGGAGACTAGTCAAAAATATGAGAAATCTATCAACAGAACAAAAGCATCATAAAAATGAACCACCATCACTGAATGAAGCCATAAATAAGACTTCTGCCTTTCTCTAGTATGAAATGAACCACATAGAACCACATAGAAGAAAACAAATAGTACTGTACTTATATCCAGGTCTTTCCTCCAGAAAGCTGATAGAGAAAATACGAACTCTTCTTAATCTAAAATATCTTCAATTTTCTAAACTAAATGTCTTTAAAGAAAAAAATCTTTAGATTTGGGCCCAAATCTCATCAGTAATTAGCAGTTACAAGTTTACAGCTATGCTTTTAATTTGATGCTATTATTTTAAACAGTATCTGAGCCATTAATCACCTTGCCATCATCACTGCAAAACAGTAAGACAAGTGGGACATCCTCTTGTCTCTTTTGTTAAAGCAACCTTTAGTAACTGTTCGTTCAGCATATTATATTCCTTGGGACTAAACAAACACAAACCAAATACGCACACCTTAGTTTTTGTATAGTATTTCAATAATAAAAGAACCAGTAACATTACTTCATCTTCAGCTGAACTGAACGCTTTGAGTACATTCTGTAATAAGGTGGTACGTTACTGAAAGTATGTGGTTTAAAATAAATAAATAAATGTGAACTATTTTTTAATAGTGATAAGCACTAAATTGCATGGGAAGAAATGTTGGATGAGAATCTACACAGACAGCCCAAATACGCACCCACCACTGTGTTTTCCAACTAGTATACAGTAGATTATAAGTCAAGCAATTCAGGGACCTGATGATTACTTTCTAAGCAGTGATCAACACACCACAGATAATTGCTAACAAGATTAAATGCTTCACTGGAAATTTGCTCAGCCTCTCCAAGGCTCAAGTCTTAAGTAGAAAGAATATTTTTAGGAGCTTATTTCAATAGGGCTAATGCCACATATTACCTACCAACTCGGTACATTTGCCCTCAGCTGTCATCACAAGCAAAAGAAATGAAATGTTTAAAATTTCAGATGAATTAAAAAATAAAAGACATGAATGTTTTACCAAGGCATGTTCCACTGCTCAGCCAGAACTTTACTCCTAAGTTATTCAGCGTCAGGGCAGCCAGATGGAGCAATGATTTTGCTTTTTTTCTGAACTCTACTGCATCAAGAGATGCATCATCAGGATACAGCTGGAAGGCAAAGGAAGAGGAAGCAAGCTATTGTCAGAGAACAAACCTGTCCTTAATTTTTCAGTTTCCTAAAAAAAAAAAAAAAAAGGAGACAACTTTAAAGTTTTACATAACTAAAAAATGTAATATAGACTAAGAATCACAGAATGACAAGGGTGGGAAGGGACCTCTGGAAATCATTTAGTCCAAACTCTCTTCCAGCACAGGATCACCTTGCGCAGGTTGCATAGGACAGCATTTTGATAGTGGGTTTTGAATATCTCCAGAAAAGGAGACTCCACAACACCTCTGGGCAGCCTGGCCCAGTACTCTGTCACTCTCACAGAAAACAAGTTCCTCCTCACATCTAGATGGAATGTCCCACATTCAAGTTTATACCCACTGCCTCTTGTCACTGGTCACCACTGAAAAAAGGCTGACCCTATCCTCCTGACTCTCACTCCTCAAGTATTTAAAAGCACTGATAAGATCCACCCCCCACACCCCTCAGTCTTCTCTAGGCTAAAAAGTCCCAAGTCCCGCAGTCTCTCTTGATGAGTGAGATGTTCTAGTCCTCTAACCATCTTTCATAGCCCTTTTTATACCCTCGCTAGTAGCTCCCTGTCCTTGAACTTGGGAACCCAGAACTGCACATATTCCAGATGTGAATAACTCCAGATGAGGCCTCACCAGTATATAGGGAGGAAAACCTCCCTCCACCTGCTTGACACACTTTTCCTGATATATGCTCTAGACTGACCTCAGCACTTGGCAACACAACAGATTTATCCTAGTTCTGCTCATCCTGAAGTCAATGCCCAGAGTTTGAGGAAAACGAGTGGTTTCTTCCCGGGCACAGGCTTATTTGGCGCCACCAAGTGTTAAAACCGCATGTTGTTAACAATTTCTGCCATGGAATTAAAGGACGCAAACAGAATTTCATGACCGCCTTCCAGCTACAACAGTGGCAAAATCTTCTGCTAAGTCACAAACAACACTGCCGCCTGGGCAAACATTACCAAGGTAAGCACAGGAACAGCGCACTACTCAGACTCACAAACAATTTCCTTAAAAGCTCTTGGGCAACAATCAGCTGAAATGAATCCTTACTTTTCAAGACAGATGCCAGCTGCATATTTCAATATTAAAGCTCCAGCAAAGTTCAATATACCTTCTAAGGCACATTTTCCCTGCCTGTGGTGATTACTGCCTGGAGGTTTTAGAGTTGAAGTGGAGCATGTTTACAATTTCTGTCCTTTAAAAGTTAAGTGACAACATACAGATACCCTTAGGTACAGTAATGCTCCTAATACACATTTGGGGAGCAGCCTATTGAGAAAGACCCTGAGAAAGTCTGACCTCAAAGGACTGAAAAATGGAGCCTCTAGTGTCCTCTTTTTGCCTCTTTTTTGCCTCTTAGTGTCCTCTTTTTGAGACATCTCTGGTTTTATGGAAGGAAGTGTCCTTCCTTCCATAAAACCAGAGATGTCTCAAAGTTCGTGACCTGACTGACTCCATAGCCTTAACTGGTAACTCTTGACCACTTTATAACTCCATCCTTAGGACAAAGTGCTTCAGAAAAAACTGCAGCAGAAAGTTTTCTGCTACCTGCTAGATCAAGTAGCAATATTCTAAAAATAACAGTCTAAATGCTGGTCAAAATATTAGCTTACATGTTCAGAAAGCAACAAAACATTTTGAAATGAGTATACCATTTCAATTAAACTAAACTCAGACCACGGAACTGCAGCACATAGCTCAAAAGAATTCAGAACTCTGAGAACTGCCATAAGGAGAAATGTTCAAGCACAAGAGCTTAGTCTTCATTTCATGAAATCTATTTAACAGTAACAATGTGTGAGAACTGTGGAGGTGTTGGTTATCTCTTCTTTTCAAAGTTCTGGAAAATGGAAAAAACTGTGCTTACAGGACCACGTCTTTCATTAAAATTTTAGTTTTATTACCACTTACTAAGCTCTATGGATTGAGTTGCAGAGGCTGCATTCAGCTTTATATATGTGAAGAGTCACATTTCAGTAATGGACAGTGAACTGTGTAGGTTTGTGCAATTAATGAAAACTTACATTAGATCTCAGAGACACTACCTGATTACACCACTAACCTGAAAAAAAGCCCGAGCTTCTCTGTACCTACATTCAAGAAATCTAGAATGTGACATCTCCTCTAGAAAACTGGATGGATTTTTTGGAATTTGAACTTCTAAGTCATCAATGGAAACAAGCAGAAGTTCTGGCCTACAAAGAAAGGAAGATATATTACCTCATTCAATTCCCTTGTAAACCACAAGCCACTTTTTTCCTTTAGCTCAGGTTAAAATTGTAATGCATACTACTGCCAGTGATTCCTCTTGTCCACATACACCCAAAATTATTATAAAAGAACAGCAACAAAAGCTTCGATAAATGCCACATACACTTTGAAATTTTAAGAAGTTCTATGCCAACAAACACAGTTAGCTTGTCAGCTCATTGATGATTCCTTTACTGACTCACAACTGAATTTGTTCAGAGCTGCTGTTTTTCCCTTAGATAACCAAATAAGTGCAAGTCATACTTTGAAAATTCAGGCTACTTACGAGCCAAATTTTCCCTGTACTTTTGAGTCCAATTGCATTTCAAATTTTAAAACTGTTCAGCCTTCACAGTAAACGTAGTATTTAATAGCTTATTACAATCAACTTCAAACTGTTAAACACATAACTGGTACAAATTCCATGTTTTAAAAGGAAGAAAGAATGGCATCAATTTTAAGGAAAAAATTGAACAGATTACTTTTATTTCTGAAACATTTGGCCATTTTTCTCTGATTTATGGCATATATACATATCCTACAGGAACACTGTCCGCAAAGTCTAATGATACGCACTTGGCTTTGAAAATAGTGACAAGATTTGCAATGGTCCGTATTTCCTGAAGTACTGCTACTGGAAGCACTGCACAAGTAGACAGATATCTGCAGTCATTTTAGCAATGAAATGCAAAGTTTAAGCCCAAGACTATGGACAAATACTAATTCAAATATCTATACAAGAAAGGTATCTCCTTAGCATGATAAAAGCATGGGTGAGATACAATAGCTTGCACATGTCTCAGTGGTACAATGTCCCCTCTTGTTATTAATGTTATTTAACACTGAGTATTTAGACTGTTACTGAATGGATTACTGTTGCTTCCCCTTTTAGTTTCATGCTCCAGATCTGTACTCAACTCCTGGATACATACCATTATAGAAAGAGCCACATGTAGAGCCACATGTATCTATCAGCTAGTACTAAATCTGGTGCCACTTTTACTTTACCCCTGTGTTGCTAGCACAGATGGCTATCAGCAGATTTCAAGCTTTTAAATACAGTAAATCACTGAATCTAGCAGAAAACCCTCTGGGACATTCAGCCTCAATCCTGACTGACTTCTCTCATCTCTCTGCCTGCTTTAACCTGGCTACATAGCAACTTCCTCTGTAGTTCTTTATATATAAACAGTGAGAAGCTCGTGTTTTCAGGTAAAAAGATTTGGGTTTACCTTCATACTTTACATACAATCACACATGAGCTAAATTTTAATGCCTGACTTTAGGAAAGAGACTACTTTTGTATTAAGCAGAAAAAAAGCTATTTTGGAAGCACCGTTACATCATTCTTCTGTTTTGAACTCACTTTCCATATGCTCCAGGGTAGCGGCCAAAGTGGAGTTTCCGGAAAGGCACAAATGTTCTGTCCATATGTTGCTTTAGTCTCAGGGGACCATGCCAGAGATAATTACCACTTCTCTCATAGAAGACCACCAGGTGAATTGCATGAGATGCCAGTTTAAATATGTAGTGCAAAGGAACTTCAACCCCAGACAGGTCATCCATCCCATCCAATCGGGGGTCCTTGTTTATTATCTTTAGCCATTGGAACCCCATCTTCTCAGCAGTTCGAAAAAGGCCTACCTAAAAATGGGGGGGGTGGGAGGAGCTAAAGATTAGAGAAACCAAAATTGAATGCTAAATGGTTATTATAAGCTGATATTATAGCCCACCTTCATTTTCTAATCTGACTAAGCAGAAAACTAGTAAAACATTTTTAAATCCTTAAACATCAGCAACCACAAGCAATTCCAAACACTGCTATTTCCTTTTCTTAAATTTTGTTCCTCAAACTATTCAATAAAACAACAAATGTTTGTTTTAAGTCACCCTTGGACTAGGTTTGCTCCTTGCCACAGCACTCTTCTTCACATTGTTAAACTCTTCTCTGAAGTTATTCTTGTGCTGAACTTGGTGTACGTAAGACCCTGAATAATGACGCCGCTAATAAAAAGATGTTACTGCAAAATCATCTTTTATGATGTGCATAAATATTTGTCTAAATCTCACCAAAAACTGCTCTAGGCGACATGCTTTTCTATTTACATGGAATATGGGAATTAAATTCCACCTATTAAGAAAATGATAATTCACCATTTGAAAACCCTTTCAATTACCCCTTTGAACTGCTTAATCCAGGCATATCAGCTTTCCCCCTGGATGCTACAGATATTATCAGTGAGCCACTAAGGAACATGAAGATGGATTTATATTAGTGTGCTGCCACACAACCTTACTCTCAGTTTAATATCTTTACAGCTATGAGTAAAACAACCATCTGATCAACTCCTGAGTGCAAACACTCTTGCCATTTACTCCTTCAGTAAAATAGTCGCAAACCATTTTAATATCTCTTGCTTTTTCAAAAAGAAAAAGAAAAAAAAAGCTGTTTGTCACTGGTAGCTTTAGTCTGTATAAACCAGTCCAATAAGTATTTCCAGATGACAGCAAATTGATTAAATAACCTGGGATTCCATTTTGCTCTTTATCAGTTAGTTTACCTCTGTTTTAAAACATATTTAAAAGTCTCAGAATACCAAAGAAAGCAGAGATACCAATACACTAAGTGACAAAATAAAATTGTGTTAAGTACAAGGACATAACAAAAAAAAAAGAAACATAAAGAGCAGACTATGATAATCTTTCCAGCCTTTTCACATCAATAACTGTGTTTCTTCCTTGACAGATCTCTAAAGTCAAGATACATTACAGCTTTACTTACGTTACAGGCTTTCTTTTCTCTTTTTGGTGTGGCTTCTTACTACAAGTGTTTATAAATATTGTAGTCAGCTTCTAAAAACTTCCAGTTATCTATAAATGACTGGATATCTTTTACTAAAAAAAAGTATTTTTCATCTAACAATAGCTTTACAAGATTTCCATACAATGCATTCAGAGTCCTTAAGACCAACTAAAAATCATTATGTCACAAAATCATGTTGAAAGCACCGCAGCAACACATTTGAACTGAAGAAAAAGCACTTACTTCACGTTTCCATGTTTTGTACAGTAGTGCAAATGTAGTAAAATCTCTTGGAACACAGAAGTACTTGCATTCTGGACTAGGGCCATATGGAGAACTTCTGATCTGTTCAATGTCTTTATCAACCAGGCCCAGAATCAAAGGATCGATCAAATACACTGGTACATTGTGACTGGATATTAAGCCTAGGAATTTCCTAACCACATGCTGTTTGGCAGAATAAAATTAGACATTAGAAACACCATCTTTAACCATACAAAAGTTAGCATGTTAAAACTCTGACATAAGGTAAAAAACCCCAACCACTGACAAAAATTTTATCACCAAAAAATATTTTCTGAATGTCCACTTTACTTCCATGAACAATTGTGGAAATGGATGTTTTCTCTTTCAGAAGAGCAACAGTCTGCTGTGAGGCTTTCCAGGCCTCTAAGACTACAGTAAAAACCTTTAAACTTCAGTTAGAACCTTCTACAAGCTAAAGTACTCTCAACAGTCTCTAGGCTAAACTAAATTCTTTGCAGCTCTTAAAGAAACCAAAGATGTATCATGTATAGGATGAAATGCAATGCGTGGGAGGCTAAAGCAGCTGGCTGATATCATTCCAAGGCTGCTCTGCTATACCTTGAAAGGCTATGGTGGTCATGAGCTGTTCCTTGAGCCTGAAGAAAAGCCATATTCATCACGTCATCTTCAAAACAGAGAATCTGGGGAACTCTGGTCACCTCAATTTCAAGCCCTAGGAAGCTTCTGGAGCAAAACCCCTGGAAAGTCATGTCCAAGCACTCGCAGGACAGAGGATGTGACCAGGAAGGCCAGCAAAAGGCAAACTGCACTTGACCAAAATGACTGTCATGGAAAAAGCCTGCGGATGAGTGCAATGGACGCCATTCATATCTTGACTTTATCAAGGCCACTTCTAAACAGTATCCTCAAGTCCTCAGATGTGATGCTTGCTGTGTATGAAGGATGACTTGGTGACAAGTTAGGAAGTGAGTATTACCCAGCCCTTGGATGTGTGTACCCTGGGCACTCAAGAACAGCAATACAGCTTAAGGGGTTAAAAGCTGTTAGCAAGAAGGTCCTGTTCTTGACTAGACGATATATTAGCTTGACTCAGTAGAGAATTTCAATCAAGTACACTTAAACATCCATGGCATACAGCAGATTTACAGCAGTCATAGTCACCCAGCTATTTAAAATATAGGGGATATATTTAACTGTAACAGTTAAATTTTTTAATACTCTATTTGAAAGCCTGGATCAAAACTTCAATATAGAGAACAAGGTTTCCTCCTTAAAATTATATTGACAATACTAAGGACTGCACAAGCAAAGGCTGCTAAGCTAAAAGTGTTCAAAACTGATGTTTTGGAACACTGCACAACTTTTCTCAGTGAGGAAAGTATCTCTTAGTACTTAATACTAGAAATTCCAGTGAAAAGAAAATAAAACTGGACCCTGAGTTTGGAATACCGTGTGAGTACTCTGAGACTTGCAGAAGAGCAAGAGGAACTGAAGACACTGTACGTACCCATCTAGTGCTGTCTTGGCCTGACTGGATTCCTCTGACTTTGGTAAAACCTGCTCCATTCTATCAAAAGCAAAGGGGTGGGAGGGTGGAGTGGATAAAGAAAGAGAAAAAAAAACAATCAGTTGAATCCCTCCTAGGATTTCCCAATAGGGGATATATCCAGTTAGCACTTTATCATTATGGCTGTGGTTATGCGTCTGCTCACTCAACTACAGTACTGAAAGTGAAATCACAAACAATTGCTCTGACTGACTGTATATAGAAGGACAACAAAAGCCTTAGGGACTTTTCAGACATGCAAGGATTACATTGCCTCAGGTTCCTAAATCAGTATGCCAGTAAATGTAAAATGACAAACAGTGTTAGACAAGCACCACTGGGGAAAGACAGCAGGCCTATGCCTCAGTGTCTCCAGGCATAATCCTAGAGAATTAAATCTGAAGACAGTATATTTACATGATAAAGCCAAGGTGGTACTGGCTCAGCTTTTAGCTTTTCTAAAGTACAAAGAATATCTCATTCATGGCTTTATTGTTTACAGTCATCAACCGTAAGAAATAAGTCAAAGGCTGCAGTACCACCTAACACCATGCCTGTATTTATTATGAACATCTTCACCAAAATAAAACCTCATGAAACATGACACCAAAGTGGTTCTTCTGTAAATATAAAATTAAAATCATTTGTTGAATCTGCATTGCAACTGTAAACTACATCAAAAACTCAGACGGTTTCACTTATAGTAATGTGTATCTCTTCCCATTACAAAAAATCAAACTCAGCTAAACATTCCACTGGTGGTAGAAAAGCAGGGTTTAATCTATAACATCTAGAAAATTATGAAAACCAAATAACAAAACACTAAGACAAATGCAGAAAAAGCAGGATTTTCTTTTAAAAATACCACAACCAATACAGGCTGCCTTCTTCCTTTCTCCACAAAAGCCCTGAGCTAGCACTCGGTTTGAATTTATTTGCAATAGAAGTCACTTAACTAGAGTATGAAGGCATTTAAAGATTATAAATCTTGGGGGCTCAACCTGCAGCAGAAAACCACAAAGGGCATCATCCCATTTTGGGAAGAACGGGCTGCCTCCAGCCGACATGAGTACCAGGCTGACAACTCATATCTGTACTCCCCGCATGAGAAACTTACTCGGGCTGCCCAGCTTCTTCATACCAATGGTACAAGATATTGTTAGCTGCGTGAGGTAAGTTAGGGGTCGGCATTAACGCTTCTGAAGTGCCTTGAAGAGAAAAGCCATTACACAGGTTTGTCTCACAGAAGCAACCCCGACCAGGGCAGATCTCTCTTACCTTGTGCGACAGATAGAACTTGTAATAGTACAGCTGGAAGAGGAGGAACACCAGACTGGTCAGAGAAAGGAGCGCCAGCACCACGTTCTTATTGATTTTCTGCATTAGTCTTCGGAGCGCTCTCGATCACCGCCTGGAAGCAGCGCGGCGTCGCTCATCTTCTCCGGTGTCCCAGCNACCCACAGTAGGCCTGCGGAACTACAGCGATAGCTCTGCTACAGGGCCCGCCTCCCGCACCGCCGCGCCCGGTACCCTTCGCACCCACCCTCCGTGGCACCGTTGACTCCCGCCGGGCAGGCCGCCCACACCCGCTTAGCCGCTCTCCGCACAGCCTCTCGTGGCGGCCGCAAAGCGCCACCCGCCGCCGTGCGCGCATGCGTGGAACGGACACGCACTCCCCTCGCCCGCGAAGAGAACTCGGAAGGAGTAGCGCCGTGACACGTCCGCTTACACATGTCTGCATTAATACAAAAAGCTCGCGGCACACACACATCAAGGTCATCGAAAGAGCCCGCGGGCTCCCAGGCCTCCGGCCGCTCCACTCCGTGCCGACAGCGGGAGCCCGCCTCCCTCGGCGTACTCGCTGCAGCGGGCCTGGGCTGAAGCTCCGGTTGGGAATACCTGAGGTCCGACCGGGGAGGGGGGCAAGCCCCGCGCTGGGAAGCGCAGCCGCACGGACCTGCCTTGCGGGATGATGGTCGAGATCAGCAGAGCATCGGCCCTACTCGGCCTAGCGCCGAGGCGGTGGGAGTACATCCAGGTTTCCCATTCCGAGAGGGCACTGAGTCCAGGTGAGGCTTGGAGGGGGAGGGCGATGTCAGCAGAACTCATCGCTGCTGTCTGTCAAAGTATGTATCACTTTCATAACCTGCAATCCTTATCGGACTAAAATACCACCAAGTCAGATGCTCTTCCCGAGGGAACCTGTTAGTTTCCCCAGTTAGTACGAAACAGCAGTAACAGGAAACAGGATTTGTACATTAGCCTTTACATTTTCTGCTTAGAGGATGGCTAACAAAATAAACCTGTCACCCTCTGCCATCCATACCTGCTGTCTGGAGAAGCAGATGCCATTTGGAAGCTTTTAAATAATCCTTTCTGAAATTAACATTCCTTCGTACAACTTTCCATGGAAACAATGATAGCTACAGTTTTCTGATCTGCTAAGAACCCAGGGGAAAACGGAAGTTACTTTAACTCAGAAAGGCTAGTAGTAATCAGTGTTTAAAAATTTGAAAAAAAAAAAGTTACATCATTTTGGTCACGCGGAAGAAAACCCCTGTCTAGCCATCAAACAGCATCAACTCCAGAGCAGAGAAGCTCAGGGAATACTACAGTCACAATATACTTAGCATGAACTACAGGGCAGAACTACAGACCTTTGAAAGGTACAACCTATCGCCAAAAGAACAGCCCCTCCAATCCCTGAAGTGGATTGCCATAGGAAAAACTAACTTCACAAGCACCATGCGTCCCTCTCTAGCTGCAGGTACAAACAGTGCACAAACTGCAACGAAATACCACCAATATATTGGTATTGGACAAACAGTAGCTCAGAAGAGACTCTAAAAAAAATCTAAAGTGCTTAAGGCAATTCTTCATATCCCCATTTACTAAAAACAACTGAACTAGCTGTTAGCAGCAAAATTTTTATACCTGTGAAAACTCTTAAGTACCAAATTCATCCTTTAAGAGTAAAAAGTCACACGTTAAGTTCATCTAGGACGTCACTTTAAAGCTCGCAAATCACAAGTCACAGTATGAAACACTTCAAGTGTTCTTCTAAGAAGTGTTAACATTAACTTTAAGTGTTAAAGAAAATATGTATTTTTACATTGTGCACATCAAATTTACCTTGCAGGTTGCACTGTATCTTGCTAAAAAAAAAAAGAAGACTTCATAATTTAAATGCTGTTATGCAGAGTTACGAGATTACTCATGGTTCTTTCTCACTACACATTAATTATTTGTAAACATTCCCTTTCTGAAAAAAGGAAATTTAAACAGGAACTGTAGCTGAACACCAAGGATCAAGCCAATGACTGGGCAGCATGAACAGATACAGCCTGTTTCCATGTCTGTTTATCACAGTCATTCGATAGAACAAGTCTCAAAACAAGAAGCACATATCTTAACTCTCCTCTTTCTGAACACCACCATGTCCTCCCAGTGTGCTAGTCTTAGCTCCCTCACATACTCCTGAATTCACAGCATCTGAGCCTCTAGAACAGGTGTTCTAGTCCTAGTCACTCTAGTCAGGTGTGCACTGCAGTGAAAAGGAAAGAAATTAGGAATAAATATTTAAGATTACTACACAGAATATTTGGATAATAGCATTTGTATATAATGCATGAAAGATCACAGAATCACTGAATTGGTTGGTGTGTAAGGAACTGTCTGGATGGTCGCATCCAGAGAGTGGTGGTCAATGGCTCAATGTCCAGATGTAAGACAGTAATGAACAGTGTTCCTCAGGGGTCTGTGCTAGGACTGATGCTGTTTAATATCTTTATTAATGATACTGACAGTGGAACTGAGTGTACCCTCAGCACATCTGCTGATGACACGAAGCTGGGAGGCGAGGTTAATGTGCCAGACGGACAGGATGCCATCCAGAGGGACCTAGACAGGCTGGAGAAGTAGACCCAGATGAACCTCATGAGATTCAACAAAGTCAAGTGCAGGATCCGGCACCTGGGTCAGGACAACCCTTGTTGTTCATACAGGCTAGGAGGTGATGTTCTTGAAAGCAGCCCTGAGGAAAAGGACTTTGAAGTAATCATGGATGAAAAGCTGGACATGAGCCACCAATGTGCATCTGCAGCTTGCAAAAAAGAGGGCAAACCGCATCCTGCACTGCATCAAAAGAAGTGTGGCCAGCTGTGGTGGGTTTGCAATGTGGCTTCTTCAAGAAGCTGCTAGAAGTTTCTTAAGGGTCCAACAAAGTAAATCCCAACTGGTTTTTGCGACCTGATAGGGGAGTGAGAAGATTCAAGAAACTTTGCAGACACCAAGGCCAGTGAAGAAGGATGAGGAAGAGGCAAGAGAGATGATTCCGATATGATTCTCAAGAGAGGTGATTCTGCCCTGCTAATCTCCTGGGGTGAGACCACACCTGGAGTACTGTGTCCAGGTCTGGAGTCCTCAGCAGAGGAAGGACATGGACTTGTTGGAGCATGTCCAGAGGAGGACTACAAAAATGATCCAAGGGCTAGAGCACTTCTCCTATGAGGATAGGCTGACAAGAGTTGGGCTTGTTCAGCTTGGAGAAGACTGGGGGAACCTTACAGTGGTCTTCCAGCACCTGAAAGAAAGGTGTCTAAAGAAAGCTGGGGAAGAACTGTTCACAAAGGCATGTAGTAATAGGACAAGGGGTAATGGTTTTAAGCTAAAAAAAGAGAAGATTTAGGTTGGATATTAGGAAAAAAGTCTTCAATACAAGGGTGGTAAATCAGTGGAACAGATTGCCCAGAAAGCTGGGGAAGCCCCATTCCTGGAGATATTCAAGGTCAGGCTTAATGGGGCTCTGTAATATCTAACTGACTGTGTAGGTCTCTAACCATTTCTGAATGGACCACAGGAGCTTTGTTCTGCTCTCCCTCCTTGTCTGCTGGCTCATGAGACTGAATACCCAGGGAACATCCTACCTTACTATTAAAGACTGAGGCAAAGAAGGAGTTAACTACCTCAGCTTTGTCCTCAACCCTTATCACTATTGTTCCTCCTGCATCCAGTAAGGGCTGGAGATTCTCTTTGACCCTCATTTTACTGCTGTATCTGTAGAAAGATTTTTTTGTTATCTTTCACAGAACTAGCCAGTCTAATTTCTAATTGGGCTTTAGCCCTTCTGACTTTCTCTCTACATGATCTGACTTAATCCCTGTAGTTTTCTGGAGACACCTGCCCCTTATTCTAAAGCTCATAAAACTTTCTTCTTGTTTCTGGTATCTGGTATTCAATTTGTCATTCACATCCAATGAACTGTGTGTATTGCCAATTATAATACAATTAGAATAATGCCACAAAAAAAGGAAAGCCAAGAGATAACCCAAGTTTTACAGCTTCTGAGACAGCCATGCTACAGTTGTTGGTTTCTTTGGTTTTGGGTTTTTTTCAAAAACAAAGCAAAACAAAAAAAACCCTCTTGATTTTTGGTTCTCAATCTCTTTTCTGAAATACTTCCTAGGTCAATGTCTGGCTATCGTATTGCATCTTCACTGAGGATATGATGTTTTTAAATACCTTTACATTTTTACTTTTTCTGTAACTTGTGATAAGTGGAAGACAAACTCTAAATACATGCTATTTAATGGGCTTACTCATGGGCAGAGTCAGAAAAAAAAAGAAGTCATTCTGCTCTTACTGTTTCTTCATATCAGATCTAAAACTTCTTACACTATTCTTTTTTAATCATACTGCTATGGTATTTTGCTAGGCTAGGCTAGCAAATCAATATTCTTTTTACATGTATGTTTGATATCACAAGTTCAAACGAAAAGCCCAGTACCAGTAAAATACAGTCAAGTAATTCATGTTAGGAGAGATAAGAAAATGATATTCGTTATACTCTTCACACAGAAATATTCATAGCTAAATTAATATCCAAGTCCATAACAAAATGCTTAAATACAGTATTAAAAAGTACAGTAACAGCTCTTGATTCCACTTTTCATTTTGAATGAAATAGTTCATTTTCCTGACTTTTCCAACTAGATTCACAGTAGGCTAATACTTTAGCCCCAGACCTTTGCACTATCAGTACCCAGGCCTTAAATAGCAGTAGGTAGCAAACCCAGTGTAATCTAATGCTCCCAAGCATCTGTGAGTAGCAGCTGCACATTAAAAAAAACAAAAACAAAAACCACCATTCAGAAACAGAAGTGTTCAGTAGACATTACTAGGTAATACTGTTTAGGCTCCTTGTTGAACCACTCAATCTATTTTCAGCGTTTTCACAGCACTTGGCACCTGCAATCCAGTATTCACTGTAAGCCCACCACACCAGATCTATGGGAGGAAAAAAAAAGTATCAATATTCTGAACGTTATGAGGCATCTACATCTATCTTCTGACATCTCATAACAGAAGTAACAAACAAACATTTTTCTGCATCTGCTTTTCTTCTATCGCTCCCTAGTTCCAGCACTCAATAAAACATTCTAATCACACAGAAATTAATTTTTAGGGCCATGAAGTCTAAGATGCTTTATATACAATGCTTTATTACTCTAAGTTTATAACCAATTGTAAGTTCTAATGCAAAGAAAATTATTTACATAGCTGGGACCATCCAGAGGCAGAGTTCTTCTACTGGAGCGCTATTATTAAGCGCTACATAAAATAAAACAGTTAAACATTAAAAAAAATTATCAGCCAGCCAAAACCAGTATTCTCAGTTTCCTCCTTTAAAAAAACAATTAAGTCTTAAGTAAACTGAAATCAGTGGTAGAAGCTGAATGAAACTTCATAGATACTGACCATGAAGCCTGGTAACAATGGCTGGGTAAACTTTGTTCTGAATGTGTGTAACAGCTCCTTTGAGTTTGCATTATAAAATGCAAGCAGACCTAAAAGAGGGAGAAACCAAGTTAAAATACATGTTTAACTGCTGCTGTGTCACTTTTTGTAAGATTAGCTTTTCCGGGGAAAGGTTTCCACACCATAAGAAATACAATCCACATTACTGAAAAATCCTCACAGTTAGTAGCTCTGTCACATGGATGAACCCACATCATTTTACATTACAAGCACTATTAGACAAAAGGCTCTGGGCCTTATTTTCATAAGGGATTATATAAATTTAGAAGTAATGTATTACTTTAGCCTTGTACAGTATCAATTTTTTACAGGTAGGTGGCTTAGGAGATTTAGTGAAAAACTAAGATTTCAATTTACCTCCATCAAAGTCGCAGTACACTCCTATTCTGTCTGGAATAGGCACATCTAGAGTCTTTGTTTTATTGTTATGTTTTGCTGAAAATGTGATTTGCAGCCAGTTGTTGATATGGATGCACCAGCTTGAATTAGTCTTTCCCAGCTGGTCAAATTTCCCCAGGTTTCTGTATGTCACACCCACACTGTAGGATTTGCAGTCCTTCTGCGCTCTCACCTCCCAGTAATGCTGTCCACTTTCAAAAGCAGTGTCTCCTACACACAAAAAAAAAAAAAAAAAAAAAAGAAAAAGGTACATTTAGTTGCTATACCTTAAAATGTTTCCCACTTCATATGCACCAGTGATGTCTTCTGTTTTAAGATGAAGGCTTAGACATAGAAAAATCTGAACTTTAAGGAACAAAAATATTAACATACAATAAAATAGAATATAAATATAAAATAGAGCAATGAGACAGTTTTTACTTACAGTCATTGAGACAAGATAGATTTAAGACCAATTAACATTTAATAGCAGTGAATGTCAGTCACCAAGAGCTTTGGAATAAAAAGCTTCAACAGACTTGAAAACACTTGCTGTAGCAAGAAATTAAGTGTTATATAGGTAAAAGTACCTCTGTGTCAGACATCATAAAGTATCCAGTCCTGAAAAACCACGTTTTTCCCTCAAATTCTTACCTAATCAGCCCTTCCACAGCAGAAATAAAAAGTTCACCTTACCCAGCACTGTGTATGATTCACCAGTAAAATGATCTCTGCTGCCCCTTGGTGAGGATCTTGTGCTAACAGATGTCCTCTTTGGAGATGGTGCACCACTTCTGAGAAGAAATTACATATTCAAGATTTGGACACCATTACAGAAACACACAGTTTTTTTCTGAATCAATTAGGGTGCAGTAAACATACATAAGCTATTGAAGTGAATGATACATTAGTTCAGCACTTAACACCTCTAACAGCCTGCATGCACAAGTACTGGGAAAGAAGTCAAAACATCCAGAAAAATACACAATACATTGAAAAATAAAAACAAGTTCAGAGGCAGGTGAGGATAAAAAAGAGAAGAAAAAAAAAAACGGTTGTGTGGACAGTTTGAATGAATGCCTGTATAAAACAATGTTTTGCCTGTACTACTCAGATCCTGAGAGAATTAATGTTTCTAGTTTTTCACACAAGACTTCTAGTAAGTCTTACAGTTCAACTACAGCAATCAGATAGGTATGAATATACTGCTGGTATTCAATGTCAAAATGACCAATTTTCACTGGAATTTAAATATCAGTGAATGAACAAATACATTGGTTATGTTAAAATTTTCATCACATGTATTGCTTGTAAAAGCAAGGACTGAAACCCCAGGAAAAAAAGTATAACCTAATGAAAAATGAAAGGAATAAAATTGTGATAATCTTATTTCAAACTATAATACGCTGATGACACAAAACCCAACTATGCCTAACCACAATTCACATTAAAAAAAAAATTAAGTGAAACTTTCAGAGCCTAATGTATCACAACTCTCCTTAAAAAAATTAATATCAAACACAAAAAGTACATTGAAGCATGGCAATTTTATTTGAATATATTAACTCTATCAAAGAAAATTGTGTCACAGTAGATTATGCTGACAAGTGCACAGAAACTCCTCAAGAGAAACTGTAAAATTTAGGAATCTAATCCTAGCCAACAAAAACGTCTTTAGAAGTTTTTTTTTGTTTGTTTGTTTGGTTTTTTTTTACTTTTTTAAAAGCATTTTCAGGAAGCAACAGTAAAATAAATGAAGATATACTTCACTATGGAGAATATACTAATGAGCAATTGGTTACATAAAGGAATAATTTTAACCTAATGGGCTTTTCAAGTATTTTACCTCTCTTACTCATTTAAAAATAATTCCTAGAAATTTTGCCTTTAACCAAAATGAAGGTTATTTGAAAATAACTATGAATATTAAACCACAGTATCCAGGGAAACATATCTGGCTATTAATTCAGAGGCAATTAGTAGCAAAAAATTTCAACTTCTCCAAAACAGCTATGCAGTTAAGAGTTTACTTTCACTAGCAAAAAAAATCTGAAATTATTAAATAAGCCTCTGAAAAAAATGTGTTTTTCACATTTTCAATTCCTTATCCCATGTAGTCTATCATAAATTAACCTTAGAAAAGTCACCACACGAAGTTTTATCAGCAGCTTTTCTTTCAACTACAACTTGGTAAAGATAATGACTGCTTAAATGGTCACTATCCCAGTAATGTTTTTCTTGTCTCTTTTTCCAGCTACCACTTCACAATGGAATAGAAAATGTCCCTTTTGCCTAAAACCTTCATAAAATTCAAGTCACTTGGGAATCAAAAGCTGAGTGATCTGAAGCTGTCATAAGTAGTCAAGCTAGAATCTCTGATTCATCTTGATGATTTTGTTTTATTCCTGTTACAGAAGACTACTGAAATCACGGATGAAAAGATTGTCTACCATCACCATTTAGCACATAAATTCACCAGTTCTGATATATGGGCAGCTAAGCTTTTAAATTCCTTGCAACGGTTACACGAAAGGTGAAAGTGGGTATTGTGCAGCTGCACCACATCAAATGCTTTTGAATTTTGTTAACATGGAGGAAGCTGTAGTTTACTTACCAAAGAAAAAGGTAAAAAGTGATAGCATGAAAACAAAAAAAAAAGCAAAGCCAAGAATTAAAACATAATTTCAGCAAGAACTATCACACTCTGCAGATTCCATCCTGCTTCAAGTGCACTGGAGAACATTTTCCAACAGAATATCACACTTCCAACAAAAGTTGCTGAATTTCTTCTATTAATTTCAGCATGAGTTATGAAGAAAGCAATGTGGCCATTTAGACAATCACCATTAAAAATGGAGATGCTTTGCTAGTATTTTCTCAAAGCTAGGAATACATTAAAAGGTCCTCAATAGCATTTGTTTTGATCAAGTCTTCTGAAATGGCTACTGTATGTGCTTTGTCCACTCAAAATCTCACAGCCTTTAACAGTTCACACAGTAATATTAAATATTTGGTGTAAACGTGAAAAAATGTTGGTTTGTTTGTTGTACCCCCCCACTCCATGCTTAAGTCTGCCTTCAAATAGGGGAAGGCTGGAAATAATATAATACAGAAGTCAGTTTGGTACCCATTTTCCAATGCAATACAGTCTTCATTAGCTAGTATAGTATCTGATGGCTTTCTTCCACTACACACTGACCAGATATTCCTATCTTACATTTGTTTCAGCAAATAAATCATATTCCAAGCAATATGTAGACTCTTATGGAAAAGTCAAGGAGTGATATCAGACATTATCCACAAAGAGACACCATAACTTATCTAGAGGCTTTTCTCTCATCTAATAAAAACGTTAGAGATCATTAAGCATTTTCTTGCTATTGTGTCTCTAAACCTTAAAAGCTGTACATATGTTAAAGCAATTATACTGCAACTTTCCCACAACCTATGGAGCTAGTTTCAAATTTTCCTTCTAATGCAGACATAATTTTAAGAGGGAACAAAACCATCCTGCAGGAATCAAAGTTCAATCTATCTCTCCTGCTAGAAAAGGAGAGATGGTGAAACACGTAACCATGCTCTTCTAGCAAAGCAAAGGCCAGAACTGGGGAAGAACAGCTACAAAGACAGACCAGGATTTGTGGAGCAAGTAGCAGTATTTCCAAGACAGTTTTAAAACTTTTAAAAGTGGAAATTAATACACTTTATGTAGTAATATTATCAATGCTCCACAGCTTCAAAAGCTTGTTTTGCCTACACAAGCTTTTCTTTATTGCTGATCTCAAGTAAAAGATCTATGGACTGAATACACAAATACAGAGGAGTGAAATCTACAGGAAATTATGAACTAGACGTTTGTTTTGGTCCCAAAACAAGAAAAAAGTTATTTCTCAAATAATTTTATTAGAAAAATAATGAAATACTAACACTTTAAAAAATGTTTTCATCAGTGTTTTTCATCTGCCTTTACTGTCAAAAAGAAAGATGATATCATTTGAAAAGCTGGTTCTGCAAGTAGAATTGCCATGAAGCTTTTTTTACATATGCCATCAGGCTAAACTTCATCCTCAATGAAAATGTAAAAATACATTTATTTTCCTTGATGTCTAGTAACAGCCATAGCCAAAGTTCAAATGCAAAAAGGTATCCAGATTCAAAAAGAACTAAAAAAATAGTCTGATGTTCTCAGAAAGAACTCTGAGGTATTTCTGAAAAATAATAGCATGTCATCATGTGCCAGAAGGCTAAGTAAGCATCAATATATCTGTAAATAATGGGTCTTTGTATCAACACTAGAATACATAGTGCTCTTCCAACCATAGCAAAGCAGGTTTCTTACACACCATGATGCATCCTCCCAAGAAGACTGTTTTCCAGCCACTGGAAAATATATCTATGAATCCAAATCAAGCTTCCAAGTAATATTTGAAGGTATGTGTAATGTTACTGACAAAGGCTATTAGATTTATTTCTCACTATATCTAGCAAAACAAAGTAGCATAAACTCCCAAGAAAAGTAGGTGCTAGATCCTAGGAATAAGAGGTATATTATCACCTTCTATTGCTCTTCAGCAGAGGATTCTGGCCACTGTTGACAGAAAGAAGTAGTCATTAAACAAGTGCTCACCACTACAAAAAATTATCCCCATTATTAAGATACCACTATTGCACACTATTCTAGCGTGCTTCTGGCAATATCTGGTTACAGGCAAGGTATCTCTTCATAAAGTATGTCAAGTATTGCTCTTCATACTGAAAAGCCCATGTTCAAAGTCACAGAATCACAGACTATTAGGAGCTGGAAGAGACCTTGAAAGATCATCCAGCCCAACCCCCTGCCCGAGCAGGATCATCTAAAGTAGATCACACAGGGATTCATCCAGATTGGTCTTGAATGTCTCCAGAGAAGGAGACTCCACAACCTCTCTGGGAAGCCTGTTCCAGTGCTCTGCCACTCTCACAGTGAAAAAGTTCCTCCTTATATTAAGTCTTTAGCAAGACTTTTGACCCATTCCCACACAGTATCCCCAAACGTCAAGAGGCAAGATATAACTGAGTAGTGGGCCATAAGCTGTGTACTGAACTGACTGAACATCAGGCTCGCTTCTACGGATTATCTCTTCCAGACGAGAAAACCCCACACAATAGGGTAGGCAAAGAGATGACTGAGGGGAGAATAATTCCATGGAAAACAGCCTGGATTCTTAGTGGACAACAGGAGCTGACAACAGGTGGACAACACACTGCACTGTTCCCTTGTGGCAGAGGTGGAGAACCAAATCCTGGGCTGTAGCAGCCAGAGAGCAACCAGNCAGCCAGAGAGCAACCAGAAGGCCAAGGCAAATGACCGTACTCTCCATCTGGCACTAGTCAGACTGAGCTTGAAGTCTCATGTCCAGGTCTGGGCTTCTCAGAACTGTATACTGGTATATTACAGCAAGTCCACTGGAGGGCCACCACCACAGTTAACAGACTGGAGCATATAAGACAACCAAGTATGCTCAGCCTCAGGAAGACCAGAGCTAACTGCTGTGTTTAATGATGTAATGGCAAGCTACAGAGAAGACTGTGACAGGCTTTTCTCGGAGGGGTGCACACTGATAGCTAAGAGGCACCTGGTACTCACTGCACCATAGCAAATTCCAGTCAGATTATCAGGATATTTCTCCCCTCACATAAAGGTGGCCTAGAACAGAGGCCTAGCAAGTTAACACATTCCCCATCATTGGATATATTCAAGGCTCAACCAGAATAGACTGATGTAGTGTTGCTCTTCCAACCATATTTATTCAGTGATTTGCCACGGCCATGTGCTAATTGCCTAATACTGAACAATACACCAAGAATTCTGAAAGATGCCAGAAGTTGCCCCCATACCAGACAGCGCCAGTGCCAGCCAGCAACAAGATGGAATCGCTGCTGGCAAAAGCTGAATCAGTGATAGTGGTAGCACATCTATGATAACATATTTAAGGAAGGATAAAGACTGCTGCACAAGAGCAACTGGGAGAAAAGAGCAAGAATATAGCCACCCTGCAGCCCACAGACAACCCCACACTGGAGCAGACAGATGTGCCCTGAAGCCTGCAGCCCATGGAATGCTCATGCTGGAGCAGGTTTGGTGCCAGGATCTGTGGCCCTGTATGGGGCCCACAGAACAGCATTCTGTTCCTCAAGGACTTTAGTTTGTGTAAGTGACCCATGCTGGAGCAGCCTGTGAAAGACTGCAGCACGTCCAATGGGGGAAGGACCCACATTGGAGCACTTCATGAAGGACAGAAGTTCCTATCTCCCATGGGTGGGACTTCACACTGGAGCAGGGGAAGAGTGCGAGAAGCACCAAACAACACATGATGAACTTGCTGCATCTGCCACTCCCCTGTGCTGCTTGGAGGGAGAAGGTAAGCAATTTAGGAGCAAATTTGAGCCATTGCCCATTTGAGGGGGAAGTAATAGAGGAGCTTGCTGGGCGCTTGATGGCTAACCAAGATCAACCCACCATATCTACAGGATATTTCATTACCCTGAATGATATCCTAACAAATGTATTTTAAAAGTAAATCCCAATTAATGATTATGACATTTCTAGTAGTTTCCAAAAGTAGCCTCCACATCTGTGTGAAAGGGGAAGGTAAATAAATTAAAATTTCTTCCAGATAAATACTTTTGAATAAAAATTACTTTTGCATTCCACTAACCTCAAGTGCTTTAATTGTCTCCTGCCCTTTTCCCTTTATTGCCAGGTGAGACACCCCAAACAATGTAAACATTCAGAAAATAGAATTCTTACCTGCCTTTATTTTCCTTCCCTTTTATTTTTTCTTGGCCTTTGCCTCCAGTAGGATCCCATTCAACATAGGTATCTTCAACCTTCAAGTGCAGATGAGATGAAGTACTGTCCAATCTGAACACAAATGCTGGTCAAGACAAAATGCGCAACAGTGAAATGGTATAATGCTCTCTCCCAACAGTGGCTATTCATATGAAATTATAGAAACAACAGTAAAATTTTAGCAGAGCACTATCCAACTTAAAAGAAACATCAGCCTTTTAGTCTTACACTAGTTACCAAAGCAAGAAGCCCTTTAAATAAAGCTCAACTATCTACCTTCACTGCACAGGTTACATCACATACGTTGTTTTGGGGGTTTTCTTCATCTTTACCATCCTGTAGTATGAGCCAGTCAGTGCTTTCTGCTAGTTACAGCCTACTATCTGGATTCTTACCATCATGAATGATTAAAAAAGGTATGCATTTTCCATGCTCTGAGGCACTGATTCTCCAACAAGCTGTATATTATGAAGGACTGAAAAGTTGGGGTATGCTACATTGACAGAGTATCACATACATGCAAGCACTACTGAAGTGTGAAGTCAAAAGCAGATACAAGAACAGCACAGGATGCATGCAACTAGCGGAGACTTGGCATTTGTCGCAGCCAAGTCCTTCATCCAAGAAAACAAAACTAATGCAACATGTCCAGTTCCCTAAGGATGTTTATTTACAGACTATTCTCCAAGTGTCCTAATACCATCAGATATGGTAGCCTGGTTATTAAGTGTCATTAATATTTTAAGAGTTTAGAAATCAACTGTGCATAAGTCTAAAAAACAGTAAGGTTTTTAGATGGACAAGGATACTGAATTTCTTTGGGCTGATTATTAAAGAAAGTGAACTAAGCATTCACACAGAATTACTTTTCTGGCATTGGATTAAGGAATCTAAATGGGCATTAAATGGATATTGTATATCTGACAATGTTGTTTGAAATACTAAAATATTTTTTAAAAAAATACTAGAATGCTCATCAGCTCATTCAAATTGCATATAGCTTTGTTTTTATGAAGTCATTCACAAGTAATAGAATCTGCATTTGAATTGCCAAGTTCATATCAGTCATTTTGCCCTTTACACTACAGACTTGTCTACAACTGAAGCTTCAAGACCTTTACTAATAGCTAAGATTTGTGTTCTGTCACAAAACTTCACTTTCAAAAAATTTTTACTCTAGTTTTTATTCTATTTTTTTACGAAACTATTTTACGAAGCCATTATCCTGAGACCAATGCTTTCTAACACAATGACTTAAAGCTTTAGCAATTTGGACCCGCACTTTTTTTTTTTAATATTGTAACTGTAGACTCTAATCACAGTCAAAGTAAAACAAAATCCTTCTCAGTACCTTCTATTTACAGAAAGTTATTACCTGTCACATGCTAAGTACCAACAGTCAGCCAACTACAGCAACTGTTCAGATGCCCTAAGAGTCCTACCAGTGCCCAGCAACAATATTAATCTTCTGTTGCTATACGTTAGCATGATGCAGTGGCACATAATGCTCTCAATCCATGGTTGAAAGCAGCCAATGTCAAGCTCTGTTGGAGAAAGTTTCATCACTACTTCATTTTTTTTGTGTCTGAATCCTACAAGGTCAGCTTTGTGACAGTAAGATTCTTCATCCCTTACAGAAATTGTTTTCCTTTTCACTTAGGTCACGTGTTTCAGCAGTATTCATGTGGAAGCAGACTTAACATACAAACTCACATATGAAGGGTATTCACTACATGTAATGTTAGTCTTTAAAATTTTACCTTTGGTTTCCAGAGTCACAGGGTCAGAGTATTCCCCTGCCACAGCTTTGTTGCAAGCTTGTACTCTAAGGTTCATGTATTTTGTATCAAATTTCAGACCTAGAAAGTGAGTGTTTAGAAACCTGAATTGGTATTACTGACAATTCTTACAAGACTAAGATCTATTCCATATAGTAGTTGTCTTCCATTTATCTCAATCTGAAAAAAACATTGATAAATATACTGTAAACTTCATTTAACACATGATTTTTACAAAACTTCAAAGTCGAACTGTAAGCCAGAGCCATAGCTGTACAAAGCACCCAAGAAAAAAGTGAAACAATGGGAGCTTCATTACACACAGGACGGTCAGTATTTTGCAAAATTTCCAAGCATAAAGAGGTACATCAATTTTCTCGCTTTTGAAGTATAAAAACATTTACCGGACAATGTATATTCAGTAGTTTTAATATAGTCTATCAGTTCCCAATGCCATTCATCTTTAACTCGAGGAAGCCCATCGAAGTTGGTTTTCCTATACTCCAGTACAAAATGATCAATTTTGCTGTCTTCTTCGGGCATTCTCCACGACACTGTTATGCAGTTATCAGCAACCAGACATGCTGCTAGATCTATCTCTGGAGCTTTAGGGACTGCAGAAAGACAAATATACAGAGCAGTTTGAAGAAGAGAACATTATTTTTTTCTCCTTATAGAGTTCAGAAATTGCCCTTGGCTCAGTAACTTTTTTTTTTTAAGGGGATCTTTTCCATTACCAAAGCACAGTAGAACACTAGGCATAGCACTTTCACTTAGCATGCGTTTTACAAAATGAGAAACATGCATTAGCTTTAAAGTGAGCATTTGCATCACATTTTTCAGATGTTTGTTTTGTCAAGAAGTTGGGTATCTGATCCCTTTCTGGAAGCAGTTAAGAAGGATAAGCCAGAGTAGAATGGACTTGCAATTACAAGCCTAGTGTTAGAATTACACTACACTGAAAGAACACTAAAAAGCAAACTACTGTTTCTGAGCCTTTGAAAGGTAAGTACAGCTGCAGTCTTCAAACACTACCACTGAAGTTTACTTCCACCACTATAGAGAGATAACAGTGTAATAGTTCCCACTGGTCAATCAGCAGTTGCTTAGTTTGTTTTCCATTTTGCTTGAAAGAAGGGGAAGAAGGATGGAGCCGTGCATTCCTGGACACGGCTGAACACCTGCCTGTCAATGAGAAGTAGCAAGTAAGTTGCACACACACATTTGCTTTATCTATTAAACTGTATTTATATTAAGTCACAAGTTTTGTCACTTTTACCTTTCCAATTGTCTTCCCCATCCCACCATGGCAGGGGGGAGTGAACAAGCAGCTGTGTGATGCTTAGCTACCTGCTATGGTTAAACCACAACAAATTCTCAAGTGCTAATCACATGCACATTAGATGATATTTGAGGTCCCTAGCAATGCAAAGCATTCTATGACTCTATGAAAATTCAAAGTCATCCAATGAGAATTTGAGAATATCATCAGTAAGATCCCTTCTTAAGCAAAAGAAAAAAAAAACCAAAAACAAAACAAAAAAAAGGGACAAGTATTTCAGAACACATACCTGTAAGTTTAGCTACTCCAACTATTTACGTTATGTTGTAAGACCCCAAATAAAGTCTTCCATGTGTTTGGAATGACAAAGTTTTTGGCATAGTTCTGGGCAAGCAGTGTTCAAATGCCTGCACTGCCACAACATCAAACCTGTTTTCAGCTTATCACACCAGGACATCAGTTGTATCTGATAAATAGAAGTGCAGCAATGCTCAGTCCAGTTTTGCTGTAACAGTGTGAGCTATCAGTATTTGGCGTCAGAGTAATTTGATAGCTTAGTACTAAAGAAGCCAAGACTGATTCCCAGACAGTTCATTTTCCCATTTAAAAATCAAATTCCTATGTATTTGATAAGGAAAATGCGTATATAAGAAGGGTTATACTAAATAACATATTCATCTAGCTACATGACTGTTAGATCTTTACAGTGCCATTCCCGTTAAACAGGTCCACTGATCAGCTTACCTACCTTGTTCACTTATTTATGCAACACAGAGCAGTGACTGCAACCCAGACTAAAAGGCGACACTACCAACAGTGTTGGTAGTTTACTACACCTGCCACCACATATGGCATCCACACCGTAGAAGGTAAACAGGAGGAAATGTAAACCCATGCTGCCAAGTCCTTAACAGATTTGGATTAGTGTCCTAGAGATGAAACAATTTATATCCCAGACAGCAGTATTCTTGTCAATATATTCTTGGTATCACTCAAGGGCAAAGTGATTTAAATAGGAAAGCAATATGAATAAAAGGACATGAAAGATCCATACTTGAATACTGTACCTAAGCTTGCTTTCAAACAATAGCAAATAGATGCAGCAATACAGATTTTGTATTATGGTAATATCACTGCCCTAATAGCTTATTCCTTTCCTGCATTTCAGACCACATCATCATTCCTGTAACTAACATATTAGCTTACAGCTACATGCATAACACTGCTGCAGAACTAAGATTTTGGTGTATCACTAAGCATCAAACCAGCAAGTACAGCACTGAAACATGTAAAATAGCTTCAGGAAGCACAGATGAACTGACATCTCAAGAAAAAGACAAGATCTGGAAGAATCATTCACATTTTTGAGATTAATATTTTTTTAAAATCCTGTATTATTTAGAAATTAACACAAATAGTGAAGTCCTTCACTGTCAAAGTATTTGGCTTAACATCCAAAGAGTGAGTTTAGGTATTCTGAAAAATTTACTCACTGGGGTTCAAGGTGTGGTTTGGTTTTGTTTATCCCAAATACAGTAAGTTTCTCATGTATTAGCAAATTAAACTCACTGAATACATTTTTTTTTACCTGGCAAAAACTTTACAGCCTGGAGCATGTGCCTTTCCAAAGCGAAGTCCACCATCAAATGAGTCATACTATCACTGACCTTTGGTTTCAGAGATATGTGGAATGCTGAAGCCATTGTGACTCTAAAGTCAAGAAAGCAACATTAGCACAATGTATTTTTCATTATTTAAATCTTATACCCATTTTTAAAAACACCAATTAGATAACCTGTATCATTAGTATCAAACTGTTAGCCAAAATAATGTCAAAGACCAGAAATTTTTCTAGTAGATAACTGTTGACCATTTAGCACAGGCTCCAAATATAGAAAGCTTTGCTAATATGACTGCCTGAAAGAATATGGTGCAAGCACTCAGTTCATATAACTAAGCAAAGAAATAATAGAAGTGACTAGAGAAGAGCTTAAAGCTTCTTATACTAGGGATGAGATTGGGTAAGAGACAAAACAAAGCTTGTATCACTTTACACAAAATCAGAAAATATGAAAACTAAAGCACCACAGCATAAGGATTATGTTTTAAATATTTAGAAATCTGTAATTTAAACTTTTAGTTTAAAAAGTTCCAAAGACTATTCTTCTTGACAAGATCCACTCATTACCCGCAAAGTGCATTTCCACATGTCAAGTACTGCTCAGAAGGCATTTATAAATAGAAGTGAACGAGCTGAATATTCTGATTTCACATCTACCTCTGATCTTATCAGGGGATTAAGAAATGTTCAAGCTGCAGACACCATATTGCTCTCAGACATGCAACAGTCAGATCAGCCTCACAAGATACATTGATACACCATATTAAATTCTGAAATCTTAGCTCAGTCCTTACTATGAATATTTCTAAGACAGTCCTGTATGCCAACAACAACACCAAAAAAGAAAGAGGACGAGTCTCTTGTCTAGTTCTGTAACAGAAGGTATCAGGCCATATAACAGAATTTGAACAACACTTATTCAGACAGCACAGAGTTTGGAGGTTCAGTAAGACCTAGTGCAGAGTCCTGCACCTGGGATGTAACAACCCCATGCAGTGCTATAGGCTTGGGAGAGATTGGCTAGACAGCTAACAGGACCTGGGGGTGCTGGTTGACTGCAGACTGGATATAAGCCAGTAGCATGCCCAGGTGANAAGGGTCTGAAGGGCAAATCTTATGAGGAGCGGCTGAGGGAACTGGGATTCTTTAGTCTGAAGAAGATGAGGCTGGGGGGAGACCTTATCACTGCCTATAATTATCTGAAAGGAGGTTGTAGAGAGGTGGGCGACGGCCACCTCAGCCAAGTTACAGGTGATAGGACAAGGGGAAATGGCCTTAAGTTGTGCCAGGGCAGTTTCAGATTAGATGTTAAGAAAAAGTTCTTCACTGAAAGAGTTGCTGGGGTGTGGAACAGGCTGCCCAGGGAGGTGGTTGAGTCACCCTTCCTGAATGTATTTAAAAGAAGGGTAGATGACGTGCTTGGGGATATGGTTTAGGAAAGGACTTGATGATCTTGAAGGTCTTATCCAACCTAGTCATTCTGTGATTCTGTGGGTTAAATAAAGGAAGATATTCTTAACTAGAAAGTAGTATTCACACTAAAGGCAACTGCAAACACTTGCATTTATATCTGAAGATCTAAGGCAACTTTAGAACACCTAATAGCCCAGAGGAAGCAATACACATTAAGGACTTCACTTAATAAATTTGTGATAACTACAGGAAAAAAGTCTTTTAACCAGACTGGTAAAAAAAAATTCAGAAAATATGTTGAATACTAAAAGATTAATGTCAACAGTGACAATTAGCATTACAATGCTAGGATAAGATGATGTTCGGTGTCAATTACAGGAGAGGTCAATTTTCCAATATAGCTGACATTCTGAAACTCAGTATGGGCTGCCTAGAAGATGACACTGCTCAGCCAGATACACAGAGTGAATCTCTCCTTAAGAAAAAATAAACCTCTGATTCGCAGTAAGAGAACACTGAGTAGTTAGATTCAGTCAGCTTTTCAACTCCTGTTTAGGCCCTGATCTTCGTTCAAAAGAATTAGATCACACAGTATTCCAAGAAAATAGAAGAGTAGAAGATGCTCATTAGAGACAAAAAGCATTAAGATTTCTATCACTACCACGATCAGTCCGATTTATTAAGGACATGTGCTGGTTTAGAGGTAA
>VXBZ01009313.1:1875189-1929991 GCA_013399135.1 Heliornis fulica | reverse complement strand
ACTGACAGCCCCCTCGGTGTGTTGGGGTGTTCATCCAACACCCCCTTCTCCCCACACCCCCCCAGAGATGCCAACAGACGCTGAAGAGCAGGAGTCAACTGGCACAAACAGTGGGGACTATGGTACGTCGTTCCTGGGGGGCTTGGGGCTGGCTCTGCTCAGTCCTCAGGGCTGGTTGGGGGTCCTGAGGACCCCCCAGCTGCTGTGTGTGTGTGTGTCCAAGCCCACGGGTGACTGTGGCTGGGTGCTACCCCCGCACCGGCGACCTCAGCCCGGTGCTGGGTGGGGTGGGGGATGTCGGGGCCCCCTCACACCCCCACACTCAGCCACCATGTCCCCTTGTAGGTGAGGAGTACCAGCCCCTGCTGCCCACCCAGGAGACCTCCCTGCGCATCCTCACCGCTGCCCTCAGCCCCCTGGACTACCGCAAGTGGAGGAGGAAGCCCTGGTACTGGCGGCTCTTCAAGGTCCTCAAGGTGAGCAGTGAGGGGGGACAAGAGCCCGAGGAGCCCCCCCACGGGGTTCCTGGGGGCTGTGTCAACCCTCTGCCTTGCAACAGGGACGTGGGGACAAAGGGGTGTGTGGTACCTACTGGGGATCCCTGCTCATGGCTGCTCTTCCCAGGTGCCCGTGGAGCTGGTGCTGCTGCTCACGGTTCCCGTCGTGGACCCCGACAAGGATGACCTGAACTGGAAGAGACCCCTCAACTGCCTCCACATCCTCACCAGCCCCCTGCTCTGCGTCCTCACCCTGAAGTCAGGCACCTGTAAGAGCCCTGGACACCCTGGAGGGGACAGGATGGAGATGGCCACCCCATCTCCCTGGGGACTGGGGAGCCTTTTGGAGCTGCCCCCCCCCCCACCATCTGGGGAAGGGAGGACAGGCCAGTGAAGAGCCAAGCTGGGTGGGGGGTTGGTTTGCAGATGGAGAGCTTCATCCTGCCCCAGGGGTGGAGATTTGGGCCACCATTCCCTGGCCTGTTTAGGGAAACTGAAGCACGGGGGGGAGCAGTGCCCTGAGGACTTCTAGTGGAGGTGGCTTTAGGGAACATGGCTTTATCTCAAGCCTGGCTGGATCCTGCCCCAGCCCAAGTGGTGTGTGTGGGGCTGCTCTCACCTCCTGCTCTCTCCACCACGTGCAGACGGGCTCTACCAGATCCAGGGGATCTTCCCAGTCTGGGCACTGGTCACACTGGTTGGCTCTGTCCTGGCCATCATCACCTTCATCACCACAAGCAACGAGGAGCCACCCAAGTACCACTGTGTAAGATGCCTCCCAGCCTTGAAAGTCCAGCAGGCACCAGTCCATTCCCCTCCAGACTGGGCAGAGAAGAGTTGCTCCTCCTCGGTCCTGGTGTCCCAGGAGGGACATGGCTGCCTGGAGGTGTGGAGGCTCCTGTGGGATGTACCCAGGGACCAGCTCACCTCTCTGCTTGGCAGGTGTTTGCCTTCCTGGGGTTTTTGGCCAGTGCCATGTGGATCAACGCTGCGGCCACAGAGCTGGTGAACATCCTCCGGACCCTCGGAGTTATCTTCCAGCTAAGCAACACCGTGCTGGGCTTGACACTGCTGGCCTGGGGCAACAGCATCGGTGGTAAGGGCTCTGCTGCACCCCAGGGACACCCAGGGGACACCCCTCCTCTTGGCATCCCTCAAGGTTCCCCCTTCTCCCTTGGCAGACACCTTCTCTGACCTCACCATGGCACGGCAGGGCTATCCCCGCATGGCCTTCTCCGCCTGCTTTGGTGGCATCATCTTCAGTATCCTTTGGGTGCTGGGAGGAGAGCTGGGAGCAGGGGCTGCCTCAGTTTCCCAGCCTGCAGCCCAGGGCAAGCTCCTGGGGAAGGAGCTGGGCAGGATTTGTCCCTGGGGTGTTGGTGCCCAGAGGGTATGGGGGGACTGGTGTGGTGTGGCTGGCAGGTGGAACCGTGGGGATGGAGCCAGCAGCATCCCCTTGTCCCCACCACTGCCCCAGCCCCAGCCAGGTGGGGGTTTGGGCTGGAGCCTGGCAGATTTGGGATTTGCCAAAGGGATGGAGGGGCTGTGTCACCCCTGGGGAGGCTGTGCCTCTCTTCCCCCAGTGCTCCAGGCTGACTTAGCCAGGGCCAAGCCACGCTCTGGGCTAGGCAGTGAGGATGAGGAGCAGTGCTGGCCCCCTCCCTAGGGTGGGATGGCCACAGCTGGTTCCCCTGAGGTCCCCAATGCTGTGTCTCCATCCTGAACGTGCCCCAGACATCCTGGTCGGTGTGGGGCTCGGGTGCCTGCTGCAGATGACCAGCAGCCAGCTGGTGGTGAAGGTAAGGGTGCAGCAGGAGTACCATGGGCCACGCTGGCAGCTGGACCCTGGCATCACCCTGCATCACTCCCCATCTCTCTGGCAGCTGGAGCCTGACAGTCTCCTGGTCTGGATCCTGGCCGGGGCCCTGGGGTTGAGCTTGGTTTTCTCCTTCGTGTCGGTGCCGGCGCAGTGCTTCCAGCTGGGAAAGGCCTACGGCGTCTGCCTCATCCTCTACTACCTGGCCTTCCTCTGCGTGGCCCTGCTCACCGAGTTCAGGGTGATCCGCCTCCCTGCCATCTGAGGAGTCCTGCACCCACCCCTGGCTCCACTCTGCCTCCCTGACCTATGGGGGCCTCACTGCTCCCCCCCACACCCCACAACCCCTTCCCTGGGGGACAAGGAGACCTCCACCCCAGCTCGCTGGAGGCAGCCCTGCTCTTGGCTTTCTGGAAGCGGGGTGGGTGGGTTGTGCCTGGGGAAGGAGAGGAGGTGTCGTTAACCATCTCCCTGCTCTGTTTAATCTTGTTCAACCCCCGGTGGCTCTGAGCCGGGGTGAGGTCGGGACCTCGGCTTCCTCTGGCCCCTGGGGCAGAGGGGAGGAGAGCTCCAGCCCGGGGTCACGCAGGAGAGGTTTTTACATCTCCAACCACTTTGCTTTCCCCTCCCAGTTTCATCCTGGTGGTTCTGGGACAGGGCTGGGCCCGGCAGGGTCACTCGGGGGAGGTCTGAGCACGAGTTTGTCACCTCAGAGGCTGTGACACGTTCACCCTGGGGGTTGAAAGAGCGGCTGAGGCAAAGCGAGACGGGTTTAATGCGAGTCGAAGGTCCAGGGCAGCGCTTGGTTTTAACACGAGAGAGGTGGCAGCCCCAAGGAGGTGTCAGGCTGCTTTCCCCTGCTTTTTAAACTCTTTCTCTTTCACCCCGAGTTTCAGATCCTGCTCCTCGGGGGACAGAGGGGCAGGAGAGGACGCGGAGGTTTCCAGGAGCCGTGAGCCTCGGGCCGGGCTGGCTCCAGGCACTGTGAAACACACCGAGGAACCAAACCCGGCAATAAACCCCCACCCCCAACCTTGACTCGTGTTTGCTCTCGGCATAGCGTGGCACACCCCTTACCCAGCACGGTGCCTTCCGAGGGGCAGGGGGGCACTGGAGCCGAGACCCCGGGCCGGGCAGGGTGCTCTTCGGGCCGGGCAGGGTGCTCTTCCCCGCAGCTCAGCTCGGGGAAGCGGGTTCCCCGGGGTTCAGCAGCAGTTGGTTTCCCAACAGCGGTCACATGCGCCTGACTCGGCCACTTCTTTGCCGTTGATTCAACCGCGGCGTCACGGCACGGGGTCAGGGCACGGGCTGAGAGCCGAGGGCATGGGGTGGCACTCGGGTCCCCTGGGACACCGGTGAGGCGGTTCTGTGGTCCCCAGGGGAAGGGGAGTGTGGGGGAGTGGGTGTTGCTGCTTCCAGCCAAGGGTCCCCAGGGCGCAGGCTGGAACACAAACGGCCACGCTGGACGGGCACCCCCGTTTCTGCTGCGCTCGGCAGGAAGAACCGGGCTGTGTTGCAAGATGTGCAACCGCCAGACCTGTTCCTGCTCCCGGGGAGGGCAGCCAGCAGCCTCCCGGCCTGGATCGTTTCTCCTTTTTACCAACCAGATCCGGGTTTCACAAAAAATTACCCTCTGCCCTGAACCCTCTCACAACCCACCAGCACCTCCCGAAACAGCCGGGGAAACCAACACAGAGGTACAGGGTCAAAACCCCCTTCTGGCCTCAAACACGGTGTCAGGGTGGCCTTAAAACCCCCCGAAGTTTGATAGCATTAGCTTGGTGTTCAGGGGAAAGAAGCTGGTGGGGGAGGGCAGAAGGGAAGCTGGGCTTTGATGTGCCCACGCAAGCAGTTGTCACCGGGGCGGGAGGACGCGGCGGAGCACGGGAAGGAGGAGAGGAAGCCGCTGGCTTTACAAAGCTGAGGATGCTTTTTATTAGTGTGCTTGGAAAAAAAAAATAATAATAGTCATCTAGTTTTTTACAGACACGTCCATAAAAGTGTTTTATAAACCAAACACCAGCGTACAAAACCCTGCAGTGCTTCCTCCCTGGCTCCCTACAAACTGATTGTCTGGCCTTAGGCTGGGGGTGGGGGGGGGGGAGGAGGATAAATAGAAGGGGATGCCCCGTACTCAAACTTTGTTTCCTTCCAAAGTCGTATGGAAGAAGAGAACTTCTGCCACTCTCCTCTGTTTATAAAAATAATTACTACAACACGGGGGCAGATCAATGCCTCGGCAGCACCCGAGCCCCACTGGCCCAGTGCTCCTGCCCCTGTGACGTGAGAGCCCTGTTTCTGCCCATTAAGCAGGTTAGTCCCCCCCCCACCCCCCTCCCCCCATCACTTAAAGCTGCAGCTCACCCAGAAAACACTCCAAAAAAGTCACTGGCAGCCTGGCTGGGAGAGAGAGGCTGTAAGGGAGTGTGGAGCTTAAAACAAAGCCACATTTTTCCCTCCCTGTAACCTTCTGCTCATTCACCCTGCCCACAGCTGAACACAGAATAAACAAGGTCCCCTCCGGCCCCAGGACTAATCTGGATAAATCTCCCAGGCTGTGACTCCACGCAGAGTGACTGCAGGAGCAACAACTGCACTGCTCATTAATTTGTGGTCGAATTGATGGTTTGGAAAACAGCCCTTTAAGGTCCTTCACGGTTCAGCTCAGAAGTAGTTTCGTACCTGCAGAACCCAGAAAGGGTTGCCCTGAGGCACCCAAGGAATTTGGCATGGGATGATCGCTGGTGTGTGTGTGCTGCCCAGAAAGCTGCTCAGCCACTCTTGCCATCCAAATATTCCCACTGTGTTTTGGAGGGAGAGGTTCTGTCTCATCTACTTTTGGAAGTCTCATCCACCTGGGAAATGCTCCTGAGCTGCTGGGGTAGGATCAGTCCTTTCCCATGGTCCTGTGACATGTGGGGAGGCTATCCAGGGCAAACCAGCTGTGGGATGGAGGGAGCAGGCACACACATCTCCCACTGCCTGATCTACACCAAGGAAGGAGAAAGCCTCCCCAGCAAGTTTGACTTGTGGGCTGAACCTGAGAAAAGATCACCCAGCAAGAGGGGAGGGAACCACCCATCCTACAGGTACTGCCAGCCCTGGGCACCTTCTGTGCTGACAGGGGAAAGAGGGACTTAGAGAGACAGGTTGGCATTATGGTGCAGGCAACGAAACACGAGGGATGACACAACTTGAAATGACCACAGAATGCAGAGCTGGGAAGGGATCCCTCCCTTCCCATCACTCAGCTGCAGCTGCAGAAAAGCAGCCCAACGAGAATCATCATCATCATTATCAACCACATTCCTCCTGTGTTCCAAATTCAGGGAAACAGATACGCTTTTCAGTGGATCTTCCCAAGATCTGACTCAGCAACTGCCAGCCTGAGGAGTGTTTCTGCAAGGGTAGAGCAGGGAGCAGTGACCCTGCTTCACCGGGACGCGCTCACCTGCGGCTGGGGACTAACCAGCAGTACCACGTGATGCCTGTGAGCTCTCCTCACGCCACAGTAAGTCAGAAGGAGCTGCAAAACCTTCCCTTTCTTCCTCCTAGTCTGAGCCAAGGACCAGCTAGAGGTTTGCCATTCAGAGGTCAGCAGCCACCATCACCCTCTCACTGAGCAGAGACAGGAGCTTGAGGCAACCTCAACCTCAGGCACTGCCACGGGCAGAACCACCAACAATTCAGGTGCTGGAGAGGCACAGCAGAGAGTGTTTGTCTCCTCAGACTCCTGTCCCACCTATGGTTGTGACATGATGAGATGCTGGCCCTCAGTTCTGACTCCAGCAACTGCTAAGTGACAGCTAAACACAGCGATCAGGTCTGGATTGACTACAAGGAGAGCATCTAGGTGTGCCAAAAAGGAGGGGAAAGACCGACTGCTCCTTCAAAAGTGCTGCAGTGTCACACCACCATCCCTTTCTCTGCAGCAGGAAGGTGGAGAAGAAACAAAAACCTCGCTCCCTGATCTTTTATTCCTAGGTTGATGGTACCCTTTAAGCAAGGGAGAGCCTCAAAAAGGGCAAATTTTAATATTAAGCATTTTCTGCTGTTAATGGATTACGCATCCGTTTCCCCGAGGCCTGTTAGCGGTCAGACAAACAGCAGGCTCGAGCCTGGGAGGTGCCTCACAGGGACAAGGTCTCTGTTCTGGCCGAGACGTTGGCTCTGCGCTGAGCACGGGCACGGTGCTCAGTCTGTGTGCAGCAGCCTAACACAGAGTCCCCCAGGCTGCCTGTTCCTCAGCAAGTCGCTGCCATGGGGAAGAGATTTAAACCCTAAAGCTGAACAGTACGCTGAACGGGTCTATCTACACCATCCCAGCACAGAGGCTGGGAAGGAATACTCTAGGTTATTGCATAGAAGGCGGCTCGCGTCAGCTAGGCCTAAATGACAGTCTGGGAGCGTTGTCGGAGGCTCCAGGGCTTCAGAGAGCTGTTGGAAGCAGAGACAGGCTCTTGCAGTGGTGGCTGAGCCTCCTCTTTTCTGGAATGCTCCTCATACCATTCCTGCAACAGGAGATCAAACACAGGAGATCAGGCTGTGCCCCAGGCCGGCCCTCAGCAGGCCCCTCTCGAAGAGGCCCTTCTGCTCTATGTTCTGTGTGTCTGCTCAGTGCTCTTTCCAAAGCCTGGATGTAGCCAGACCTCCTGGAACCGTGTGGGTAACCACAGCGTGGCTGTGATGGACACACCAGGACCTGGCTGCCCATGGCCAAGCAGGAAGGACAAGCTCAGTGAGAGCTGTCTGAGGTGACAAACCCGGGTACGGGAACAGCTCTCTCTCAGGATGTCCCTCCTGTCCCTCCCTCCACCGGCTCCAGTACTGATGTCCCTGTGATGTTTGGGATTTGCAGAGTAGCTCGCAAGGCTGGGAAGTGCCCAGGGTGTTACAAGAGAATCATGGAATCCCTGGGGTTGGAAGAGACCTTTAAGCTCATCGAGTCCAACCCCAGCCTGACCCTGCCTACGTGTCCTTCAGCACCTCATCTCTTGGCCTTTCCAAACCCTCTAGGGATGGGGACTCCACCACTGCCCTGGGCAGCCTGTTCCAACACCTGACAACCCTTTCAGGGGGGAAATTCTTCTGATGTCCAACATCAATCTCCTCTGGGGCAGTTTGCGACCATTTCCTCTCCTATTGCTTGTTACCCAAGAGAAGAGACCGACCCCACCTCTCTGCAGTTACATCCCTAAATGGGAGGCCAAGCAGAACAGACTGGGAGCTTCTTTGGTAACTCCCAGCCAGTTCCATGGCAAAGAACATGTTTGTTTTTGTCATGGGGACTGAAGACTCATCCCCACACTGGCTGCCTGAGGGACAAAGGACGGATTCAGATGGTTACAAGATTAATCCTTTCGGAACTAATCATTACATTAGCCCACGACCTTCATCCTGGAGGTGAAGGTCTGACAGGCACCACTGTGACCAAATCCACAGCATAAAGCTCCTGACCACGAAGGGCACTAGCAGTGATGTCCTGAACCACCCAGAGCAGCAGCTGGTGTGTTTCCCGTATTTGTTAGCCTGCAGCTCTGAGAGAACCAGGCACCAAGAGATCCCTTGTCAGACACACCCAAGCTCAAACACAGCCACATTCCAATGCCAGAACAAATGAGTGAGCAGCAGTCAAGCCCTGGGAACTCACACAATCACTGGCTTGGAAAAGACCTTTAAGATCATTGAGTCCAACCATCCCTGTCCTCTCCTGACCCGTCTCCCTGAGCACCTCATCTCCCATCTGTTCAATGCACCCAGGGGTGGGGACTCCACCCCCTCCCTGGGCAGCCTGTCCCACACCCCCACAGCTCTTTGGGGGAAGAATTTCTTCTGACATCTCATCTGAACCTGCCCTGGTGCAGCTTGAGGCCATTCCCCTTGTCCTGTCCATGAGCAGAAGAGACCATCGCCCAGCTCTCTCCAACCAGGTCATTATAGACAGGCATAAGGTCTCCCCTCAGCCTCCTCTANTCAGCCTCAGCAGTGACAAGTACAGGGGCACGATCCCCAACCCAGACCTGCTGGCCACACTGTTCCTGATACAAGCCGGGATGCCACTGGCCACCTGGGCACACTGCTGGCCATATTCAGGCTGTTGTCCACCAACACCCCCAGGTCCTTCTCTGCCTGGCAGCTGGCCAGCCACTCTGCCCCCAGCAAACACGGCCACCTTGGTGAGTGCAGGTAAGCCCAGGCAAGCCCCAGTGCCTGTGGGTACACCACAGTGACTCGGCTGTCACACCGCAGCACAGCCAGGCACCTGGACCCACCGAGGAGGCTCTGATGTGCTCTGTGGTTTAAGAAAGTGCCTGAGTGCAAGAACAGATCAGTCTGAAGAACATTTCATCTACTGGCCACCCTTCTCTGAGAGCACGTGGCTTCCTGTGTCTTGGAGGAAGGACAACTCTGGTGTTTAAAAGGGGGGTTGTTACTCTCAGAAACATCCTGCTCACCGCAGAGACTTACTCATGTCTCCAACTCAGCCCACATACCTGTATCTCCTCCTCATACATCTTCATACTCAGATCACTCTTAGTCCTTGATCTGCGCCCCAGAAACAGCGTTGATGTTTGCTGAGGAGTGTGGAAAAGAGGAGGAAAACCAAAGACAAGAGTCATCAGTCACTGAGCAGCTCACAGCCTCAGCCCCTCGAACATCTCAGCATCCATCACCCCCTGATGAGCTCAGGCTATCCTGGGCTCCTTCTGTTGTGGCAACAGGCATCTGAGGGTGCACATCACCCAAACACACCCAGGAATGTGCTGCAGGCTGAGACAATCCCCACTGAGCAGAGCCCTGACGACTCCAGAGGGAGCTGTAGCTCGGATGGATGCGGCTGTCAGTGGTGTTTAATTCGGTCAGGTGAACACACCATCAGTGCCTGGAACAACCCTGAGCTTCCAAACACGATTTGTCTAAGAATTTTGACTTCTGATTGTCTACACCACACCAGTTACTCCATGGGCCTGGACTACTCAAATCCTGTGTGCTGAAGTCTGACTTACTGCCAGACCACAGGAGTTGTATCAACAGGATTGAGAAGCTAAAGAACCCTCAGGTCTGGCCTTGTCATTCTGTGCTGCACTGCAAGGCTGGGGACAGCATCCTCCGGTCTGCTGGCCCAGAAATCAGTATCACCATTGCTACTCTGAATTTCATCTGCAAGAACAGGAGCTCAGCCTTTAACTACCAAGCCAACCAAAGCAAATAAAGGTCTCCTAAGAGACCACAGCACCCGCACTTTGTATTGGTGATACAGGATATAATGGCCACTATTAAAACAACCACTTAAGCTCTTCCCAGATACATGAGACAACAGCTCTGAGAGAAGAGCAGTTACCCAGGTCAGCTCATGTTCCCAATTGTCCCTCCTGTTTTAGAATGAACATGTAAGCAGAGCCATGCAGGAAGGCAGCCTGGTGCTTGGATCAATACCATCACATTGCTGGATGTTTCAGGACTGCCCAAGTGTGTGGTGGCACCGAGAGGCAGGTGGGAGAATTATAAGACAGTGGCTTCCTTAGAGAAAAATAAATATGCTTTTTTTTCCAGTCAATACCAGGCCAGGGCAGCTCTAAGCAAAGTTTGCAGGCAGCAGCAGTAAATCTTTGTGAAGGTTTTTCAGGGTGCAGGGGAAATTCAGCAGCTGCTGAACTCAACTTCATGCCAGTGCTGCAGAGCCCCTCCGGTAGCTCAGCTCTCACCGCTACAGACACGCACGGCTTCTCTCTCAACAGCAAAAAGGCATCTGTGGCCCTGGCACGCCCCTCCCTCCATCCCCCAAAGCCCAGAATGTGTAGCAAGGGCTTCCTCTTACCCCATATTTATCCATCTGCAAAACGATCTTCTGCAGCTGAGCGGTTTCAGCGGGAGCTGAACTCCGCTTGTACAGCTCGATTATGCCAACCACTTCCTCCTTGGAGATCTCCTTCTCCAGCACAATGCCGTTGTCTTCTGGAGAGGCAAGGGAAAGAAAGGGGAGAAAAGAAAGAGAAGTCTCTGAGATGAACACTGCTCCACCAGCTGCTGTGATAATGCTGGAAGGCAAAGTTTAACAGCACACAGGACCAAACCAGGCGTCAGGCACAGCCTGTATCTACTTTTGTGACTACACTGTGTATGGCTTTGTCCCCTAATGATTGGGGAAGAAGTTAACTAGTGTGTAGGGCCAGAAAACATCACAGCTTTTTAAAACATCAGGCTCCTCAGTACCTTAAAAAATTAATCCTGTAGCTTTTTGCTTGCCTGTAAATTAACCAGCAAAGCAAATAATCACACAGGAGCTGCTGCCTTTTGACCCTCACCTGCCTGACACAGCTTGGGAGCTCAGTGCTAACAGGAGCCTTTCTCTGCACCCTTCAAACTGGGCGGTGAAAAGAGTTTCCTTAACTAAACACCCAGCTCCTACGGGCCTGTGCCACACAAATTTGGTCTTCTGGCTTAAGACAGATGAGAGGCTGGTCAGAGCTGCTCCCATCATGTCTCCACAGGGAAGGTTTCTCTGCTGTTAAATGCATGAGTGCAGCAGCAGCATCTCCTTCCTGCAGAAATGTGTGAAGAATTATTAAGATTATTCCACACAGAGAACAAATAGCAAAGCCTGAGTGTAGATCACCTGAAGGAATAGCAGGAGAAGGGCTGAGAAGATGAATGCATTTATGGCACCTACATTAGCAGGTCATGAAGGGATGTGTGGTTTCAGCTCAGGAGACAAAGGACAGTGAGTAAAACCAATGACTCAGAGGGATGAGGGGATGGAGGGACTAGTCACACTCAGTTCCTGAAGGATACCAAAAGGCATGTCCAAAACTGTCAGTCTAAGTACAACTGGGAGATGTGGAAAGAACTGGATAGGCAGCATCTGCTGTCCTCCATGTTATGACAAGAGTGCTGGCAAACCACTCGGATATAGCGTTCTGGTGCCTGAATGCTGGACAAGCCACTCAGAGACATGGTCTGGCACCAGTGAGTGTATCAGGGAGGCAGGGAAGTGGGTTTTAAAAGACAAATTACCTTCCCTCCTGTAAGGTTTTCACAGTCACCTTTTCCCTTCTCTCACTGAGCTCTGCTACATCCTTGCTGTAATATTTCCTAGATTTCCTTCACAAAACGCTTGCAGGCTTCCTGCCTTCAAATAACTGTGTTGAAAGGGCTCAAGTAGCTGAAATTAACATGTGTTCACACACATGTGTGCACACACATGTATAAAACCCACATGCAGACACATACACACATATAAAACCACCACATGTGCTGGGGGGAGAGGTGAGGTGAAGAACATCGTATCACAGAAAAGCTTAAGGCTTAAGATCAAGTCAAAAGTCAGGCTAAAACCAAAACTTTTGTCTTTGCTGGCCAAGCCCCCTCTGTCCTGCAGACATAAGACACAGCGTTGTAGGTCAGCCAGGCCTCAGTTCTGACCTTCTGAATCTTGGTTCTTCCGAGTGTAGTTCATGCGGAAGACGAAAGCATCCAGAATAAAAGCCACAATGATTGTCATCACCACCTGGGAGAGGACATGAACAGGAGACATCAGGAGGCTGCTGCTGGGAGATTCCTTCAGCCCAACTCATCAGGAAGGTGAGCATTTGGTCTGTGCTTCAACTCTGCCCCCCCAGATCCTCCACCTCACGGGATGTACATGTCTCTCTACCTGTGAGTAAACTGCTAACAAAACTTCTGTGCTGCCCTAGTCCTTACTCCAGGTCCAGATTTGTGCAGTGTCAGGTTTGTCAATGACCATAAATTTCTGCAAGCAAGGCAGACTCACACCTGTTTCTGGAAGATGTTTATGCAGAAGATCAAAGTTTTCCTCATTTAGGGATGGGAGCTCCCACTGGACCACAGTAAAAGCTGTCCCCTCTCCTCATCCCCACTATTTGATGCACAAAGCGACTCTGCAATAGAATCATAGAATCATAGAATGATCAGGGTTAGAAGTGACTCCCAGAGGTCATCTAGTCCAACCCCCCTGCAAGAAGCAGGGACACCCCAACTAGATCAGGTTGCTCAGGGCCTCATCCAACCTGGCCTTGAACTTCTCCAGGGATGGGGCATCCACCACCTCCCTGGGCAACCTGTTCCAGTGCTCAACCACTCTTACAGTAAAGAACTTTTTTCTGATATCCAATCTAAATCTCCCTCCCTCTATTTTGAAACCATCACCCCTTGTCCTGTCACAACAGGCCCTACTGAACAGCCTCTCCCCATCTTTCTTGCAGAAACCTACCATGGTCACAATATAGAAGATCATGAAGTAAAGGCGGCTCCAGTGAGTGGTTTGGGATGTCACCCCTTCCTAAAGGGGAGAGGGAAGAGGTCAGTAGTGCACACAAGAAGGGAGAGTCTGCTGTTAACTGCTTGCCAACAGGCATAAATAAAGCAGTGTTAAGTCCAAGCATATGGTGGCTCCACAGTTAGCCCAAGGGACTGCCTGCACCATGCTCAATGCTTCAACTGGTCCTTGCAGCTCCTCTGCTTCTCAAGCTAAAAGAGAGGATCCTCTATGCAGATACAGAGAGCATTTAAAGCTTGTGGCAGGAAGAGCCAATGGTGTTATGAGAACCCAGCTTGGACAGCCAGGTGACAAGCTGGAGTACAGAGTGACTTAATTTGTGCAGACTGTGAAACCTGGCCTGGAGGCTGGTCAAGATTCACAGGAGAACATGCCCAGGGACATGCTGGAGGTCAAATGCCACCCAACGGTCAGGACCAAAAGATGTCTGTCAACAAGAAGTGACAGCACTTGGCCCATGTCCAGCCACCAGCAGACAAAAACAGTGGTGGGAAGATTAGCTCAACTGGCAGAGTCTCTGCTGTCTCTAAGTGCAAGAGAGCTGAGGTTTACTTACCATGATGATGTACCAGTCATTGACGACCGTCAGCTCAAACAGCGTGACTACACAAGTGGGAGAGAAAAAATAAAGACAACTGTTTTCTCCACCCTGACCTATTTTGCAGTGACTCAGACAAAGTAGTTGAAGGGAAGACTGACTGTTGTCAGTCCACCACACTGGCACAAGACCCCAAAGTCTCAATGCAGCCAGCAAATCTGGAGACAGAATGCAGACCCTCCTCACTGCAACTGCTTTAGACAAAGGGGGTTAGATCCACAGAACCAGGGGCATGGCTTCATCTGCATTTCTTAGAAGAATCAGAAATAGACCCTCGTCTTTCCACCATAGGGCATGGAGACCTCTCAAATCTCCAAGAGATAAGCATCTCTTAAGGAGTGACTCGCTTGGAGAAGCTTGGAGAAGAGGAGACTGAGGGGTGACTTCATTAATGTTTATAAATATGTTAAAGGTGAGTGTCAGGAGGACGGAGCCAGGCTCTTCTCCGTGTTGGTCACTGATAGGACAAGGGGAAATGGTTCCAAGCTGGAACATAGGAAGTTCCATCTTAATATAAGGAGGAACTTTTTCACCATTAGGGTGACAGAGCCATGGAACAGGCTGCCCAGAGAGATTGTGGAGTCTCCTTCTCTGGAGATATTCAAGACCAATCTGGGCACATTCCTGTGTGATCTAATCTAGGTGATCCTGCTCAGGTAGGGCGTTGGACTAGATGATCTTTCAAGGTGCCTCCCAACTCCTGACATTCTGTGATTCTGTGATCTCTGGTCAAACATTAATCAAAAATCACAAAGAGTAATCAACACTCTTTGTTCAAATTATTCTTCATCAGCAGGTTCAAAGAAACCTAAGGGCATCACTATTGGTTCTTTGTAAGGGTAGGGACTTAAAGCCCTCCTTAAATATCTCTGAGGGCTGGTCTGATCACCAGTCAGAACAGAGCTGCTGGCTTTAAGAGATGTCTGCTTCCCTTGCAAGACAGTCACAGCACAATTAGTCAGCAGGAGTTGTCCAGAAAAAGAGCAGGATCCTGAGTGTTCGAGGGGCATTAGTAAGACTCCATGAGAGTCCCAGGCTTAGGTGAGCATTACAGTCCTGCCATCCAGCTCTGCAGAACACAGATGCACTGAGGAATAGTCTTTGCTACAGACAAAAATCTCCCTTACCAAAGCTGTTCAGAATGTTGTCGAAGTTGTTGAGATAGTAATAACCTTCTTCCACAACTGTCTTGTTGCCAACTGTATGATTCACCCAGCGGTAGGAATCTGCAACGGTGCTTGTGCTGGTTGGAGAAAGCAAAGCAAAGAATGAGAACTGGAAAAACAAGGAAAATCTCAAGGGTTATAAATACCAAAACCCTCAGAAGGTGACGAGCAGAGTGGCAGTTTCTACCTCTTGCTCAACACTTGTCTTTTCCCTGAAAGAAAGCCTCTGTCCTTCACAGGTCAGCCCAAGCCCAGGGCCCACACAGAGTGAGTCTTTCTAATTGTTCAGCAAATATTATACAAGAGAAATGGAGTGTCTGAGTTAGGCTCTTTGGCTCACACACTTAAAGCTTGGCATTTCCAAGTGCTCTGCCATCATTACAGATGTGGCAAAAAGGGCACAGGACACCTTAGCTTCTGACACCAGGTGAATTTATCTTGCACTAAGTCATCTTAGTTGGGAAGCCCCATTCAGCCCCATCCTCTGTCCCTTTGTCCATGGGGAGAGAGCTGCCAGAGCTCACTGCTACTGGCATTGCACCAAACCCACTGCAGAGGGGGATGGATTCACAGTACTCACTTGCAGCAGTTTGGGTAGACCACGCCAGCAAAGAACTCCATGCCAACAATGGCAAAGCAATAGTAGAAGATCAGCAGGGTTAAACCCAGGCTGGAGACAAAAACAGAAAGAGTATTGTGCTACTAAAGAGTTGCTAAGGCAGGGAAACACGAAGTCACAGGCTGGTTGCTCTGGGAGGAATTTCCAACGGATGGGAAGCAGCACTGAAACCCCAGACCACCCTCCCCGCTGCTGTGGCTCTGCAGTTCACTGCCTGCTCTCATTCAAGAAGTCCTTGGCCAAGGAGTTTGACACTTGCTGGAGAGAGAAACTAAAGAACAGCCTGGACTCCCTCCCAGTCTGTCTTTTTTCTGGTAAACAAACGTCTCTCTTTATGTTTCTTTAATAAAGAACACCACACACTGGTTCTGCCCTCTCCATGTCCTTGGATGTGGGGACGGTGCCAAGAGCTGGGTTCTCGAGCTGACACGCTCTGCTCAGCTCTCCTTCCAGGGAATATGGTCTGTGGATGCCCCACTCAAACACCATTTCACAACAATGCTCTCCAGTGGCTGTCCTAAGGCCAGGGGCAGAGTATATTCATGCCAACATTCCTCCCCTTCTCACCCAAATCTGGGATGGGGAGAAAAATTAAACAAGCATCAACTTTTAATTACACTCCTATCTCAAGAGCAGGAGCTGGCCTGGTGTGTTGCTTATGACATAACTGCTCCAGCAGATCAGAAGGTTATCACCCCACTGCAGCATGGTGACAATCTATTGACCAATCAGAGCATAGAAACCTTCAGCAGGTCTGAGAGGTCCCTATCTTGACCCCAGCCCTGGACAGTAAAACCTCTATGTCCCTCTCCCCACCACTGCCCAGAGAGAAGTTAGTACCTGGCCATCCGGGGGAACAGCTCAAACATTGTGTCCAGGACATTTCTGTAGCGTTTCTTCAGTTTAAAGAGCCTGAAAGGAGAAGCCAGTCATTACCTAACATATTGCAACACTCCTGGTGGAGTCTGGAATAGCTCAGAGAGTATCCTCAGCTGGCTGTACCCCCCAGGGCAATGAATAGTATGGTTTCCTGACACCAAACTCAGAGGATCTGCTCTGGCTCAAGTGGTCTCTGCTCACCCAACAACATTCCACTGACCCATCTGAATGTTTATGACACATTCAATTAATGTTTCCAGGACTGAGGTGTCTAAAGGAAAAGCCTATGGTGTCTTTCACAGAGGGATGCAAAGCTAGCTGTTAAAAATAAAATAAAATCACAAGAACTTAACTTTGTCCTATATACAGGGTCAGGATTCATTGCTCCTTTCCTCAGACATAAGGTTTTCTGTGTTTGCCCCACGACCCAATAAAAACTGATGAAAGAAAACTATGTTGTGTCTGCTAATTTAAAATCTGGCAATTCCATCAGCCTTGCAGAGAAACAGAGCTGCCAAACACAGCCTTTGGCAGGGCAGCAACAGAGAAAACATTTCTTCCCCTCTCTGAGTGCCATAAAGTGTTCTTTAAATCCTCACTGAAAAGCTAAATTACATTAGCTTGTAACAACATTTTGCCCCAAATGCCTTCCACCCACAGCTCTCAAAGCGTCCTGCGAAGGTGAGCGTGTCTCCCCAACAGCCTGGAAACAAGAGGGTTAATCAGATCCATCTTACTGAGCTGCAGAAAGGTTTCAGGCCACAGGCTCGCTGAAGAGTGAGATGCAGTTAGAGCAGGGCTCTGCTTCCCCCTAGAAAGCAGCATCCTTTGAAAACTGTAATTTCTGGTAATTCGATGGAAATTATTAAACTGGCTCAGGCCGTCTCACCCTGACAGAAGAGCTTTTCTCTGAACAGCATCAGACAATTTAGAGGAGGTGTAAGAACCCCACGAAGGCAGACACAGGATAATCTGCCCCCAGTAAATCCCTTGATCTCTATTAGAGATCAGCTTAAGCTCCAAAGCACAGGGTTCCACATCCCATCCCCAAGTTTTTGTTATCGCTCATTTTGATAACTGGGGCTAATCTCATTACCCCACGCAACTCCTGCTCGCCACGGTCACGTACCCACAGGGTGATCTTTGCCCTCTCCTGGTAAGGAGCTCGGTCCCCAACTGGATTGATGGAAAACAAGCCTGGTTGTTTTCTTCCCTGCCTGCTCTCTGTACCCCCCCAACCTCCCCGTCTCACCTCAGCAGCTGAAGGGGTCGCAAGACCACAATGAAGTAGAAGGGCTCCATGTTAAACGCCAGTGCCATAAGCCCCAAAAATGCAAACAGGGTGACAGAGAAGTCAAAGCTGGAAAGGAAAAGATAAAACAAAGTAAAAGCAATGATTATCACTAGTGTTTCAGCAGAGAAGAAGTACCTGGTGCTGCTCAAGCCTAACAAGATCATAGAATCATAGAATAGTTAAGAGTTGGAAGGGACCCTCAGAGGTCATCTAATCCAACCCCCTGCAAGAAGCAGGGACACCCCCAACTAGATCAGGTTGCTCAGGGCCTCATCCAACCTGGCCTTGAATGTCTCCAGGGATGGGGCATCCACCACCTCTCTGGGCAACCTGTTCCAGTGTTCTACAACAAGATGCACAAAGCCAAGGGCAGAAGAATTCCAACAGCCTGCTGATGGCCTTGTCTAGGAGCCTACCAACTCATGTCAGAAGTTGGTCTGTCTAACCCAATGATTTCCACCACCTCTCTCTCTCTCTCTCTCTCTCTCTCTCTCTTTCTCTCTCTCCCTCTCTACATCAGCACACACTTACAGATTCCAGCCTGAGGACAGGTACTCCACAGGTCCCAGTCCAGTGGTCTTCAGGAGCAGCTCCACGCCATAGACTGTGAAATGAGATGATGCCATGGTCAGAAACAAGCAGCATCACAAGGAGGGCTTAGGCAAAGGCTTGCTCTCAAAGGTGCATGGCACTTTAAGCATGGGACTTATGAACATAGGTTTAAGATACCCCCACCTATCCTCCTTATTCTCAGTGAGATGCCAGAGACACATTTTCCCTCCAAATCAACATTTCCTGTTTTCACAGCGATTTCTCTCCAGAGCACTTTACAAAGCACTTATTTGACTATCACACTGTACATGCTGAGGACAATCTCCCATAGGGAAGGCCAGAAGGCAGTGCAGGGAATTCAGTCCTGCCTGTTTGCTTCCTCCTGTCTCAGTGGAACATATCCACATCCCATGGCCTAGCCTTAGCCTGCATGGAGAGATCCTTTCAAAGACGAGCCATCTAATTTCACCCTCCGTCCCGGCAGCACCTTGTGGGCCTGTAGGTTAAAGAACACTGTAACAATGTGATGTTGCCCTGCTTGTCATCTCAAAACCTTTCTTTCAAGGTTCCAAGGGGGTGGGAAAGAAGGGAAGAGCTGGATGACACTATCCATGTGAAAAGAGCCACTGCAGTGAGCCTCGGCCTTCAAACTTCATTAACAAGCGTTTTGGAGATGGCCAGGGAAGCATTGGAGCTGCTCAGCAGTCAAAAGGTCAGCAACCTCGCCTGGATTCTCCAAGGAATCTCCTGGTTTAAGCACCATTATGATTCAACAGAGCTGTATTTTTTCTCCTCCTCAAGCAAGAGACACTGGCAGGAGAAGGGAAGTGAATTCACAACACCACAAGGGACCAGCACATAAAGAATTGCTTATATTTGGGCTGAAGAGGAAGACCAAGGTACATGTTGACGGAATGATGCTCAGTTAGAAAACTCAGCTCGTTAACTAGTTGGTGTAGTCCTTGCAGTCTTCTCCTCAGTGTGTCCCTGCAGTCTGTACTCCAGGAGGACTGCCTGCCCCGTGTGGCAGAGAGCCAGCTCGCAGCTGCCATCAGATCAGAGCTGGTAACGCTCCTGCAACAGCCAGTGCAGCGCAGAGCGATGGGAGCAACACCACGCAGAGCCAGCACACGTCTGGAGGAGCTTCTCACTCTGCACGCTGTGCTTGACACACCAGGCCGTTCTCTCTCTCAGTGCTGGAGCCAGCTTTAACAGAGCAGCTTTTGCAGAGTTGTACCAGAGGTAAGGAGCTCCCCAGACTGTAGCAATGGTGTGGCATGTTCACATGGGACTCTGAGGCTGCTGACAGTCCCTGCCAGGCACAGCGTTGTTCTAGATGTAGTCTGTACACCTGTGGCTAAGCTTTAACTTCAAACCCACTAATAGGCTGGGTGTGGAGTTATCTATTCCCCTCCCAGCTCCCTGGGAAATCACACAGCTCTGCTGGGAGGTGTCAGCTTACTTGTGAGGAAGACTATGTAGCTCCATGGGACATTTCTGGAGAAGAAATTCCCTCCTGCAAGACATAAGAACAACTTTTTCTAAGCTTTCCCATTTTCCAATCCCCCAGCATCATAGTCAAAGAATAAGCTGTGATGTTTCCTACCTTGCAGCATGAAGGTTTCAACAAGAATCCAAATCCCATTCACAGCCACCACGGTATCTGAAAAACCAAGTGAAAACCCATAGCAAAACCCCTCCTGGACCAGAATACACCCATTTCCCAGGCTAACAAGAAAAGGGACCAAACAGGAGAAGCCGCAGGGTCGTTGTTTCCAATCCCATGAATAAAATGGAACTCAACCTGGGGAGAGTCTTCTACTCTGACTTCTCCCAGGCCTTTAACAGATACTCAATACACCACAGAAGGTAAGATAGAATCATAGAATCATAGAAATATTAGGGTTAGAAGCAACTCCCAGAGGTCATCTAGTCCAACCCCCCTGCAAGAAGCAGGGACACCCCCAACTAGATCACGTTGCTCAGGGCCTCATCCAACCTGGCCTTGAACATCTCTAGGGATGGGGCATCCACCACCTCTCTGGGCAACCTGTTCCAGTGCTCCACCACTCTCACAGTAAAGAACTTTTTTCTAATATCCAATCTAAATCTCCCTCCCTCTATTTTGAAACCATCTCCCCTTGTCCTGTCACAACAGGCTCTACTGAACAGCCTCTCCCCATCTTTCTTGTAGGCCCCCTTGAGGTACTGGCAGAGCGCTAGAAGGTCTCCCCGGAGCCTCAGATAATGATAAGGAAAAATGATTGAGCAAGATTCAGACCATTTCTTTGCTATAATTTTGTTTCCTTCTGAAGATAAAGGTACTTCATCTGTACTTCAGCTTCCTCCTACTTCTGGAACAAGATTTCAAGAGCCACCATGTCCCAAACAGCACAGGACAAGGCCCTGTCAGCTGCTCCCCAACACTCAGATTCTGAAAACTGAAGGTGCAGGACTTCTCTTTTTCGTTCTCATCACTTCAACCCCTCCTCTTTAGTTCAGCATCCCAGTTTACAAAAACCTTCTCCTCCAACATTCACAACCCCCCCAGGTTACTGATCAGAAGCAGACTGCTCAGAACACAGCAAGCAGTGCCACAGATAAACACTGCCTGTCCTCTAGAGGAGAGCAGCACGGAGCCGTCCTCGAAGGCAGCCCAGTTGCCAGGCAATCCCTCCAGCAGTGAGGATGCTCACACCTTCTCAAGCACGAACAGAAGGCAGCAGTTGACTGGCAAGGCAGTTCCTCACCCAGCATCCTTCAGCTGCAAGGTAAAAACCTCAAGGCTTGTGCAACCTGACCACCAACCAAGTGCAACAAGCCCACTCCTCCAGAATCAGCCCCAAGCATGCTGTGAAGCACTGAACCCAAGAGCCTCTCCAGAAGAGCTGACACAGGGAGAGCTGAGTCCAAGCTGCAGCAGCGGTTGGTACTGGTGTGTGGTTCCTTCCCTCTCTCTGTCACAGCTCCCAGAAGACCAGCCCACCCCTGCACCGAGGGGTGGCACTCACAGCCACCAGCTGGTCGCTTCTACTTACACATGGTGTATTGGAACACGTGGGACTTCACAAGGATGTTGATGCCTGCATGAAGGAAGCATGACAAAACAAATGCTTACACACAGAGATTCCTCGGTCTTCTCCTTAGAGACACTTCTCCTACCAACCCTCAGCACGGAATCCAGACAGATTATTAACTCACAGATACACTGAATGTCAGGATTTGGAAGGGACCTCAAAAGATCATCTAGACCAACACCTTACCTGAGTAGGATCACCTAGATTAGGTTACACAGGAACATGTCCAGATTGGTCTTGAATGTCTCCAGAGAAAAAGACTCCACAACCTCTCTGGGCAGCCTGTCCCAGGGCTCTGTCACCCTCATGGTGAAAATGTTACTTCTNTCCCTGTGCTGGACTCTTTCAAGGAGTTCTGTGTCCTTCTGGAACTGAGGGGCCCAGAACTGGACACAATACTCCAGGTGGGGTCTCACCAGGGCAGAGGAGAGGGGGAGGAGGACCTCTCTTGACCTGCTAACCACTCCCCTTCTAATATACCCCAGGATGCCATTGACCTTCTTGACCATGAGGGCACATTGCTGGCTCATGGTCATCCTGCTGTCCCCCAGGACCCCCAGGTCTGTCTCACCTGCACTGCTCCAACAGGCCAGTCCCCAACCTATCCTGGTCCCTGGGGTTGTTCCTCCCTACACTTGCCAGACCCTACACTTGTCCTTGTTCAATCTCATTCCATCTCTCCCTGCCCAGCTCTCCAGTCTGTCTAAACCTTGTTGAATGGCAGCACAACCTTCTGGTGTGTCACCATCTCTCCCAGCTTGGTGCCATCAGCAAACTTGCTGACTGTGCACTCTAGTCCCTCACCCAGGTCATCAATGAATATATTGAACAACACTGGTCCTAGCACCAATCCTTGAGGGGCTCCACTAGTTACAGGCCTCCAGCCAGACTCTGTCCCACTGATCACAACTTGCTGTCTTCTCCACTTGAACCAGCTCTCAACCCACCTCACTACTCTGTGGAGAGAGGTAAATGCAGTTGCTGAAGCACTGCCTGTGTCTGGAACGACACACATGCTGCCGAGGGCTGAGTGCACCCGCGGAGATACGCAGGACTCCTGCGGCAGCTGTGTGTTTGGATCCAGATGGTGTTAACCATTTCCCACTAGCATACAACACTGAAAAAGAGCTGCAGACAATTCTTAGTTCTGGGTGTCTTCATTCTGTCAGGAAACTTTGGAGATAGGAGATAAATCACATTTGCAGGACTGACCACACTGAGGGTGTTGCAAACCTCTTTCCCCTACCTGAGCAGCTGCACTTGACCTGTTCCAAGCGCTTAAACCGCAGCTTGGGACTAAGAAGCCAAACACAAATCCCACTCCAGAGTCACCACTGTGAGCTGCTGCCTGGGATATGGAGAGACTCCATAAACTCTGATAGATTCAGCAGTCATAAATCCCCATGTAACCTCTGTGCTGAAAAAGGAATACAGCCCTCCATGACCTCAGGGTCTGGTTCACACAAGTCTCTTATGTTAAGGAAGCTAGAGTTGGGACAGGGCACAGGGAGTATTTATGCCATAGAAATATTCCTTGGAGACTGAATACCTCCTCTGGCCTTGGAGTAGCTGGGTACACAGGTTAGTAGACCTTCCCTCAGCTGTTTACCAGGGCCATAAGAGGGCCCTGTCTTTGTAAAGAAATGCTCTCCCCATTATCTGAACAGACATGGTCATGAAAACACAGCCTGTTACCTTTGAAGATGAGGAATGCTGTCCGTGGAAGGTCATCAAACCAGTGCTCACGATTTCGTTTTGCCTGGAAGTGGAACAGCCGTGATCAGACAGAGTCAATGCTACACATACACAAGAAATGGGCAGTGATGGTGACCCACCTCACCCCCACCACCTGCTTCTTCTAGATTTATATTGTCTTTGTTCCTTATCCATCTTCTCCTTCATCCCTGGTCTCCTCTGCTCTGCCTCCCACACACCCTTCCCCTTTTCTCCCCTCGATAAATACTTACTTTCCATTTCAAGCCAACAACTTCATAGAAATTGTAGAAATCCTTTAGACTGCAAAACAGAACAAAGCATTTGATCAGAGCCTTGGCCTTGATTAAATCCTTAATTATCCTTGTCGGACATCATCAGTAGAGAGTCCCTGGAGGTTATTAACTCCTTATTAGAACCAGAGTTGATACAGTCAACACTGACCACTCCCCCCTCAGGCCAAGGGTCAGTGACTGACAGTAGCCAGAACAGGGTGCAAAACCCACCTTCCTTCTTCAACACTAGAGCCCACACAGGAAAAACCCACTCCACAGATCTCCACAATTTAACCACAGAGGAAAGACCCGAAGCTCAGATAGCAAACTCTAAGGCACAGAGATTGTACTACTCTTCATGAAGTAGTCCTGGGCTGGCTTAATTACTCATGCAGTCCTTCTCCAACACCTCTGCACATTTGCTTTTCAAGGTAACAATGACCATGGAAAAGGGATGTGAAAGCAAAGAAACTCATAACCCATGAGTGCCTGTCTAGGTGCTGCAGGCCAGGTCTGCAACAGCTTTAGGAGTCTGAAAGTGAGGATGCTGAACATCTCATAGAATCACAGGATGTGTTGGGTTGGAAGGGACCTTTAAAGGCCATCTAGTCCAATCCCCTGAAGTGAGCAGGGATGCCTTTAACTAGAGCAGGTTGCTCAGAGCCCCATCAACCCTAGCCTTCAATATTCCCAGGGATGGGACCTCCACCACCTCTCTGGGCAACCTGGGTCACTGATCTACCACCCTTCAGAGTGAAGGATTTTTCCCCCAATATCCAACCTAAATCACCCTTTCTCTAGTTCAAAACCATCACCCCTCATCCTATCTCTCCATGCCCTCAGAAACAGTTCTTCCCCAGCTTTCTTATAAGCTTTCTTTCAGGGACTGGAAGGGGCTCAAAGGTCCCCCTGAGCCTTCTCCAGGCTGAACCATTCCAGACATTTACTGGTGCCATCAGGTGCCTAAATTAAAAAACCTCAATCTTTCTCCCTGTGCCATCTTTAACATTTTTCTTTGACTTTTGCTGAACCATTCCAGACTCCCTCTCACAGGAGACTCCCTCTGAGCCTGTCTGTGGCCAGAACAAAGGAAAAAGAGAAGGTCTCCTGCACTAATTCCCTCCACTTCCATGGTGGCTGGAGTTAGATGCACCCAACCCACCCGAATGGTAATTCTCTGCCTCATAACACAGAGGATGACAGTCCTGAAAGCACCAGCAGAACCAGATTTTAATTAACAAAACCCTGGGGGACACAGCCAGCTGCTGGAAAAAAACAAAAACTTATTAAGCTGGGAGGCCACACTGTGTGAAGAAACGCTCCTTGCAGGCTCTAAGGCTGTTCCTCAATTTCTGGCTCCTCTGTTCTGGCAGGGAAGGGGGAGACAGGCTGCCTGGTGACTGCCAGCACAGGGCTGTATCCACAAGAGGGCACGCAGCAACTCCAGCGACTCGAAGGAAAACCTCAGCTCGCAGGGTAGGCTCCCCTCCAAGCGCCTGCTTCCCAGACAAATCCTTCCAATCTCTATTCCCTCACCCCACATCCAGAGTTCACTCCACAAACCCAGCCACCCTCTCTGAAGCACAGCCTGGTTTCAGAGCACGAGCAGTTTGCCTGCTCTGGGAGGGGCAGTAGGACCATCCTACCTGACTAAAGGAGTATTGCTCTGATTGAGTGCTTTGAACGTGAGATAGCGCTCTCTGGCACACATCCGAGGCTTGTAAAACCGCAGCAGCCCTTCAAAGTGCTTGAAGGAAATTCCAGACGGCCTCTAGAAACAAGGGAATGTTGTCATCAGGCAGGAGCACACAGAGGCTGGTGTTAACTCTTGCTCTGGGTTTGTGACAAGCAGGAGTTCTACAGTACTGCTGTTATAACTCACCCCCCAAAGCACCCTGAGCTTTACCATACTGAGCTGATCCCAGAGTGCACAGACTGGAAAGCTCTCCTGGCACTCGGTCCCTCCAGCAAATGCAGTTGTTCCCTGTTGCTCAATCACGTGAAAATTGTCCAACCAGGCACCCCAAGTGACAGAGCCCAACCACTCTTCTTGGGAAATCAGGAGCCTAACAGATCCCATTACTGGCACTTTTTAAAGACAATCAGCTATTCCTTAGGCACTGTTTGTATAATGAATGTGCCCCAAACATGAACTAATCTACTAGAAATGGGTTAGTTATTTTTGGACCTTATTTCTCTTCCCGCTCCACAACTTAAGCAAGAAATCAACCTTCTTCCCCAGTGCTCTGTCCCCATAAAGAGTTGTTTGTAGGTGAATCACTTCTGTTTCTCCCTCTGAGCCTCATGCTGTATTTGCTCATGCTGTACCTATCAACCATACTGTACCTTTGCTTGTATGACCCACCTCTCCTCTAAGGGCTGGTGCTCAAGAAGCAAGTCCTCAAGAGACCCACACTGAATCTGAGATACCAGTATGGCATACACCCCAAAACAAATCTTGCTCATTTTTTATCAAGACATTCCCATAATCTCATGTGGGGCTGAAATTCAGGCTGCTTTGTTTTTTCTCCAGAAACAGATATAAACAAGTTTTACAGATGTAAAAACCCCCGATAGCCCTTGCTGAGCATGATTACAGTCAACAGAGGTAAATCATCTCTTTTTGGAACATGCTCTTGAAACTCTCCAGACCACTGGTATTCTTAAAACACTGCTGACCTCCCTTCCTGCTGCCCCCCAGGCTGCTGTCGGTCTCCTGGCAGAGCCCTGTACCTGTTTGGTGATCAGCAAGCGGTAGGCATGCTGGATGGCCGTGCGCTTGTGCAGCAGCAAGGACTTAAACTTCCTCTTCTCGATGTCATTGAAAGTGTCAAACACGACAGCAAGAAGCTGCAGAGAGAAGACAGGGGAGAAAGTCACGTTTTGATCCTTATGCTCAGCAGCTACTGTCTCTCTGGCAGTCTAGAAAGGCAACAAGAGGCATTGCCTGCAGGGGGGATTCACTAAGCACTACCCTGACCGAGGCAGGATGGAGTCAGTGATGACTCACTGGCCATAAAGGATCCCACAAAGGAGTCACCAGGCACACTGCACACCCCCCAATCCACTCTATGGAAGAAGTCCAGATATTTCATGCCCCTTAACACCTGCTAGTTGTTTTAAGAGCTGAGGCTAAAGCCTTAAGATGCCAACAGAAAACAGCATCAAAAGGTTTGTTGAAATGCTCCGATCTCTTCCTGGAAAGCAGGTTTTGAGGGCTGCTCTCTGGGCTCAGGAGCTTTGGCAAACACAGTAAAACTAATCCACCATCAAGAAGAGCAGCAGTGAAATCCAAGCTCACAACAAGCATCAAATCACTTTTGTTGATTGAATTTGTGGGTTGTAGAATTCTTCAACTCCTTTCAGAACCCCTATTCCAACACTCTTGTCCCCACCTGAGCTAGTCTTGGCCCTAGATGCTGCAGGGAGCAGAGCCAGCACAGCACACATGCTGTGGTTATCACACTCTTCAAGTCCTGCCATTCTTAGTAATTCCACCATCCCCTTCAAACTGATTTACAAAGTATTTCAGGCAAGCCCAGATAATAAAATGCCATTTTATGATAAATAATTAAGACAGAAAAGGACAATAAATTTCGTAAAACCAAGCATGTCACTCTGAGCAGGATATTAATGTGGGAGAAGTTGAAAGATATTCATATCATTCTGTTGTCTGTGATTTAGTTCAGTTCCTTGTGGTTAAACATTAAAAGAGTCCTGTCTGCAGCAAAGCTGCCATTTCTGGAAGCATTCTGCCAAAGGGGCTCAGATTATCACAGAACACTCTTGGGAACAGGGAAGACTCTGGGGGCCAATGAGCTCCAAAGCTAGGCAGAGAGAAGTCAAGGGCACTCACCAAGTTCATGATGAAGTACAGCTCAATGGAGAGGTACACTATGAAGAAGACACAGGACCAGGGGTTCCGGGCATAAGATGGCATCATCACGTCAGGGAAACTGCACCCAAAAGAGACATGAGTTTAAGCACCAAACAGCAATGCTAAGTTTCCCACTGCAGAGATGAGAGGCACAGGACATAGGGGTGTGTGTGTAAACTCACACCTAAAAGGTCTGCACATTTCTGCAAACTTTGTGCTTGCTCATGACAGTGAGCAGTGAGAAGGTGGAGCCATGATTTAAAACTAGATACAAAATGCAAGTCTTGCATATCCCAAAACCCAAACGGGCAGAAGGGGATGCACAGTGTGGCTGAGGGTTGTGCTTTGAAACTCAGCAACGACAGCAAGAGTGTAAGAGTGTTACAGCCTGAGATTTATTCCATCCTTTGCTAATTTCCTAATCCTCAGAGCTTTCCCTGAGAGCAGCTCAATATTTACCCACCACTGTTATCCCCCTTTCCTAGCAGACAGGTGAACCGAAGCAGAGGAATAGGAAGTCACTCCACAACCTGGTGGCTGACAAAGGAGCACAAATAGAAATTCCCCTTCTTGGACCAAGGCCTAAAATAAACCCATTTCCCCCCTTATAACCCTCAGTGATGAAGTGCTCTGAGTCACATAAGAGACAAACCTGCACCTGAAGTCACAGTGCACTAAACCAAAATGAAATCCCAGTTCCTCCCATGCAGGCTGACCCAGGAAATCTCTCACATGCAGAGGAAAGGAGTCACATTTGGAGACAGAACACTTCTGCAAAGAAACTGTTGGCTCGGCAAGACTTCTTTGAGAACAAAGGGAAAGGCTGAGCTAGAAAAGCATGGACTTACTTTGAAGTGGTCAAAAGCACAAAGAGATTCACGAGACTGTTCTCCAAGGTATTGAAGTACTGAAAGAAAAAGTTCCCATGACAGAATGCCAGACAGAATTTCCTAGTGACATTTCATTCAAAAAACCACCAACCCGCCTGCCTGCTTGAACGCGGGTGCTTCTACACCTCCCTGATACCTCCCCTAGGGAAAGGGCGCTTTTCAAAGGTCCCCAAGAGAGAAGAGTTCAATCAATTAAAAGATAATACAATTAAAAGCTCATTGCAGCAAGCTACAGATGCAGCAGCAGCAGGACCTGGTGGCTGCTGGACTCTGGCAGCCTCAACAGAGGCAGCCAAGCTCTCACCCCGACACATTCCTCCCCTGGGGATGGCAGCAGGCCGCAATGGAAACACCAAGAGCAAATCTGTAAATGTTCCCTTTGGGATATCCTGGCTTTGAGGAAGTTCCCAGTCCTCCTTCCTAGCAGGGCTAAAGCAGGGTAAGACTGCCAAGGCAACTCTGACCAGCAAGCAGATGACCTCCCAGGCCACCACGTAGGAATAAGCCACATCTCCAGTCACGTTTGGCCATGTCAAAATGGGACATGGAAAGAATCTGTGATACTCACCGGATCCGAGTGGTTAGGGGAAAACAAGTAAAAACCTAGAGAAGCAGCAAAGGTAGAGAAGAAGAAAGGGGGGAAAGAACAAAAATAATGTCTGTTTAATGTCAAGCAGCAGAGTGGTGAGTCCCTGTTCCTAGGGAGAAGGTGGCACTAAGAGTAAGCCCTCTCTGACAACATGAAGAGGAGTGTCTGGAAGGCCTTTTCAACACAGATTGGATTTTCACCAACCCACTCAGAAAACAAATGTTCTGGGGATGGTTTGAGTACAGGACTGTAGCAGGTACACCAGACACATGTTTGTGGGAAATTTGACTAAAATGACAAGGCTGAGGAACAGCTGATGGAAACAGAACTTGGAAAACACAAATACACACACCACAGACCCCTCTGGAAGGTCAAAAGGAACTTTGTCTAAAAATCAAATCCCCGACTTCTACATTTGTTTTGGTCTAATTTTGTCTTCTAAATGACCACAGATGAAACCATGAGAAATGGAGGATGCCAGCAGGACTCTGAACCAGATCAGCTTTATATTCACCCAGGCTGTCTGTGCTGCTTTTGGACAATAACAGGTTAAGAGAATTATTTCACCTTCCATAGATGCAACTCACCCAGGATGGCAAAAATCACCATGAAGAAAAGCAGGAGGAGAAGAATGTCAATAAATGGTGGGAGGGACTGGAAGATCTGTCGTAGATTTCTGGAAAATAAGAAAACCTTAATAAACTAAAACCTGCATGTTTTCTCCTCTGGGATGGCAGGGGAAATCACAAACCAAAACCAACCACCCAACCTCCCCAACACACTGTACTTGAGGACATTCTTCCCATTCCCCCTCCAAGGACTGAAAGTACAAAGTTAGGTAAATGATGGTTGTTTCCAAGCTCCCTATGTGTCTTTTGCAGCCAGGTCTCAGGTTCTACAAACAATGCTGATGTCACCCTGTTAACTTTCCTTCTCCAGGCTAATGCCCAGCCCTGCAGCCACTGTGCAGCTAACAGGCAAACCCAGAGCCAGAAATGACACCATTGGGCTCTCCGGGGTGGTCTGCACAGCTGAGGACAGGATGCAGAGCACTGTGTGCCGAGCCCATCCAAAGCTACCCCATATGAAATGTCCCTGCAGAGGCAAGACACCAGGTACACTTCAGCTGCAACTAGAAAAGACCCCCAAGACGTGAAATGCCCAATGGAAGACATTAATTTTCCTGAGAAAAGTGCTCTTCCTCCATGACAGCCCCAGGCATGGGGGCAGAAGAGCCAGCCAGCTGACCACCCACCTTCTGACGGCACCACAGTAGCGGCAGTCCACCAGGAAGATACAGCGCAGAGCCCTTGTTATGCGGACGTGCGAGGTTTGACGAACCAGCACCACGATGGCCTCTATGAACTGTACAAACAGCACGCAAGTCTGCAAAAAAAGGGTTGGGGGGCACAGCTGCAGTCTCCTTTTGGGAAAGGCAAAGTGCTCTCTCCATTTAGTTGGACACTTTAAGGATGGGAGTTGTCTCCGAGAGCTTAGAGATCGCGCATGAATCATTTGGCAGCTGGGGCTCATGGCTAAGTCATCTCTGCTACGCTACGGGCCAACATTTAATGTGGTTGTTCAGTCCCCAACGATGCTGGAGGAGAAACACTGACAATCATACAGACAACTTACCTTTACCATAGTCCTTTTGTGCCTGATAAAGGTTTGGAAGCCCAGCCACCTCATCTTCATGGAGAGTTCGAAGACTACCAGAATTAACGCAAACAGCTCCAGGGTTGCATGGACCTGTCACAATACAGCAAAGCTTAAACCAGCGCTTCCGATGACAAACAGCAGCACGGGGGCCACACTTCTGCCCTCCCTTTTTTTGGTATGCATGTGGGTTTGCCAACAGCCTGAGCACAGCTTTGTAACTCATAGGAAAACCCAAGGCCCCTCTTAAAGCTAGCACAGCGTTCGGTGTTTCAAAGTTCCTATATTTATTGCTTTGTGCTTTTCTTATTTCCTCTATTCAGTATCAGCCCAAAATTTCCTGGAAAGCCATGTCCCTCATGGACTTAAATAACACATCAAAAAAAGGAATTGATGTATTTGAAACAAAACAGCAAGACACCAGTGACTCAAGCAAAAACCATTACAGAAAGTTTGGGACTGCAATTTCTTTAGTGAAACGCAGGAAGAAAAACTGTGGGGCAGAGAAAATTTATATAGAGAAGGGTTTTCTCTTGAAACAGATGTTCTGGACAACCACAGAAGGGGTCCTGATGAAGCTCTGGAAAAGTACACAGCTTCTGGGAGTGCTGAAGGACCTCTTCTCTGTCTGAGGATACAAAATGCACCACACAGGCAACAATGGGATTTTCTTACAGCCTCAGCTTTAGCCATAACTCAAAACCCAAACTGCTTTATATAGCCCTGACTCATTTTCAGCAACACTCTGACTCCAAGGTTATTCTGGCTGTTCTGGACCTGGGGTGTCATTAACAGCTCCAAAAGCAGAGCTAGATCCTCCCACCATCTCCTGGCGCTGCACGTGACAGCAGTACCTCATGAAACACTTGTGGACTGACCACAGTACCCACCAGTGTGTGTATCAACCTGCATTTGGTGAAGGTCAGACAGAAGACTTCAGGTCACTCACACATTTGAAAGAGTCCTCACAACACTGGGAAAGGAGGACAGGAGAAGCTGTCCCAAGCTGGGATCCGTTGGTGTTCTAGGAACCAGTGGGGTAACGACACCAACCCTGACAACGACTTAAAAACCACCCCTCAAAGCAGTTCCTTGAGTGATCTCAACCAGAAACCACACACTTCTCAGACAGTTATGAAATCTAAGAACTGCAAAAATGGATAACACAAAGAGTCACTTTCCCTGTGGTCCATGCGCATCAGATGAAGAAAGGATTGTTTGCTGGCTGGCACATCTGCTGTCACCCAATTCACAGAGCAAGCCAGGTGGATTTATTTCTTACTACTGCTATCTCCTTCCTCCATGTTTACCCTTCTTTTCCCTCCTCCCCACCAGGCTGACTTCTTCATTTTGCCCCAGAGTACTTACAAAGATGCCAAGACGGAAGATAGGAACGGCTGGCGCCTCGCAGAGAGACAGCAACAGGAGAAGCAGCGCTGTGCTCAGCTCCATTAGGTAGAAAAGGTGATTGTGTGCAAAGAGGTAGGCAGCAAGTGCTTTGGCATTTTTGGGGTGAGTGAAGAACTTATCATTATTTTCTCCTTCCTAAAGCAGTGGGAATAAAGAAGAGAACAGCAGTAGTGGCCCTCAGCGCTGTAACAGAGCTTTCCACATGAAGAACACAGACTTTTATAAGGATGTGATACAATTCCCAACAGACTATCCCTGCTTAACAGCCTGACATTCATCTGTTTATTGAGGAATAAACTCCACACACATGGGACACCCCCTTCATATTTCAGTAATGAAATTCATTAATATCCACAACAAACCCTTGAGCTTTTTCAAAATGAGGAAGAGTGCTGAGACTTTAGGAAGGTAGGCCAAGAAACTTCAGTTAATACCCCAACGTAAACACAGCCCTTCATTTACTGGCAACCACTTCCACGTGGTTATGGACATATTTGGTTAAAATTCTCCAGGACAGAACACAAAAACACACAGATAAGCCCCAGGGCACCTGGCTGACAGTTGCTCCTTCTTATCTTGGCCTTGCAAAACGTCTGGGAGAAAACACTGGAGCACACACAGCATTTTCTGCTTCAGGAATGTGGGAAGACAGACTCAATGAAAAATTAACAAGTCACTATGCTGATTTGTCATTCCCTCTTAACTAGAAAGCTTAATTAACTTTAAAAGGTCAGATACTCCATCTTAACAGTTTGCCTACAAACGATTTTCAAACAGCTTCATCATTACTGCTTTTACCTCTAGGACAAAACTTAGTTTGGGGAGAGCTTAAAGTTTTTTCATGCAGAACCACCCAATTGCTTCTTCTCTTCCTTCAGTCAATGGTTTAAGCAATGGAGCCTTTGTCACTCAGAGGAAACCTGCTGCCTCTTGGAAACTGTCAAATCATTTTCCCTGGCTGGGACACACAGATGCACAAGAAGCTGTAGGTTTGGGGTTTTTTTCCATCAATCAACATCTTGCCAGGTAAGCAATTACTGTGAGGACAGTAAGCTGTTGCTGTCAGAGGAGAATAACTATGATAGCAAATGGATAACAAGGTCAGGAAAGAGGATCTCCTTTAAAAAACAAAGCATCCTCAAGGCTAATTCAGAAAAGGGTTTGAAATGTTCCTCATGGATTCATCTCTCAGGCAAGCTCAAATTGTGCTGCAGATCAAACGCCCGCTGCCGGGTCAGCAGCCAGGCTGCGAGCAGGACAGAGCCCAGCAGCGAGCCCCATAAAGCACACGCCCCCTGCTCAAAGCGAGCGCTCGCCTGGATCAGCGGGGTGCTCCTACTCACGCCTGACCAAACACACTTGCAGGAGGAAAACCAGGCGAATCTCTGCCTCGTGGGAGCCAGCAGTTCCAGAGGTAGCTGTGCAGTGAAGTCCTCTTACTCAGCTAAGACACTCCTGCCCGCAGCTACGGGTTCAAATAAACAATCTGCACGCTCTTTTAAGTTCCACGACTTCATTTCAAGGACACTGTCACTACAACCATTGGTCAGAGCAGCAGCAAGGACAATCTGGATCCGAAGGGCCAGGCCTGCTGTGTACATTACCATCAGACACCGCAGCAGCTCAATGACCCTTTGCAGAGCATCTTCAATAATCATGAGTTCAAACAAAAGCTGGTGAGGGGATGGAGCTCCCAGGCCACTGTCAGAGCTGCTCCAGCACAGGACTAAGCTGAAGCATTGTTGAGGTAGGAGCTGACCTGGTTTTGAAATGTCAGAGAAGGAATGGGGTAGGAGCAGGGAGGGAGGAACAAATGGTTTTGATCACTTTGCAGTGGTTTAAGTGGAAAAAAAAACTAACGGGGTCCATGGCACCTCAAACGGAAGAGTGCTGCCTTGGCAGGGGAATGAAGAGAAAGAAGAAGGGCAGTAAGGGAACCAGCAATGACTTCAGCTCTGGGAGGAGCTCAGTTTTGGTAGGTAATTCATCACACCACACTGTACAGCAAACTTAAAAATATTCTACTTCTTTTGATTTAACGATGGTGTTCCTGTAAGTGGAGCACAGGTGGGGTTTGTTTGGTTGCTGGTTTTTTCTTTTCAAATTGGATAAATTTCACTCCTGGGCTGATCCCATGCATGCTTTCTCCCTCTAGAAACACAGACCTCTACCTTCATTCATGTCTTACATGACCTGCACGGCCTAACTGAAATGAACATCCCAGGGCCTCCCACCAAATACACTGGATTAGGACCTGCACTTCCAGAACATGAGATGTCTCCAGGAGAGCGCTGACAATTCACCCTGGAGCCACTGAAGAGACAAAAAGATGATCTAGGATAAGTTATGCAAATCTTCATGGCAAAGTGGCAGAACTGAACACGTGCTGAATCTCTCTGCTACTACAGCCCTTGACACTGGGAGACAGTGGGTAGCTTGTTCAGTTGCTCACAGGTGACTTGCCAGAACCCATGTGAAGGTGCTTCCAGCATCCACCCACTGAGTAGATTCCTTTGCAAAACAATTTTTTAACCTCAAACCAGAAGGGTCTTTGTTTCCTATCATCAAGAACGACCATTTTTCACACCTACAGCAAACAGTGGGGCTCACCTGGAGGTAGATTGCTGCCTCTTGGTAGTTCATTTCCCAGTTGTGGCGGGCAGAGCTTTGCTGTGCACAGCAGTCCCCCGCAGCAGGGCTGGATGCGTCATGAATAACGTCATAGCTACCTCCATCTGCATCAGCACAATAAGAGAAACATTGATATACAATTAAGGGAGCTGGAATTGATCAGGAAACACGCAAACGAGCCAGGCACTGGGACCAGAGAATGGCAGAGAACCCGGGAAACCGGCAGCTCCTACACAGACAAATCGACTCTTCCCGCGTAGGAGCTTTTAAGCGACTCACTCAAACCCTGGGAACGCTCCCAGAAGATCATCAGGAGACAGCATCCTATTTAATACAGCAAGCAGGTCTCCTGGCTCAGGAGATCTGTGCTGTCATGTTCATAGCACACTACCAGCAGTCATAAGCTATAAACAGGCAGCTAACAGCTAGAAGTCTCTGAGGATGTCCAGCCCACAAAGTGAATGTGAGCTTGCTAAAGGAACGCTGCCTTTATGGTAGGAGAGACCACGAAGGATGGAGCACAGGTCACCACAGGCAAAGGAAACCAGGCTGAGTACAGAAGCTGTACAGCACCCAAATGGCACCAGTCAGGATTTTTAGTAGAAAGCTTCATTTTTCAGAGCTCCACAGTCACTGAACAACACACCTTTGCAACACTCAGAGCTGGTAAATACCAATACTCCTCTGATGAAACAAACAGCGAGATGAATTTTCTCTTCACACCCCATCAACAGAGTCTGAACTTTCAAAGAGAGCTCATCCATCTCACAGGTAAAGCATGACAAAACATTGACAATTTGTACCTAATTTCATAACTAAAAATTTCATTGAAACAATAAAATTGTATAGCAGAAAGCATGTCCCAAGCCCAGGCACACACACACGGTGCCCTGCCCGTGGGAGAGCTGTGCAGGACACGTAGCTAAGCTCCACAATACTCACCATGCTTTGCCTTCTACAGCACTGGTGCTATTAGGACACCTAAAAATGTGCATGAAAACAATTGCAGTTCAAAAAGGGAATGTAACTGGTTTCTTGTTCTGTGACTGGGATTTTTATTCTGCAGCTCTGACAAACAATATTGACCAGAGACCTCCCCCAGAAGTGAGACCTACTTAGGTCCATGAAACCTGTGGGTTAGCTGGCCACATGCTCCAGTTTCTGGAGTTACCCAAACAACACAGTGGTTCTTGCTCACAGGGGAGACTTCCCTCACAGCACCTCACATTCCCCAAAGAGGGTCCATGGAAAACTGATCTTGCCAGTGCAAAGGGCTGATTTCTCCCTTTTAGGAGCACAGAAGCTGTGACATGGTAGCTCAGCTTCTTGTAAGACAGAGAGCGGGTATAATGTTAAAACGAGGTTCTCCTCCTCATTCATGACAGCATGCTAAAGAACACAGAATCAGAATCTCTTGGGTTAGAAGAGACCTTTAAGATAGAGTCCAACCACAGCCTAACCCTACCTAGTTGGGTTGGACTGGATGATCTTAGGGGTCTTTTCCAGCCTTAAAAATTCTATGATTCTATGATTCTAGTCCACCTCCAGACCATGTCTTTAAGCACAAGTCTGCTGCATCTCTTCACTATGACAAAAAAATAAAAAATCCTCATTGAATTACTGCTTCAGTCTTTCTAGAACACCCTCTGGATTGGACAGTCCATACCAAAACCCGCATCCATCGAGAGAAACGGCGCTGCATGCTCCTGACAGAGGAGTGGGAAGAAATCAGAAACCCTTTCACCAGTGCAGAGCCACAGTTGGTTGCTTTTTCCACCCTCAAATCAAATTAAGATAACATTATCTAGGATTTGTGAAGACTTTCCAGATTGCATACTCAGATTGCTGAGAATCCTGCGGCATTTAAACCTATTTTTCTTCCTTGCTTCCCCCATAGCCCTAAAATAGCACTCAAAATCTGGACGAACATTGGAATGAGGCTGATTCCTCCCCCTCACCCCTTTCACACCTTGGAAGAGCACAGCTCTTGGGAAAAAACCCGAATGATAGAGAGCTTACTTATCCACAGAACTGGAATGACAGTCTCCTGGGTTGGTTTGCTTTGAACTAGAAGTGACAGCAATACCAAAAATCAGGAGTTCTATATCGTGAGCTCTACAAAGTTCCCAAATGTTATTGTCTGCAAAGCTTTCACTGTATATGTGCTTCAGAGAGACATCCTCCCTCATCCTGCAGCCTGAGAAGGTGCAGGTTCTACAGCCATGGAATCACAGAATCCTTTGGGTTGGAAGAGACCTTTAAGCTGATCGAGTCCAACCCCAGCCTGATCCTGCCTACGTGTCCTTCAGCACCTCATCTCTTGGCCTTTCCAATCCCTCCAGGGTTGGGGACTCCACCACTGCCCTGGGCAGCCTGTTCCAACGCCTGACAACCCTTTCAGGGGGGAAATTCTTCTGACGTCCAACCTCAATCTCCCCTGGGGCAGTTTGTGACCATTTGCTCTGTCCTATCGCTTGTTGCCCAAGAGAAGAGACTGACCCCACCTCTCTGCACCCTCCTTACAGATACTTGCAGAGAGTGATAAGGCCTCCTTTTCTCCAGACTAAAAAGCAGAAACTTTTTTGCAATTAGTGCTTAACAGAGTTGCAGGAGAACATCTTGATCAAAACCTAGACTTGCTGTTGAAGATCTTTACTGCCCAGAAGACAGGCAGCCAGGCTGATGGATCATTTGCCACCAGAAAAAACCCACTGAAGTCTCTGAGGCACCAAGCTGGGTCACAGAAGAAGCAACCTCAGTCACCCACCCTCAAAGATCTCAGGTATTACCACAGACAGTCAGAGAGCTATTGAGACCCCCCAACTTTGCTGAGGCACACAAGCAGCTGGTGTGTCGGAGCAGAGCGTGCCACCTCTCCCTATCACATGGAACCCACTGTCTGAAGATGCCCAGAACAGTCTCATAGAGTTCAGGGGATGTTGACAAAGCACAGCCAAGGTGTTGATTCTGTGCTGGCTCCTTTGAGGAAGAAGGGCAGTATTCCCACATTATCAGATCATTATAGTACATAAAAAATTAGAAACACCATTCAAGAACGTCCTGTGATTAAGTCAGCAGAGGTTTGTCACCAAACAAAACCCCCAAACACTGTTCCCTACCAATAGGTGCCAAAACTACCTTTAACCCTGAAGCAGTTCTTTCACAAAGCCCAACCTCTGTCTGAAAGGGATCAACACTAGGAAAATATCTGCCATTGTAGAAACCCAGGACCCCTTTCTGCATTTCACACCAAGGACTTGCAGCTGAAACAGAAGCGATGGCTCAGTGAGATCAAGATTAAAATAGCACTCAAAGATGCAAATCAGAAACAAAAAATAACTCTAGAAACCAAGATGTTTTCTCCCCATCTAAGCCAGACATCATCTTTCTAGGAGGCACAAACAGAAAATGTCTTGGTGAAGGGTTCCAGTGGGAAGCTGCGTTTTGTGGATCAAGTCCTTCCCCATCAGGTACCAGAAGGTTGATCTAGCATCCCTGAGGCAACAGCATCATCTGGGTAATAAATAATAATAAAAATAATAATAAATTTGAAAAGCAACCCTCTGACTGTTTGTTTGGCAGCCCTCCAGCTAGCTAATTTCCTCAGCTGCTCCCATGATAACAATGACACAGACTAATGCAACCTCCGCTCCGCTCGTGCTGCAGAACATCCCCGATGGCGTTTACCATTAGTATGGAGCTCAATGAGATAGGAGGATCTCTCCACAGGACTCCCGTAATCCTCCGAGTAGATGGCAGGCAGCTCTCTCCACCGCATGGCAGCCGCCGCCGCGTCGGGAAGCGACCATGCTCGTGTTCAGAGCTGGGGAGAGGGAGCCAAGGGAGATCCCACCTTCCTCCCTCCTTCCCCTCCGCAAGCCGATTCTCAATTTCGCAGCTTCCTCCGGGGAAAGTTCCGCACCAAAGAGTTTCCTCTCCTCTCTGCACAACTAAATGTTTTCTCTCCTCCCCTCTGAGGAAGGTGGCTCAGGCTTTTATCATCTCCCTGCCGCTGCCTTAGCGGTGGGGTGTTTCTGAGTGCACGTTGTTGGCAGGCTTAGCTGCAGGACAAAGAGCTTTTAACCGCGAAGCTCTGCTTTACCACCACGCTTGTGCCGTGCTCTCCTCTTCTGGCATACAGCAGGGTTTGCTCACCAGCAAACACAAACTAAGAGTAAGGAGTCAAAGTGCTGACTAGTCACAGCAAGGAGCCTTCCCCCCCCATGCCCCTCACGCAAAAAATAAAGAAAATAGAGATTTGTGAAGTTCATGGTACAAGGGGCATGTAAGTAAAGGAGCTGAGCTGTTCGCAGATGGCAGAGCTTCCTTCCACACTTGTGTAACATATCCCAGACGCTGCCTGAAAAGGGAGAGGGAGGGAAAAAAAAAAAAAAAAGAGAAAAAAAAAAAAAAAAGAAAAAGCAAAACCAGCTGGCTGCTTACACAAGGCATCCGGAACGATACTGCCGGGACTCCAACATTTCCATTCAGTGCAGCAGAGCATGCTCCTGTGTAAATAGTTTCCATATGTCATCATTACAATAAAAAACAAAAAAACAAAAAAAGAAAGAAAGAGGAGCATAAACTTTCCAGAACCCAAAGCTCTCCCTTTGCAAAACCAATTCCCTGCTTAGGGGAAGGAAAAACTCTCTGTTGGCTGAGAGAGCAGACAAACCCCTCTGGTTTGGAGGAGCTCAGGTGGCCACGGGGGATCGTGGCAGTGGAATAAAGGACAAAAGACATTCACAGGAACCAGGGATAAATCACCCTTCCCAGCCAGTTTGACATGTCAAACTGAAGTCAGTTTGGACTTTTATTGTTTGATCTGTGGTGTCTGCGCTTGGTTTAATAGATAATAATTAAAAAAAAATAATCTGACAAACTAGTAACCTCCTACAAATTCAGAGTTACAAACAAACTCTACAGGGGAGCTCCTGCTTTGCCTCAGAGCTCCCCCGGCCTGGCGCTCATTAGCTGCCTTGCCAGATGTTCTGCTTTCCAGACAGCACAGGCTTTATGGTGTTACACTGAAACGGGCTGAGGCACCTCTAATTAGCTCCAAAACTGACTCCAAAGTCACGTGTTGGGCTCATCAGGGCTTCCTCCTAAAAAGTTGGGGAAGATCTTGGTGGAGCTGCTAGCTGCCCTCCTGCCCAGAGAGATGATGGCAAGTACACCTGAGATGATGGAAACCTGCAAAGTGTGTGGAAGGCAGAGCAAGGGATGTAACTCAGCCAACCCCCTCCTGCAGTTACACCTGCCCTTCATACGGTTTGCGTGTCACGTCTGCAGTCAGTGGAGGACGGCGACGTGGAAGTGACTCGTCTCATGAGTTGCATGTGCAAGTAGTATTTCCCTTGACAGGCAAAAAAAAAAAAAGAAACACCAAGGACTTTGGAGACAGGACTCGTGTTCCTTCGTGTTGGCTTTCAAGGTTCTTGGAAGTGCACGAACCGAACAGAGCAGCAAGAGAGATAAAGGGAGCAAGGCGTTACCTCCGCAGTCGGAGAAGGTCAAGCTGCCCAGGGCACAGGCTCCAGACGGCTCCAGTAACTGTCTTGGACAACGGGAGACATGCCAGCTGATAGGACATGCTACAGCACACCAGCCACAGGGCCACAGGAGAGGAGGAGGACAGGGAAAGCACAGGCCAAACTGTCAGTTACCCATCAGTCTCCCTCTCTGTTAAATGTAATTTGGTACCAACCTTGTCCTTTCTTTCCCTCTTGCCATGCTGTCTGTACCCCATCCCTTGAAGTCATCATTTCTTCCTCAGGAAGAGCTGTGAAGCCTGTTAGGGACCACTCCTGCCAGCTATGTGTTTTCCTGGGTGCAGTGTTTTGCCATCAGAGCTGGAGGCACCTCCAGGAGGGCCCGATGCCCAGGGCAAACCTGACTTCCTGGAGCTGAACTGACATTTTACAGGCGTGCTGCAAGAGTCCTCACTGACACACAACCTCACCTTCTCAGCACAAGGGTCTCCCCAGGGGGCTCCAATCCCTCTACAAGCAGGAAAGAGCCAGAAGCAGTATGGGATTCGCTCAGCTGCAGTCCCTCATCGCAGTGACTCCCACACTACCTAACTGGAGCTGTTTCTTTCCAGGCTTTGCATTCTTCACTGCGACAACACCTCCGTTCCTCACACCATCCATCTTGACTCTATCTCTATCTAATTACTCAAACTCAGTTAGTCACAGAGCTTGAGCATTTAGTTAGCCATCACCAAGCATCCAGCAACCCCAAACACATGCCAGTGGATGGAGGCTGATACCAGCAGAAGCAGAGTTGCACGTGGTGTTCCTGGTTCTCCTGACCCTACTTGTCCTGCTGCAGGATCCCTGTGCAGGCAAAAGCTGCTGGCTTCCTTGGTGACTGTGCTTCCTGAGGCTGCAGGGAGGACAAAGCTGCAGGGGGAGGACAGCATTTATCTGTCAAGGACAACGAGGAGTGCTCCTTTCTCCCAGAACACCCTCATCAACTGAGCTGCATGTTGAGGAAAGTGCAACTCCATTAAAAAAAACCAAAACAAACCAACCCAACAAAACAACAAACCCAAAGGAACAGAAGTAGATGGCTACCCTTCCCCACCACAAGCTGTACAGGCACCTCCTGTCCCAAAGCCAAGGCTTTAGCAGGCACAGCCCCGGCCAGGAAACAGCAGAATCCTGAAGTTATCAAGTATGTTGGAGTTGTACCAGCACCAACAACAGCATTTTCCCTTCCAAGTGCTTACATGCCACGTAGCTTCACCTCCAGAGGATTTATCTTCCTCCCTGTTCCAGCACGGTTGATAAGAAACTGCTCCTTGTCTTTTCGAGTGCTGAGGCATGACCATGTGTGCATTTGTCTCTTCAAGGCCAGACTCACCTACCCGGGAGAAGAAAAGCTGGAAGCCGCCTGGAAAGCACAGCTGGCTTGGCACTGGGCCACGCGTCTCGGAGGTGAGAGAGACAGAGAGTGAAATCACTGCCTCCGGTGCCCGACTGCCAGTTCAGCGCCTGTGCCAACGGGAGCATCGCAGGACTGAGCTCTGCAGCTCACAGTGTCCTAGCTCCCATCCTGTTTTCAGGGGATGTTATGGAAAGGAGTTTAACAGCCGTGAGGAAGCCGAAACAATTTACTATCAGTTTGTTGCCTAGGAAAAACAGGGCATTTCCAACAGCGTGCAGCGCCAAGCCCTTCTGTTGCGAGAGAAATAATATCCTTCTGAATATTTCAAGGGAGCGTAACTGAGTCATGCTTCTCCTCAGAGACAACAGCACAGCAGAAACATATGCAAAGACCTCGAGGCTCTTTGTCTTACTATACTCTCACAGCACTCGCTTGCTGTGAAGCTCAACAAATAAAGTCGCTTCAGTTTCCTATTTAACACAGGAAAGTTCTGAAAAAATTATGGATGTTGCCGCTTCCCGTTAGCGGTACGAGGGGACTGAAGCTTCTCATCTTTGCTTGAGAATCCAGTGAGCTCACTTCATGCTATCATCCAGGGAGCTGAATCACACAAAGGATGAGCAGGCATCCCTCAGCATGGTAAGCCACTTTTTATGTATCGCTGCTTATCAGTTGTGCTGCCTATCATTTATATTGGAGACAACCCAAGGCGTTGTTTAACTGGAGGGCCACCGTAGCCTTGCTAACATCTGCACTGCACACATGTAAAAACCCTGATGCACAAGCTAAACACGATGACAAGAGCTGCAGCGTGGTAGGAAATGGTTTTGTCTCAGCAGAAGCCAAGCTGTGCCTGCAGCACTCCTCTTACTCGGAGTGAGTCACGGCCAGCGTCTCGTTAACTACTCTGCAGCTTGCCCACAGTTTGAGTTGGGGGACAAGCTACGACGATTCACGCAGACATTTACTCCCTGCACCACTGGAGACAAAGAGAGGCACCTGTAAGGAAGAAATAAAAAATAAAAGGAAAAAGAATAAAAAGTAAAAGGCTTCTAAGAACGTAAAGATGAGAATAACTCTACCTATCCACACAGCTAAGAGAGGTTGGTTGGAGATCTTCATCCAGGTGGTTTGGTGCCTTGTCTCTCCAGGGCACCTGCTCTTCTTTGGTCTCAACCCTGAGTTACTCTGTGACTTGATTTTATTCTTTTTTCCTCTTGCAGCATGAGTTCTGACCTGAAAATATTTACTCACTGGCTAGTTTTCACTCCAGAAATGCAGCTGCAAGAGGCAAAGGGTCACATCCCTCCCCTTTGGGATCTGCATCCAGGCCAGAGAGGGCCTTCTGTGGCTCAAGATGAACTGATGGATGCATCAGCCTTTGACGAGGCCACTTTGCCCTGACCTCTCACAGCTCCCTGGCATGCCAGCCCATGCAGCCCAAAAGCTGCTGCAGCAGTCAAAGGGGAGGAGAGGAGGATGCTCCTCCATTCACTGAGCTGCATCCTCTAAGAATGGTGTTACCTACCCACTACCTCTTGCTCCCAGGCTGCATCGCCTTCCGGCAGCTCAGACAAACCAGCACATGCCTAAGCCCTCTCCCATAAAGCTGCTTTCTGACAGATGGGGGAATAAATCCTCCTGCATGAGAAAGGCCTAGAAATACCAGCGAGGAACGGGCACTGACACAAGCTCAGACCATGTAGCACCTGCTTCTTCACGTAGCTGAAACGTCGAGACCAAAGTACTTTTTAATCAGTAAAGCTCACACAAAAGAGGTTGCATTAGGAAAATACAATTAAGAATCTTGCTTGTGTGTGGTCCCAAATTGCTGTCAGTTTGATATCCTTTATTTCTGATCTTAACAAATGAACCTCCACACCACAAAAAGAAGTCAAAGCCACAAGAGAAGGATCACCTACAACCTTACACTACCCACCCTTCTAGCAACCAGTATGCTCCATAATCCCATCAGTAGGATCATACCCCAGCAACAAAGGCTTTAGACACTGAGACAAAACTATCCTGTAACTGGAACTACACATCTGGGCCGTGGAGGGGCTCGGTGAAACACTCCTTTTGAGTGGAATAAACAATCAGAAACAATCAAGTTTTTGCCTGACCCAACAACAAAGGGGAGCCCAGCTCTTCCAAAGGCTATGGAGAGGCCAGGCACGAGATACACACTCTTCTAATTCATGATTTTTTTGAGGAAGCACCAGAAAGGGAAAGAGATCAGGATCCCTCGGATACAGCACTTCTTTAACACATCCTGTGACATGAAGGAATTTCCTCTTTCTGTTCCAAAAGGGAAACCGATGCCCCACGGCTCGAACACGGTAAAGATCTGCTTTAGCGCCAGCAACTACACAATGTCAGCGTTTTAAGAGCATGTTCCTCATTTCAATTCTCCAAAGCAGAGCCTCTGGATTTTCCTGCTGCAGTTTGGAAAGATGTTTGATGAAGCTGCAATCTGGCCCTTTTAATGACAGCAGTGTGCTGCCAGGTCCAAGCACCAGTTCCAGCCGCCGGCAGCTCTCTGGGGAAGCCGAGAGGAAGCACTTCCCTTAGGTGAGACACTGGTATTCCTTGGGGCAACAAACCTCCTGCACAGCCACCCAAAGCTTGAGCAGGACTAGATGGAGGAGGCAGCAATAAGGATAATGATATCATGGCAAACCTCTAATTACTGTGACAGGCTGAGGCTGATGCAAGCTATTTATAATGGTACACCAGTGAGAGGTATGTAACTGCGTTCTGTGGTTGTTAGAACAAGACTCGGGTTCTTTTGAAAGACAACACTGCCACATCTCTGCCTCATCGTCGTGGCTCAGCCAGGAAAGGGAAGCTGCCAACTTCAGAGGAAGGTGCATGTAAAGGGGAAAACCCCAGTCTCTAATGCTGCTGTGACTGCACTCTATCAAGGGAAAAAAAAAAAAAAGGAAAAAAGGAAAAGAAAACAACAAAGACTTCTGCACACTTGGTAGAAACCAAGGAACTGAGGAGGTTACAGTTGATGGCTACAGTGGAAGGAAGGAGTTTACACCATCAGACACCTGCATACAAGCTGCCAGTGAGCTTTCCCTCAACTGGTCCTTACTTTGTGTCCCAGTCCTCAACCAGAGCCATATCTTCAAAAAATGGACAACTTTGACTTCAGAATTCTTCCAGCACCGCAGGACCCTCTCCAGCTCTTACAAAGTGGTTCCACAGCTTAACCTCACCATCAAACATGTGTCTTGCTCTTTGTCTGCACCTCCCCAGTTTCAACCCACAGACATAATTCCGCTGTCACCCAGTTAACCAAAGGCACCTTCAAGCCTCTTGGATGAGCTGGAGTGAGGACACTAGAGAGACACCAAGCATGAACACATCGATTACTCTAGAGCCAGCACAGACAGCAACATCACTACCCACCCTAATCATCATTCTTCTTGGAAGGACCAAGGAATATGCTCACATCTCACCAGTGAAGTGCCCCACGTGCTCAGGTTCAGGCTCAGTCTGGCCTCTCTGCTTGCCAAGGCAGCTCTCTCCACTTTTGCAGTCACATCACCCCACAGTTGCTCTTGGTAACACATATGTGGCTTGCCTACATCCATCTAACTAAGCAGTAGCTACTCCCTACAGTACTTACCTCCCCTCCTCACTGGTACTGTGCCCTCGACCTGTGACATCTCCCAGCTTGGTTTGAAATTACTTTTTCCACCCCTTCCAGATCAGAGAGAAAGGTTGCAACTGGCCCAGGGACAAAAACTAACCCTTGTGACAGTCTCTGCTAATAATGTACCTACTCACTAACCAGCCCTAATAACCAGTTGGACTTTGAGACACCATCAGCCACTTTGCAGAGCCATTAGTTACATAGTGTTGATTCGTTCTGTTCATTTTCTCAATCAAAATGCCCCATGAGCACCAAAACAAGCACCTTTGCCAACCACTGTCAGTCTGTCATGTAACCTCACAAAATGAGCCAATGTGTGACTTCAGGTTCATGTGACACTCACTTTTTCATAAACCCACACCAACTGACATGAAAACTGTCCTTTAAATTCAGATTCTTCCAAGAGCTACTTGCTGGTTTCCCATTATTTTGCTTGGAAACCTTGTTTGGCTCTGGCTGGCCTGCAATGTCCCTCCTGGTGTAGAGGATCTTCTGAGGCTGGAAGGCAGTCACTGTCACAGCAACACTCCACCTGCCTCAGCTGCAGCCCTAAGGCAAAACACAAAGTCCTCCACTGATTTTTAAGTGCCCAGGTTTAGAATCAGCTGATTAATGTCTATTTACTGTGGGAATGGAAGAATAGACCATATGACGGCCAGGTCACCCGGCTTTTCAACAGCCACAGAACACAGTGTTTCTTCACCAGTGACCAGCCTTGAATTCCTAACAGGTCAGCATCACTTAACACGTCTTTTTATTTCCTGAGCCCTTCACAGCACCTTTAACTCTGCTGACCACATTTCTCTTTGTGGTTTTCCTCCACTCCCAGCTCCTCTTTATTGGTTTGTGACACAACAACACAGCTGCTTTCACATTAGCCAGCACAGCCATGTCTGTACCGTGGCTTTTTGCTGCCTCTCCAACATCCCTGAAGCTTCCAATAACACTCTTGTATCCATTCGTGTGCTCAGAGTACATGAATCATTTTCCATGTTTTGAAGTCCTCCCCTCTGCAACCATTAGAGATAAGGTCCTGCCACCAGCCTTGGAGTTGAAAGGAAGGGGCTTTGCCTTTCTCACTCATCCCTCGACCCTGATGCCAAAACTCTCCTTGTTAGGTTGCTTGGAGCATTCAGGTCTTCCAGGCAGGACCAGAGTGGTCCCATGTTAGCACCCACCAGTGCTTCTGCAAAAGCCAAACATCTCATAGCACTTGCAGGTAGAGAGGCAGAGACACAGAGAGAACCCATGTGGGCAAGTGTTCCTCTCTTCAGTCGTATTTCCAGTACTTCTGGGCTGCTCAGTACCCATGAGGCACAACGTTCCCCTCTGTGCCATGAAAAACAAGCAACTGGGTGACAAAGAGCAGCATTTTCCCCTTTCTGCAGTGACCTGCCACTACCAGCTAACAAAATAACCAGCTGGCCACTGCTCAGAGCTGCAGGACTGCAATGGATCACACCACAGGCCTCCTGCCTCTCACCAGGCACAGATCCTCTCCAGCCAGGGTGACTGTGCCACAGGAAAACGGGACAGACCATGGAAGTACCGTACTAGTGAAAACTACTGCCCTGACACCCTTCCTCTGGAGCCTCACACCTAGAGCCATGGAGGACAGCATTCCTTCCATCCTCCTCCCATGTCCAGTTACTGGGCAAGTGACAGAGCCAACTCACCACTGCAATCTGACCCAGGGAGAGGTTTTAGTGCTTCTGTTTGCAGGATTGATCATTTAACCTTAATTCTACAGGCATTTCCTCACTGAGCTAACGAAGACTGCGAACATATTTGTGTGTTCCAGTGAAACCCTTTACTGGGCTACATTACTTCTGCACAACAAACCTTCCCAAAGCTGTTGAGAATAGCAAGTGTTCCCAGAAAAACAGTTACAGTTGGAATACAGACAATCACAGAGACCCAGGTGACAATATATACACACATGCATGTGCTAGGCTGTCGTATAGGAAGCGCAATGAGTAGCTGAGGGGCCCAGCCCCACAGGATCAGAGGATTTCACACCACTGTGCAGATACATCCCAAGTTTTATTCCCCTGCAAAGAAGGAAAAGAAAAGCCTTTTGTACCAGACACCACCCGATCCTGATGATAAAACCAGCTCTGGATATAAGCTTCAAACCCGCTCACTGTGATCCAAATCACAGCAGTCTCCCTCTTGTCATCCTCAGGATCTCTCACCAGCCATACAGCACTGTGGTGGCCCAACACAAGCCCACCTCTTCTGCCCCCTTCCCTCCCAGATGAAAAGACCAGTAGTACAGGTGCACGAGCTCCCCGCCGAACCGCTCGCTGGACGCAGATGGATGAAAACCCTAAAGCTGCTCCTACAGCTCTCTGTAAAGACAGCAGTGGTGTAAAAATCAGCCAGCTTCTCAACATGCAAAAAGCAATTACACTAAAGACATGGGGAGAGCCCTGCAAGGTCCAGATCAAAAGCTGGAGACATTGGAGGCAAGAGAAAGGCCTATCAAATTCACCGCGCTTTTCCCAGCTTAAGGATCAGAAATGGAGCGTTCTGGCTCATAAATTCTACTTCCAGCAAATTCAAGCTTAAATCCCCTGAAGGCAATAAGGAAAAGGCAATCAACAACAACTCTAACCACTTCACAGATGCTCCTGTTTAGTTTATACAGCACTTCTTACAGCATTCAAATGGGCAAAATGGGATTTCAACGCAGGGGGGCTGACGGCAGCAGGCAGGATTCCTCGGTGAAGATACCAAGGGCAAAGGAAGTTCTGAGAAGCATCATATTGGTTATGATGAGTGAACTCAGCGTGCTCAGCCTTTGCTCATTTTAATCTGCCAGTAAGCAAGCTTGGCTAAAGCGAACATCCTGCATCTACAGTGCCTTAAAAATCCACAGGAATCACAAAAATGAGGGGGAAAACGAACAAACCGACACGTTCCCTGGGAAGCCATGAAAAAACTAATCGCTATTTGTTTCCAACTGTTGTTCCGCTTCCTGAGCCAAATGTTCCCAAGTCAGCTGCGGTGGCTGAGGAGTGACCGGTTGGAGCTGGAAAGTTGTGGGTTTAAAATTGCAGCCTGAACACTTTCAAACTCCTTAACATCTTTTATAGCTCCAGAACCACCTGTTCGATAAGCAGAGCCCTCTGATGCTGTAGCACGTGCCCTTACCCCGCGTCTTCCAACTACACCAACCAGCTCAGGGAGAAAGCACTTAGCCTGACCCATTCTTCCACTCTCACACCAAGAAGATGTGAGCCGTGTACTGGAGACAGAGGAGAGATCAGCTCCCTCCCTCAAAGCATCAAGGTTATTACTTCTGTCTTCAGGAATGGAGCGAGAAGCTTCCAGGCTCCTCATCCCCTTCTGCAGCATCGTCCCTAATTTACAGCGAGGATGCATGAAAGATGATATCCAAACCTTGTGCTCTGGGAGATGACAAAGGAGAAAGAACCATTTGACTCCAAGATAATGGAGTGCTAACCCGAGCCTTCTTAACCTTGTATTCACTTTTACTCTCTCAGATTTGAACAGCATGGGGCATTCAAGACGAAATCACTAGGATTTTTATTTATTTTTAGTTTTTTTTTTACTGCGGGAAAGAGTCAACAGCGCAGAGATTCTGTCTGACAAAGCATCCTACTGTGAAACACACAACGTGTGCATTGTGCAAACTGATCTCCCGCAGGGCTAAGAAAACAAGGCAGGCTGAGGGGGGGAAAAAAGCCCCCACAAGATAACTACAGCTCACAATACCTCCTGGTACTTTACTCTGCTGGTGGTTTTTCTTCTATATGTACCACATTTAGAGAGTTACATTGAGAATGTCTTGATACAAATGCTTTTGTGAGTTCTGGACAACACGGTGCTGTTTCTTTTGAATCGAAGGTAGCAGCTCTACCCTCTCGTTATGGCACGTATTTAATCACGGCCAAGGCAGTTGGTCCTGCCTTAAAACCTGAATTCTCAAGATAAATGAAATTCCAGGGGATCAAACACATTTTTCCACTATTTCTAGCCTCATATCAAACGATACCCAACATCTCCTAAGAAGCAGCATTTACCTCCTTCTTCTGAGTTTACAGAGCTCATCACCCAGGGAAACCAATTGTACCGAAGGAGAAAACAATAATCTCCTTATATTTTGGGTGTTCGTTTCCCTTTCCAAGATTTTCACCCCTCACTCATCTCGGAGGCAGTTTTGCTTCGCTTTGCTAGCTTAAAACACTCATCAGAAGTCATCTAGGCCAGGAAAGGATTAGAGAAGCACTGGCAGAAGTTGCAAAACACAAGGTCGGAGAAATGAGACTTTCAGCGGAATAAACAACAGCCCAGCGCCAAACTACCACTTGTGCTTCCGAAATAAATTCCCTTCTCTCTAAATTTTAAGCAGGTACCTACTAAGAAAATCCAATCATGCAGAGCAACGCGAGACAGCACTTTTTCTCAAGCGCGGCCTACCTGTCCACTGCCACACAAGGTGTCACCTGCGCTTCACAGAGGGGATGTGAGTCACACGGCAGTGGACAGTGCCGTGAACTGACTCACCCAGGTAGGAGGAGGAGCAGCTTCAACAGCAGAATGAGACCACTTCTGAAAATGAGATCCTGGTCCTGTGCTCTGGCTGTGCTTCACCTCTATTAACGTGGCAGCACCGTGCTAGAACTAATTAAAGGCAAATCGGTAAAAGTGGGAGTCACGGCATGCAAAAATATCCTGTGTAGAATCCCAGAAAGCCACCAGATGATCCAAAAGGCTGTTTAAGAGCCTGTTTAAGATCTTGGGATCTGCCAGGCCCATCACAAGCGTTTGTTTGTTACCTTAACTCCTATTTCTTCATCCCAACTAGCCACAGCATTTCATGTCTAAATACACCCAAGTCTAAGTCACAGCACCCAAGTCTAAACTAAAATCTCTGAAACCCTTACATTCACACAATGATCAAAACATACAGATCCTGAAGGATTTCTACTAGATGGCTGACATTTAAACCACCCATTTTCCCTCAAAGGTAGCAAACCCAGAATGCTTTCACAGCAATTAAAGCGGTTTCTCAAGCAGCACCGCTACCAAGAGCTTGCACTGCCCCAAAGGTCAGGTATTTATTCTCTGTTTGTTCCCTCAGCCTGTCAGAAAATACACACACGTTTTCTGCCCTGAAATCTCTCTCATCCAGGGACGGCACTACGGGAAGCATCAAGATGTCTGGAGAGCAGGCATGGACTCCTGACTGGGTGAGCTGAGCTGTGGCCTACTCGGACACACTTGCTGTCTCTCACTGCTGATACAAACATTCTCTGGAACCAGACCCAACACAGAGGAGAATTTCATCGCTTTGGGTTGCATCAGTTACCAAACACAGCAAAATCCAGGTGGCTTGAATGTCGCAAAAGAATAAAGTTAACTGCCCCAATCCTGGGCCAACCCCAAAGGCATATGTCTGCTGGCAGATTAGTAAATGATTTCTTGTTTTCAAGATGAGTTTGTTGTGTACAACACCCATGAATGCTGCCATTAGGCTCTGAACTCACGTTCAGAAACACAAGTTTGCACCAGGTAATTCTGAAAAGAGCTTTGCCTGAAGCATCCCACACATATCATCAAGGAGCTGGGCGGACGCGCAGCAGGCAGGGAGAGGTGCTCCTTCCACGGCGCACAGCACACACCCCACGCTGCTTTACAGGCACAACCCACGGTCCCTGGGGCAGGCACTGCCCTCCTTACCCACAGCCACATTCCTCACCTTGGGCAGCCCCTCCGACTTCACCAACAGTCAACTGTAATTTTCCTCACGCTCCTTCACAGCGTTGCACAAGGACATGTATGGCAACAATTCTTCTACCTAAAGGGCCAGGCTGGCTCCAGTTTTCCCAACAATTTACTCTCCAGGCAGCAGAAACTGAGATGGCCAAGGCTCAGCTGAAAGCTCAACAAAGTTCTAACTTCCCATTTTTCAACAATCCTTCTAGAAAACATCACACTTCACCGCTGCAGTTGCCCCCCTCCCCAGCTCCCCCCACACACACACTAATTCATTTTTCCCTCAATAGCAGATGCAGTTGCTTTCCTGTAAAAACCCGGAGTTTAAAGATGACTTCTTCCACTTGCCATAACCCATTGTGTGGGAGAAACAGACATACAATATCACATTGTTTCCTGTACAACACTTTGAGCTGTACTTTCTGCTCCAAACACACTGAAACTCCACTTGAGGCAACAGCAATTTCCATGCAGGAGGCAAAGGAGAATCTTGTATCTGATCTAATACAGGATAAATCAATGTGCACTCATTTATCGCTCATAGTTCCCATCAGCTCAAGGAGACACCATCCTAGAGTTTCAAGGCTATCCACGCTGTCTTTGTACACTGAAAACATACCTTGAACTTTGAGATAGTCTGGAAAACCCCGTTCAAAGGTTTCCCAGGAGTTTGGGTGAGGGCCAGAAGTCACTGAATACAAGCTGGTTCTCACCATTTTCAGTAGGTGATTTTGGGAAAGGTCACACAAGGATTGCATCCCCATTTTTGCCTTCTACAGAAATTCAGTTAATATCAGTCATTCACCTCGGATAGGTGCTGAGAAGCTTAATTAGAGTGTGTACAGAGCTCAGGAGATTCTCAGATAAGATGTACTAGGGAAGGGCAGCATCATATTAATTAGCATGGATTGAAGTGATGAAAGCTCTTCTCTCTGGCTCCTTCAGGTGTTGGAGCTCAAAAGAAAAACGATGCAGTGCCACAGTCCTACATGCAGGAGTCGGAAAACCATCAGCACCACAGGGACTACATTCTTCTGGATGGGGTCTGAATTCCCTTGCAGGACCCTGACCTTGAGCGGTGGCTGTGAACACGAGCTCCCTGGAAGATGTGCCAAGGAAGGCAGTGTTTAAATATTCCTCCCCACACCAAGTATTTTCTCCCATTAAGTTCTTAAGAGCTGCACGATTAGGGAGATTAATTTTTGCAGCTGGACATTTTCTTTAAGAGCATAATTTTCCACCCAGTTTTCTCATTTAGCTTTCCTTTATTCTAATCCCAAGGCATTTGCTTACCCAGAAGAAGACTCTTCTGTGAGGTTCAGAAAGGAGTGTGCTCTGGCACTTGGGGCCTTTCTTCTCACACCCGCAACAGGCATGCTTGCAGAGAACCCTGTTACTACTTTGCTTCATCCCAATCACTCATCTGCAAACACCAAGAGCTGGAAATTCAAATTCATTTGTCCAATGACCTGGTTCTATCAAAACCACACCGTGGATTTTTTTTTAATTATTATTTTTTCAAAAGCATCAGCAGGTCCTTAAAGAAAGCGTGAGCTGATACACTGAAATCATTTAAAATTTAGGCAGGTTCACTGACATAGAAACACAAAACAAGAGTGCAACTTAATTACTACCAACCTCAGGCTCATGTTTAGGCATAAGGGTGGTGACACCCACATTGTGTTTCCCTCCTGTCACCTGGAAAGAGGATGATGGGTCTCTCCCAGCACACAGTGCCAGCTGGTATCAGCTTTGTGTTTATCCCCTTACCAAATCCCTAGGAGTTGATGGCCTGGCACAGAAACAGGTGAGCTGTTCCTCCACATTCTGCTTCAATATTCTACCAGGAGAGTTTGGCATAAGGATGAGAAAACCAGAAGGAAACAGGGTCCTGAGCTACCCCGTCCCTGTACCCTCACCGTCACCCTGGCAGGCTCTCCCTCTGAAAAGGGCCTTCTCACACACTCTTTTTTTCTCCCTGAAAAAGACAAGCCTCTGAAAAAAGCCCCATGAATTTATAGAGCTCTGTTAAAGCCATTTCAGCCCTCAGCAGAGAAGTGGAGGCAGAGCAGAGAGGAAACATTTGAATTCCTCACAGCCTCCACGAGACGCGACTTTTTGGAGGATTTCACAGCAGATTTTCTTCACAGGCAAAGAGGAAAGCTGGACCACACATTCTGTTTCTTAAACAAGCTTACTTGTGCAAGCAACAGGGTTAGTCTGCTCACTCCCTAATTTAAGCTTCCCGCTTCTCAGAGATAAATGTGCCTTTCAAGTTGTTTATGCCAGCCTCCCTCTTCTAATCTTTCATCCCACTCTCGCGGTACCCACTGGTTTCGGAAGGCTCCGTATCATTCGGTATCACTTGCATAGAATAAGCTCTATATATTTTTTTTTTTCAGTAAATTCAACTTTAACAGTGATTAAAGCATATAGCCAAAGTAACAGTTTTTCAATACTTCATTCAAAGAATTCCAGGAAATGGAACTCTCAAAAACCTCACAGCTATCTTATAAGAAGCACAAAATCGGCCCCTAAATAATTTCCCTGTATTTCAAGGGAAGCATATTGTGGAATATTTCTTTTTGATAGTTTTGTTCTCATACTTGTGCTTTAACATAGTCATGTTGGCTTTAACCAAATGATAAACCTCACACAACTTCTTTTCTAAAGGGATGGGAGGCGGGTGGAAGAAAAAGATGAGAAGAGTGATTAAAATTAGTCACAAGAAAGCCTATAAATATGCCTGCAGACAGAGGAATCTCTCTTCTATTTAAGTTAAAAATAGAGAGCTAAACTTTAACAAGACAAACAGATGCAATAGGAGCAATGATGCAGCAGGGAAGGTCAACTGGGCCATTTAGCCAGGGTTGTGTATTGCTGGGGTGTGAGAGGAGGAGGAATCTTGATTGTCAGAAAGGAGCTACTGGCTCAGGAAGCCACAGAAGGAGAAAATTAAGGGAATCCATGTGATTGCAAGAGAGAAATCAAACTGCAGAGCCACAGAGGCAGTATGAAATAGAGGTATGATGTAGGGAAAAAAAAAGGGTGCCAGGCCAGGAAATTATTTATTTGTTACAAACATTAAGCTGTGGCAGTGAGGGCTTGAACAGGATCATGAGACCCATACAGGCACCTGCAATGTCAACTGGAAGTCAGAGGGATGGGCTGAACAGAACTGCTCCAAGCCATTCAGTAAGGTACAACACAAACCAGAAACTCACCGACATGCTCACACACATCTGCTCTTCACCCAGTGCAGGGAGGAGGCTTTAACCAAGACACACCAAGGAGAAAGCAATGCTTCTACGAGATGACGGCTTCTGTTTCCTCCTGTGAAAGCTCACAGCCTCACCCTATCCCACTAAACACCTGGGCCTGACAGGAGTGTGAATATATTGTCCAAAATTACTCCAGGTACTTCGGTAAAGATGCACCAAACCACGATTTACCAACACATATTGCTTTTCGTATTGCAAAAATCAGAATGGAAACTAGAAACAGGCAAAACTGTTGCAAAGGGCGGGTGTTTTGTGGTGCTAGGAAAATATTATGTGACATAATTGCAGCTGCTGCACCTGACAGTTCAGGCCAGTGGTACAGCACAGTGCACCAAGAAAGGGAGACACTCTGGGTGTCTGTACAGGAAATGAGAGTTGGGCTTAAGGACAGCGAGGTCACGGGTTTTTACAAGGAAAGCACGTTAGAAACGGCATCGGTAGGACCCATCCGTCCCACTGTAACACGGGTGCTGTGAGTAAACAAGTGACACAATAAGCAACTTCCTGATCTGATTGTCTCAGGCAGCCGCTGGGACGCTGAACGACAGCTCAGAGTTTCGGGTCCTGGCAAGCGCAAGGAAAATCGGCCACCACAAAGAGGAAAACAAGTCAGGGCCCCACAGAGGGCAGGAAACAACGACAATGCAATCTTACTTTCATTAGGCAGCTCCTCCCGATCCAGGTCATCTAGAGGGGCCGAGGCGTTGCTTCCGCTGTCATCCAGGGTGAGGATGAGGGGAACGTCATCATCCATGCTCACAGCCATCCTGTCCCTTCAGAGGCTCCTTTAAATAATGCCTCCTTCAGTTCCACTTGTAAATCACTTACATCAAAAACTCCCCTCAGAAAGTCTTCCATCAGGACAGCTTTCTAGACATAAGAAGACAAAAGTACGTGTACCCATCTCAGGAGACCACAGTTCAGAAGAGGACGTAGTTATCTGCTTTCACCAAGCAGCACCGAAGGATACACTCAGCGGCGGGATTTAGGCAAAAGTCAGAGTCGGATCCGGGTTTGCCCGTCCCAGCCAGCGCCCTGCTGGGGGTGCAGCCCGGATAGAAAGTGCTTCTCGACGAACTCCTGACGGCTCAGCACAAGAAGCAGCAGGCAGGCGCGACGCATCCGGAGCCAGGGTGGTGATGCCGAGTGTGACCGCGATGCTGAGTGGCACCGTGGCACACGGCTCTGTGCCCTGCCATGCCCGAACGCCTCGAGCGCAGGTGTGGAGGGGACAGAGGGAGGAGAAGAGCCCGCTCCGAGTCTCCACGCGTGAAGTTCCCGTAGGGGTCTCTGTTACTGCCTCGTGTCACGGCTTTCTTTAAATGGCGGAGGGTGAGAGCGGCCACCAGCCACGCCGGGCCTGGACGACGTTACCGGGATGCTCC
>VXBZ01009313.1:1829337-1844739 GCA_013399135.1 Heliornis fulica | reverse complement strand
TTTTTTTTTTTTTCCATTAAAATTGTCTCCAAAGTTTTCACTGAAACATTTTTAATCATCGCACAGAGACATCGATACTGTGACAAACTATGGAAACGACCGCCAGGAGCTGTCCTGCACCGGGACCGACACAGGGGGAAAGGGGCCCCTGATGGAGTAAGAATATACAGGCACTAGTCCGACACGATGTCAGTAAGAGAGACAGAAAGAGAGAGAGAGCACGCCCCTTAACATGGGGAATGTTGGGGTTTTGCCAAGTTTTGGAATTATTTTGTTTTGCTTTTTTTTTTTGTTTTGTTTTGTAACGGTGAAGGAATTGAATCTCATCTATAGTCCTCCTTGGGGTATTCTAATGTGACCAAATTCCCAAAGCCCATTCGCAAGCTCTCCATGTCAAACGTCTCGATCTCTCGCTCCTGCCTTTCCAAAAGAAACTTGATCCTCTCGCTGCGTTCCTTCTGGAGGGCGGCGAGCTCCTCTTCGATCTGGAAGAAGCACCGTCAGCGCCGCTCCGCCGCCCACCCCGCGGCCCAGCCGGGGCCGACTGACCCCCTACCCCGCTCCCAGCACGTACCTTCTGCTCCAGATGTGCCCTGCGCAGCGACACCCGTTGCTCCAGCTTCTGGAGTTCTCTTTCGTGCTGTGCTTCTGTCTGCATCTTAATTTTGCTCTGGTAGGCGTTGAGCAGCTCCATCTCCTGCTGGAGTTGCAGTCTCAGGGCTTGGCATTCCGCTTCTTGGGCCTCATCCAGCCGTAGCTGTAAAAGCAGCGGGGAAAACAAGTCACACCTCGGCCCGTAGCTTCTCCTCCTGGTGTTTGCAGCAGGATGGGAAAGCAGGAAGGGCACCAAACTGCGGCTTCCCCGCTCCCACAGAGGCAGAAGCCTCAGAGAGGATCCAGGCAGCCTCGACACCCCTAGGGGAGGGAGCCCCTGCCCAGGACAGGAGGTGCCCGACGCTGCACCTACCGCTTGCGAGGCCATCATCTCGTTGATGCTCTGCTCGTACTGCTCTGCCAGGATGGCGAGCTTCCTCGTCTGCTCGTCCTTCAGGCTCTTCAAAATTGTCTTGTGCTCACTCTTTGGAGTTACTTCCAGCTGGTGATTCTTCAGTGCTTTGTACTGCTTGGTTTGCACTTTGCATGTGTCCTGGAACTGCTTTTTGATCTGCATTTCCATAGCCTGCCAAGGGAGGAAGGGCGTGAAGAGCTTTGGGGGAGGTTGTAACACACCCTGATGGGTGGGCTGGCGAGATACTGTGGTTGCCCTGTGCTCTGCACCATCTCCTGCCCTGCACACCCAGCTGCCCCAGGGTGCCTCCACCTCCTGCCTGCTTGCTGCAGGCCACCCAGCCCATCACCCTGCCATGTGCCTCCCAAAAAGCATTTCCTTTTCAAGCCCCCCAAACAAGCTGCCTCCCCCACCTCAACCACAGAGACTGTGGATCTCAGAACTAGTGTGGCTGGGACACAGTGAGAGCCATGTGCTCTTCTGGACCTCCAGAGGACAGGAAATCTCCCAAGGCAGCTCACAGGTTTCTAGTCAACCTGCAGCCAAACTGGGCGAGCGCAGTGCTCAGCACACCCATGTTCTCTCCCCAATGACCTGGGAAGTGAGGCACCTTTCACAGAATCCCAGACTGGTCTGGGCTGGAAGGGACCCCGAGGATCATTGAGTTCCAACCCCACCTGTCATAGGCAGGGCTACCAACCTCCAGGCCTGGAGCTAGACAAGGTTGCCCAGGGCCCCATCCAACCTGGCCTTGAACCCCTCCAGGCTTGGGGCATCCCCCACCTCTCTGGGCAGCCTGTCCCAGCACCTCACCACTCTCCCCACGAAGAGCTTCCCCCTGATATCCTGTCAATCTCCATGGCTGACACCAGCCAGGGCCTGCAGAAAGCACAGCTCAGCAGAACCCAGGTCTGTAAGACTTGGGCTAAGGACCAGCCCACTTTTACTCCACAGCCTCAACCAGCACAGCACCTCAGACACTCTCAGGGAGCTGTAACAGCTTGTACACCCCTCTCTGCTGTAACAGCCCATGACCTTCTTATACCAGAGCAGCCCCACGCAAAGGGAGGGGATGCCACGGAGAGCATGTGGTGCTGGAGGAGAACAGCGGTTCTGCAACAAGGTGGAGGCAGCAAGCACATGGAGCAGCTGCCCAGCAGGGCAGAGGTTGGAAGAGGAGGGAGGAAAACTTCCAGCACCTTCAGGTTCTTTGGTTGCTGCCGGAGTTCCATGAAATGCTTCCTGTGCAGCTCCCGCTCCCGCCGCTTGTTGTACTCCAGCTGGTTCTCGAGCTCGGTCTGGTGCTGCAGCCGGATCAGGTCCATGCGCAGCTTCTGCAGCGTGTGCAGCTGCCTGTACTCCAGCTCGCGCGTCGACTCGTCGTGCCGGATCAGCATGGCGTGCTCCATCTCCTTCTGGGTCCGCTTCTTGTTTAACTCCTGCACAAGGGGACAGCAGAGCACAAGACAGAGCTGAGGAGTGATCCTCTCTGCCCCGAGATGCGGTAACTGAGTGCATGAGGCTGGGTGTCCTGGTCACTCCTCTAGATGACATCAAGGGCTTGTACGTGCCACAGAGAACTGCAAACCTAGAGGCATGATGGGAATGCTAATGAAGTGGTCAGCTAGTATCCATCCATCCATCCATCCATACCTGCTCCTCTGGCTCACCCAGAGTCTCCAGCAGGTGGCACTGGGACCACACACAAGCCCTGCATGACTGCTGGGAACCACAAACGTTCGTTTGTGGTTCCCAGCAGTCATGCAAGGCTTGTGTGTGGCATGCAGCACCCCAAGATGTCTCCCTGTGCTCAGGGCTGGAGGGGGGCTGAGCTGGGGTGACTGAGAGCACCGGGGGCTGTTACATGTCTGGTTTAAATGCCCCTGAGGCTTCTCTCGTAACCATCGCACTGGCACGGCTGAGGCGTGTTGTAACCCTGTTGTAACTCAATATCTGCACCTGCAGATGGGCACTTCAGCCTCTCTGGCTGTTGTAGCTGCAACAGGTTTAAGCTAGGAGGATGGGGAGGGTGACAGGTCCTGTCTCTGTGGCTGTAAGGCTGCTGTGCATGTTTACAATTAAGCAAGAACTTGTGCCTTGACAGCCAAGATCAACAACCCGACCTGCTGGTGTGCTGAAGGGATTCCCTGCTTGTGCAGAGGCAGGTGGCACGCTTGGCAGCCTGTGCCCTGGGTTTGTGCCTTGCTCCTGGCCAGGCCAGCCAGCCTCCTGTGCCCTTCCACACTGGATTCCAGCTGGCACATGGTGACAGGCGGAGGTACTCCGCTCCCCTGAAACACCGTCCTGTTTGCACAGGAAGAACCTCTGTGGTTACTTAAAACACCAAGAAAAAACCCAACAACCTTCCCAAGGTGTTACTCAGTTGTCTGATCCAGAAAATCTGAACTAGTCCATAGGAAACATTATTTCCAGGAAAGAAAAATAACTCAGATCCTTCTGTAAATTAGCTCTCTCACAAAAGCTCGAGCGCAGGAGCTCAGCAGAGTGTGGTTCAACCACCATGCTGGTATCTGAATTCTGTTCCCATCTCTGCCACACAGCTTGTGTGCTGCCACAGGGCTGCCCAAACTGGGTTTTTAAGTGGTTTGTTACCAGGGTGCCAGAGTGGTGATGGCTGGATGTGATCCCCACAGCAGCCGAGCGGGCCCAGGCACATCGGAAGTCAAGGGCAGCAAAGCTCCCAAGAGGGAGGGCACTGGTAGGTACCACAGGTCAATGGTAGGGATGATGGAAAATGGGATGGCAGCACACCAAGGGCACGAGTATTCCAAGTTTTTGACTACCTACTCTCCACCTTTACTAAAACTCTTCCTCATCTGACAGTCTTTATCCCCAAAAAATAACTGTCATGAAGCATTCAGGCCCTGTAGCGGTGACCCTACACAAATCAACAGTAATAATTCTGCCTCCAGAGTGGGGTTTGCCCACGGGCAGCCGGTAGGGGAAGGGTTAATACCAAGGACACAGACTGGCACTAACTAACCACAGTCCCTTCCTGTGCAGAGCCTGATGGAAAAGCAACACTGAAGTATTTGAACTGGATTATTTACGAGGAGGCTGAGGGAGCTGGGGGTGTTGAGTTTGGAGAAGAGGAGACTGAGGGGAGACCTTATTGCTCTCTACAACTCCCTGAAAGGAGGTTGCAGTGAGGTGGGGGTTGGTCTCTTCTCCCCAGTAACAGGTGACAGAACTCGAGGAAATGGCCTCAAGCTGCGCCAGGGAAAATTTAGGTTGGATCTTAGGAAGAACTTCTGTACTGAGAGAGTCCTCAAGCATTGGGACAGGCTGCCCAGGGAGGGGGTTGAGTCCCCATCCCTGGAGGGGTTTAACAGACGGGGAGATGCGGTGCTTGAGGACATGGTCTAAGGGTAGACTTGGTGGCGGTGGGTTAATGGTTGGACTGGATGATCTTAGGGGTCATTTCCAGCCTTAAAATTCTGTGATTCTATGAAGAGAAGCAGGATGAGGACATGGTACTATTGGTATTTCATACACCCACAGCATTTCACTCTGTGCCCAAATACTGCTCTCTCAAGGTCCTTACTGGTTTATTACACATACTCCTGACCCAGTGAGTAGAACTCCTCATGGGATGCTTTCAGCCACCCCACAGCTCTCCCACAGGCAGCCCTGGCACTCAGCATGGCACAAGCCACCCTGTGCTGGGTAAACAGCCCAGTGGGATCCCCCAAGATCAAACACCCAGGAGCTCAGGAGCAGCATTGGGCCAAGAGCAGGTGCCCCACATGTCTCTGCAAGTCCGCTCGGCCACCCCTCCCGAGTTAACCAAAGTGGCCACATCTGTGTGGAAAACTATTTCCCAAAGCACATTTCCTACAGTTCTCCCTCAGTTCTTTAGTGACTGTAAACAGGGAGGTTTAGTGTCAGTCAGCAAGTTGCTTTAGAGACACGAAGCTGTAACAGGAGTGAGGAGTGCCATACTTCCCGAATGTTCTGCTGCTCCATCTCGTGCCTCTTGATCATCGTTTTTCTCTTGAAGGAACGGCAGTTTTTGTCATAGTAGAGTCTCTGCTGGCTGAGAAGATGGGCCTCCTCTTCAGCCTGTGTGTGCTGCAGGTTCTCTTTATGTTTGGATATCCTTTCTTGCTTCTCTTTCTTGGGCGTGCTGTGGTCCTCGTTCATCTCCTGCGTGCAGACAGGGTGGAAACAAGGCTTCCCTTAGGATCATGGTGACATGGGACGTGGGGGACCTTCTGTCACTGGCTACCCCTCTGCCACTCAGTTCAGGAAAGGACACCAAGATCCTGACTACAGCACCAGACTCAGCACCTGGCCATGCCCAGCACCATCTCTGGAGTGTATCACCCCCACAAGAGGAGGAAAGGCAGGTTGGATGGGGCTTTGGACACTGGTCTAGTGGAGGGCATCCCTGCCCATGGCATGGGGTGGAGCTACATGACCTGTAAAGCCCAAATTGTTCTACAACCCTATGAAAAACTGGCCAGGAAACACAAACATCCCAGGGGCTAAACAGGGCTGTGATGAAAAGAAACTCCACACACCACCACAGGGGAGGCTCTGGCTGTCCAGGACAGAGACCAGGTCAGACCCCTCAGCTCCCTCCCCAGCTCCAGTGTTACAGTCAGGGCCATCTTGGGCTTAAGTTTTATTTCCACAGGATTCAGGTTTGACTCCCTGCTGAATTCCCCTAACAGGGCTCCTCACTTTTCATGCTCTCACCTCTGTGTTCTTAACAGCAAATCCTTTTGTGACATGGTGGGGACGCTGTACTGAGGTAATGCAGTGTGGGATGGATACAAGGTATATACCAAGTTAATTCTTCTAAGGGATCACAGGGCTTTTAGTCAAGTGCCATCTAAACAGCTGCTCTGACTTACAGCTTGGGCAAAAAACCAAAGAGATGAGGAAAAAGGGGAAGAACAACTCTGTGATGTCCCATTCTCCCTCATCACCTTTGGTTTCAAAGACTCAGCTCTACAGCAGATTGTGAAGGCACCACTAGCACCCTTAGAGATTATTCTAGAAATGCTGCCAGATGTTCCTGTTTCCTGAGAATCTAAAGTTGCTTCCAAGCTTGACAGTATCCCTTAAACCCCTGGGCTGGCCCAGGTTTATCAAAATGAAAGCCTAGTTCAGTGTTCACTCCACACCCCTTCGCCCTGAAAGTGACAGTTTCTTGCCTCTTTAATCTTTTCCTTGCACAGCTTGTATTGTTTCTTCTGACTTTCTAAAAAGGTCGCCAGGTCTTTCTTTTGCTGAGCCAAAATCTGTTGCTGGAATTTCTTTTCATCTGCTGCAGCTGCCTTTGCCTGCAAGGCACAGAGAAGAAAAAAAACCCACAAAACAAAGGGTGAGGGAGCAGGTACCGAATCCAGCACAAATCAGTCTTCTGCTGGGTGTGTTGGGCTGTTGTTCTCCCATCTCTGTGCTAGACCAAACCACGAGTGTTCAGCTACATGAAAGCCACTTTCAAAGAAAACCCCAAAACCAACCCCAACCCATCATGCCCACATACCTTGTAGGAGTTTCCTCATGCTTCAATTCTCCACATAAACCACCCTGGAGGGTATCACCCTGGAGGGTATCACCCCAGTAGTTTACTGTACAGGTGAATGTGTTGAGTTTTAAACAGACCAATAGCAGCAAGTGTCGTCACAACCTCAGCCATGATGTCAAAGCCCCCTTCAAGGTCTCCCCAGAGCTTGTCCATGTTCACTGGTTGGCTGTACCCAACTACAGCGTTGGTCCATGCCGACGGAGCGCCAATGGTGCAGAAGGTTGACTTGACCAAACTGGCCTGGGCAGCCCCCGACAGTGCACTCAACACCATGAGGTGACTTCACAGCCTCCTCCTAGAGATGTGGTACACACCCCTCCCCCCACATCTCCTCACAGGGACCCAATGGCTCTACTCACCTCTTTCTCCATCACAGCCACTTGCTTCTTGGCCAGCTTCTCCAGCTCAATGGACGAGTTGTTGGCGTGCGTCTCCACCTCCTTCTGCAGCTTGAGGCGGTGCTCGTCCATCTCGGCCTTCAACTTGTTTTCCAGGGCGATCAGCTGCTTCTGGTGCTGGCGCCGCATCCGCTTATATCCTGACATCTGTTCCCGCAACTCGTTCTCCTGCTCATGCTCATGGATCTGTCTTGTAACCTGGGGCCAGGAAGAGGGAGCAAGTGCTACATGGCCTTCTCCAGACAGCCTGTCTCCTCTTAGCTCCTTACCTGCAAACCTGTGCTCTCAGAAATCAACTGTTCCAGGTTTTGGAGAGAGCTGTTGCTTGGGATCACAAACCATAAGATTTCTCTCTCCTGATTTCTCCCTACCCCACCTTTAATGGGAATTTTATGTGCATTTTCAGTGACACAGCAGAAAAATGTCATGAGTAAAGAGCAGGTTACTTCTGGAAACAAAGGCAGCTGCTGGACAACGTTCTGCAGATGCAGGACTCAAACCCTGAGGGTGACACGGACTTACAAGATGGCATCCATTGTAAGAACCCAAACCCCTGAACCATCCATCCTTTCCTTTCTTCCCCAAGTCACCGCGGTTCGAGCTCAGTCCCTCAACACCTGTTCTCTGCCATGACTGTCCTCCTCCAAAACTGTCCTCTTCTTAAAACCCAAGAGGATGGCAGACTGATCTCATTCCCTACCAGAACTGAAAGTTTTCCAACAAGGGAACACTGTTCTGGAACCGTGTGCCCTCAACAAGATCGATCAGATGGTCTAAGCAGATTTTAAACCCTGCTCAGCTGAAACAAACTCACAGGTTCCACCTTCCCCTCCGTGCCCAAGCGCATCCGCGTGAAAGAAGGAAAAACCTCCAGTAAGGTGTGCCAACAACTTGCAGAAGAAAAAGCACATGGCAGGGCTTCCACTCAGAGAGAAAAAGGTGTCCAAGACTGAAAAATCTTTTACAGAGTCCCAGAAATTCACAGATAAAGATCTGCTGATACTTTGTGATAGACCAGGGAGCCAAAAGCTGGAGCCCTTAGGTGTGTGCAGAGCTGCAGTCCCTCCTTCTGTACAGGTCTCTCCCTCCTGCACTAAGTACAAAGCAAAGAGCTCAGCCCTTTCAAGGTGACCACCAAAGCTTTATGAACCAACAGCCTGCAGGAGCCCAGGCTCCCCAGTGAACATCCCCACAGCAGGCCAGAGAACGGAATCCAGCGCTGCGGTTACTCGAAGCCTGTTTCTCAGAGATCCTCAGAGTAAGCCCAGATGCAGGATGGGATGCACCTACAGACCCAAGAAGGGTCAAGTCCAAGAGAAGAGCAGCAGCTGCTTCACCAAGCAGCAAACCAAGCCTGCTCACTGGCAGCCCTGTGCTTCAGTGGATAGGAAACAGTCATCAAGGAAGAGCTCCAAAAGCAACAAGGAAGCTTCACACCACAACCGATGTGTCACCCAAGGCAGACGGCACGCTGCCACCTGTCTCAGCTCAAATGACTCCCAACACTTGGGAGGGGTGTGAAGAGGAGGTGAGGAAGAGCCTTACACAGCCTTCACCTTGAAAGAGACTGACAACAATTTACAGTAAATAGTCACCAACTAAGAAAGTTGGAGTGAGAGTCCCAGAAGAAGACATGAAAGGATGACGCTACCGGGCAGCTTCTGTTGTTCCCCAGAGAGAAAATGAAACATCTGAGTGCAAAGACAACAGAGAACTCGTCTGACTGCAGCTCCAGGTCAGTGATGATGGTGGGTTCACTGCCATTAGTGAAGACAAACATCAACACTGAGGTAAGTGATGATGAATAAATCACCTCTTCCTTGTTAAGGAATTCTGGGATGTTATTTTGGAGTTGACTGGAGTAAATACATACCCACACCTCAGCAAGTGGTGTGACACAGCAGCCTTCGAAGGCCTGAGAGTAGGTAATGAAACAGAGCCAAGACATCTGTGAGGCTGTAGAGGTGGCTTCAGAAACACGAGCACAGCCTTAGCCCTGGGTGTTGCCAGAGCTCAGAAAGCTTTGGGGTTCTTTTAAGGTGTGCTGATGACAGCCATACTTTGCACAAGTTGATAAGTGTTTGAAGGAACTTGCTCTTATCAGACAAGTTCAACAAGAAGATGGATGATCTCCAAGAGAACCTTCCAGGTGATGAAAGTTGCTCTGATAAGTGAATTATGATGAGACAGATGCCAGGTAAGACAGGCAGGCCCCCATCATTTCAACATATGCCATCTACTACGTTAAATGACATATGACTTGCAGAGAACAGACTTGGTCAGGGACGTGCAGAGGCACAGAGATATGGTAGCTACCACACTGCAGTACAAGATCTTCCTGGGTGTGCTATTTTTGAGGCCTGGGTTTCTTGTGAACAGTGGGACTGTTGGCAGGGCACACTCCGTTCCAAGACATTGGCAGAACAAAGCAAACAGCAAAAGTATAAGAAAAAAATGGATCTCAGAATCCACTAGCAACGTGGCCACTCCCCTCTCTGGTCTTACCTCTGAGGAGCTTTGGAGTGTGAGCTTGGTTTATTTACAGCAAAAAGCACTAAATGTTGTTATTTAAATTTTTTTTTCTGCTCTCATGCAGCCCATTTCCAGTTTTGCTCCAAGTGTCTCCATCAGGACAAGAATTCCATCTCAAAGATTTCCCATGAGGTCTGGGATACTTATCCCACACAATGGGATGCAATTACTAATTACAAAGCCTTCAAATCACAGCAGAAGAGGAGACATTAAGAAGTTGGAGGAAAACAAAAGCAGCATTTCATTCCTGAAGAGAGGAGACAGGAGAACTGTAGATGTGGTGGACATTTCGTTGATTTGACATCTACACGCTCGTGCAAAGACCTCATTTATCTCTGCAATCTCTAATCGAGATCAACACACTTCAAACTCTGGCTCTGAAGGAGAGGTCTCCAAATGGCAATCTCAGAGCATGGATGAGGCTGGAAGAAATGAACATCAGTTACAGGATAGGACCAGCCCTGTACCAGAGTTCTTCAGCCTGAGTGTGTCAACACATGGATTTTGGGTTTATAAAGATGAATGAACAGCTTGAGTGAGCATGTTCAAAAGGAAATCTGGGGCAGTTCCATCAATCACCATTCTGGTGGTCTCAGACAAAGACCCTTGGACCTCTGCAAAGTATTTCACAAGATAATCCCACAGATTCTCACGGGGAAAACGATGACAACTGAACTGCTCATTGCAAAATTTGTTCCCCGTGTAAGCAGAGAACGTCTGGATCCTTTAAAGATCAGGAGCTGAAGTTTCCTGAAGCAGCATGCAACAATCAATCAGGTCATCACAGAACCAAAACAACCTGTACAAAACCCAACAGCTCATACTGAGGTATGACACTTCCTCAGCTTCTTATCTCTCTGTCTCTGGCACGCACAGAACTGAGGAGAGAGATGCCTTCCACAACCCACTCGCACAGGCACGGCACTTGCCAGAAAATCCAAACTTTCTTTCACCCCTTCAAGATTTCTGCTTTACATAAGGAAGTCGAGCTCCCAACTTCTCCTCCAAACTGGCAGCTCTTCCCAGTTCCTTTTTCTATGTGGTCTAACCAAGATGCCAAACGCTCTCCCAAAGGACAGCCATCCTCACCTCTCAGTAATGGAATACGGAGCTCCTCTTAGCTGGGCGAGGCAGAGTAGTGAGCAAGACACTGCCAGCAGCCTCTCACTGCAAGAGAAGAGCTTTCAGCAAGTTCAGGATTTTTAGAGCAAGTATCTATAAAGGCAGCAGCCTGATTGAATCCATTAGGAGAAACTTGACTGCTTGGAATAAAAAAATCCCAGAATCCCAGACTGGTCTGGGTTGGAAGGGACCACAAGGACCATTGAGTTCCAATCCCTCTGCCACAGGCAGGGCCACCAACTTCCAGGCCTGGAGCTAGACAAGGTTGCCCAGGGCTCCATCCAACCTGGCCTTGAACACCTCCAGGGTTGGGGCATCCCCCACCTCTCTGGGCAGCCTGTTCCAGCACCTCACCACTCTTTCTGTGAAGAACTTCCCCCTGGTATCCAACCTAACCCTTCCCTCCTCCAGCTTCAATCCATAAATCCAGAATGTCCTGGCTGCAGCAGAAGAGGGTGCAAGGTAACAGCTGCCATGTAAACATACCTGGGCCTGGAGTCAGGCTGCCCTGGTGTCATTACTGGCCACATCTAGAGAAACCTGCTCACAGGTACCCATGCAACCAGTCTGCAGACCCTGGATGATGAGATCACATCAATTCTTTTGCTGGCATTTGGATTTCAAAGAGAACAATGCCAAGGCCTTCAAGAGAATCCACACCATCTGATCTTTTTATAAAGTTTTAGCTATTGGATCATTTCATTTGAAAAACTGTAAAAGCAGCTATCAAGGAGATGTAAGACATGATGGGGAGACATGGGGGCAAGTATGGAAGACAACCAGGAAGGCAGATGGATCCATCTCTGCACTTTTAAAATGTGCCTTTCACGTGAAAACACTGATAGGTGTAGGCTTATCAACATGCAGAACCTCAACAGCAGCCTTCTGAGCTTCAAGTCTTAGATTTCTCATTGTAACTTTTAATTTATGGATCACTGATGGTCTGCAAAGTAACATGGTGATGTAGTAGGCACCTGATGACCATTCAGATAGTAACTTTCACTGCAACAGCAGAACTATGCAGTGCACCTTCCACCACTGTTCCAAGTGAGTGATGGTTAAGCTGCTTCAAGAACATCATGCAGAAAGAAAATGAAGGAAAAGGAGGAGGATGTTGGCCTACACAACTAGCAAAGGAGAAAGGTGTCAGGAAAGAACAACTACTAGAACTGTTGCTTGAATTACCACCAAAGGTGAGCTCTTTCAGCTTTCTTAACCACATCATTTGCTTATTTCTTATTATTGTTTAAGCTGAGCAGTATCAAAGCATCTCTGAAAGACCAGAGAGGTATATCCACAACCTTTGTCTCTGTGGATTGCCATTTCACTATCCTATCTGCAAGTTGGTCCAGTTTCTTCCCAATTCAGGTGATGCTTTTGCAAAGCAACAGGGCACGAAAATTATGCTCAAGAGTCACCAGGACATCTGGGGCTGCTGAATGTAGGTCTCCTGTGACCCCTGCACTGGCTGAAACTGAGCTTGTTCTTGGGATGAGATCCAACTTCCAAGTTGAGAGCACCTTTCAGAAACACCAGTCCTAGCTCTATCTGCAATGTCCTCATCTCTGGGTGAAAAACAAAGACCTGAGGGCCCAAGACCCTGGACTCCACCAGCAGAAGAGCTGTCCAACTCCAGGAACAGCCCAGCTCCAGCCTCCAGACTCTGTGCTGTCCTCCTCTCATGTTGTGAGTGTTCAGCACATCCCACAAGCAGAAGTTTTAACACCAAAATATCATCCCATATTATTGAATTTGGGGTCAGAACTCCTATTTTCTGTTCTCTTCCAATACATCCACCCAACTCTGTCAACGGTGCCCCAAAAGTGGCATAAGGTCTCACCAAGGCATGGTGGCTTGCTTTATTTTTAAGCCTGTAGGATCTCCAGCACCTATTCACACAGGATTCATTTTCCCAACGTGCTGTTGAGAGTCTAAATTAACACAGAGGGTTGCATAAAGCCTGAATTTCTTGTACATTTCAGACAAGTTTAGGTCATCCTCCCCACATCAGCTACACGTCTGACCTTGTCTCCCCACAGAAACTCAAGCAGCAGCCCAGGGAGCAGGCAGGCAGGGAGTTTTCCCTTGGCCAGAAGAGCAGCACCATTCAGCACCATGACCTGCTGACACCATCCAGCCATGGAGCAGTGGTCAGTGCCCAGTGGTGCCAGTGTGCTGCCAGCCATGCCCACACTTCACACCCGGGACATGTATGCTGGGGTCCTTCCCGTGCCATGGTGCAGGTTTCAATGGCTCTGTTCTCTTGTTTAGTGCCTGCCCTCCACCAGATTTACACACTGGACCATGAAGGGGTGGAAATGAAAGCACATGAGATGAGAGCCCACCTCTCAAAGTATTTCTGTTGTAAACTCAGAGAAGCTTCACCCCATCACACAGCCTCAGGAATGCAGCACCACCTCCTGGAGTACCAAGTGCTTTGGGGGTGTCCCTCTGTCCTGGGAAGGGGACACGTGTGCATACGATCAGGACACCAAAGCTTTTGTGTAACACACACTACTGTGGCCTTTTCCAAAGGCAGTGAGCTAACTGGTGGGACTTCCTTCTCCTCCAGGAGAGATGTGCTGCTCACCCTGAGCCCTCCCAGCATGAGCCCAGACTCGCTCCGTACCAGAGCACGTGCCGCAGGAAACAACAACAACAACAAAAAGTTCTCCCAAAAGCCTCAGGTCTTCCCCACACAGTATTCATTTCATCCTCATCACCATTTGACCACTGAAGCAGAGAGATTCAGCAAATCCAAGTGAGAAGTTAAGGTAGGCACACTCCCAGCCCCACAGGAGGCTGCTGTGGGATTTAGGAGTGACCTTGGGACATTAGAGTCTTCCTCAGAGATTGGGAAGACCTCAGGTTCTGTGAGGTACCTTCAGAACAACGTCTTTCACCAGCTTCCAAGGGGGCCTTGCCATGCAATACCTTCAGTGCACCCCAGCAGCCCAGGGATGACATACCCAAACAAGACAGGAGTTATGGACTCTACTGCTGAAGGCAGGGCAGAAGGTGCAGCAGCTTTCCACGGGGAGTAAACCAACATGAATATATTCAACACACATGTCTACTCATCAGCTAAATCACACATATCTTTGGAGTGTGGTACTAGAGCCATTCCTCGGTGCCTCCCTCCAGCCAGCCTAACTGGATCTTACTTTTATTTACTCAGTGCAGGCAAGTGTTGGTGCTGTCCTGGCTGCATGCACACACAGATATAAAAAATTCACAAGGCAGAGGGTCTCCAGGAGAGCAGAGGTGCTGCCCGTGTCAGGTGTGCTGCACAAAGTCCTCTAACACACACATTTCTAGGTCACTGTAACTTGGGGGGAGGAGGAGGGAGGGAAGGGGAGCAGGGGACACCAGCCTGAGGAGCACTCAGGTTATGGCTACCCAGAAGTACACCTGAAAAAGATGGAACTCAGATTTTCACCCTCAAACACCAGCCCACGAAGCATCTGGCCACTGCATCGTTTGAGATTTTAAACAGCAGCAGCAGCAGCAACAACCACACAGGAAAATCTGGGCTGCTGCTCCTCCCCTCGGCTCACAACCTTTAGGTGTGTTCACACACACCATCCGTCCCTTGTGTTCAGGGGGAAACGCAAAGCAATCCGGGGGGATCAAGAAATGGTGGTACAGAAGGAAAAAACCCCCCCACCATCCAGGCAGGGTGAAACAAGAAGGGGAGGGCTCGCTGGTGTAATTTCGGGGTTGGTCTAGGATGATGTCATAGCACTGAGCAAGTGCCATGGCCAAACAGTGGGTACTTTCTAACGCTCCCCTTCCTTCTGACCTCTAATACCACCGGGCTGAAATGTTTCAGATTCATTTCTTTTAGCTTAAAAGGCCCATTTTTCCCACTCCTTTCCCTCAAAAAAGGTTGCTACCGACTGCAGCCCGTGCAGACGCGAGGTGGGGGAGGCGGCACGACAACTAACTCTTCCGGCACACACCCCTTTCCCTACTACAAAGGCATCCACAGCAATCACATTTGCACTAGTACAAATCTCGATGGCTTCACCCCNACAGCTTATTTCACACGAGTACATACACAGACTCTGTAGGCACATGCAAATAAATACATTAACAAAGGAGAGAGGTGGAACAGGGGAAGGGAAAAAAAATAAAATAAATCAATCTGAGATTAACTTCACCCAGGAAGGTGGCTTATCTCCCATGCACTGGAAACACGGACAGAAATCGGATATATTTCACATTTTGCCCCTCACACACACACACAGAGAGATAAAATATCTTTCAGTGCAATACCCAGTTGCTATGCCAACGACAACAACCCCCGCCCCCCCCCCCATCACCATTCAGGAGAGGGAAGAAGCCCCAGATCCCTGACCCCTTTGCAGAGGGAGAGGGGGAGAGGGGAGCTGGGGTGGCTGCTTACCAAAGATGCTGATTTGATTGTGGCAAAGCGCTCTCGGTTCCGGTAGTGGAGGGCCTGATTCTGCACTGACTGGGTAGGCCGCACCTCAGGCCTGCGATCCCTGTGGCCCACCTCATCCCTTATAAATACATGATCCTGCAGAAATGGATAAAAACAAGGAGAAAGTCCGGCTGTGCTCTTCCCGCGGCGGCTGCCTCTCTCTCACCCCTCTGTCTGCACAAGCGCGGCTGTTTGAGAGGCATAGTTCAGCTCTCCGCTAGCCCCGGCAGCTCCCACCGTACAAAATGAATAAGCAACACATTGCAGGCTGGGGTTCGGCGCGTCAGCTGATCGCTAGCGGGATGCCTTCCGAATCCCTGGCTGGGGTTTGGGG
>VXBZ01009313.1:1816809-1829284 GCA_013399135.1 Heliornis fulica | reverse complement strand
TTGGGTTTTTTTTTTTAAACCTCCAGGATTACATATGTGCAAAAAAAAATAAAGGCTCGAAAGCAGAAAGCGATCAGACTCCTCGGAAAGGTCGGGTTCAAGCACTGCAAGCCAGCGATCCTGTCAGAAACGTGATTTCCATGTCTGGCAAAGATGATGCTGTTCCCTTTTAACACAAGAGCAACATTTTGCCTCATTCCCTTTGCCGAGTGGTTCGTCCTCGATAGAGTTTCTTTGTCTCTCGTTCGCTATCTGCTGCGGAGGATGAGCATCCTGGCTAAAACCACAGCAGGTTGGAGAGGACCAGCAAAGCCTCCGTGACCACTCAGGGATCCTGCTTTCCAGTCATGATCCTGCACAGTTCTAGCACTTTCTCTCCACAGCCCACAAAGGATTTTTTTTTTTTTCCTTCCCTTTTTCCCCCTTTTAAAGCAACAGCTCACAGGTTTTAGCACACATGGCTCCTGGTGCAAACTCTCTCTTGGTCGTTGGTGAGGAACGGCCGTGCGTCCGCGGAACAGTGCGTGGAAATATTGCAATGGAACAAAGCTCTCATCCAGTGTGGGAAGAAGAGACCCTAATGAGAAAGGCTGGTGAAAAACACACCCCCTCAGCCTTGCTAATTGAAACAGTGACTGCCAAAAGCTGGTGTACCCACTGCCCACACCTTCAGGAGGGAGAAGCCTTTGGACCCAGCAGTGTGGACTCCATGGGCCAACAGTGATGGTACCCGGCATTGGCACATCTACCACAGCTCTGTGATTCTCAGCCTCGAGTTCCACCTCCTAAAAAACTCTAAGGAAAACTGAGATTCTTCCTGAATTACATCAGGTTTCCAGCTGCAAGGGTGCAGAATTAAGGCTGCTAGTGCCTCAAGGCAAATAAGAGATGCCAACCCTTGCAGGGAACGGCTGCCTCCATGCACCGGGTGTTTATGGGTAAGTAGAGACAGCTTTGCCCCCCTGCCATGCCAGAGCAGACACTGGTAAAGCCAGAGCACCCTATGGTGAGACACCAGGCAACATGGAGTAGCATCTCCACCACAACACTGCTGTCGTACCGATGCTCTCTCCCACTCTGCAGACACTTGTTTCCCTCTCTGCTGTCCTCACACCCTTCATTCTGAGCACTCAGACTCCACGCTCGCCTTTCACTCACTGGTGTACCCAGAGAACACAACAGAGAGAGACAACAAGGCTATCACAGTGCCAGGCCTGCACCAGCTCCTCTGTACCCACCCAAGGGAGACAGAACAAGCTAAAACAATTAAAAAGGGACAGTCCTCCATAGAAATAACAGGGTTACAAAACACAATGAACTCCTCCAGTTTCATTTTATATTGCCTGTCCAATATAAAGGTCCTACTGGACCTTTCATGCACTGTTAACAGTGCTGTTGGGATGATTTTTGACTTGTGTGTGTTCCCGTAACAGGGATGGTGCTCAGACCTGCACACTTCCCTGAGAAAGGTATGTCTTAGGCTCTAGAATAGTCTTACCAAAACAACTTGATTAAATATTTAACGGTGTCACTCAGGTTAATCGGACTCATGGCTCCACTAGAAGAGCATCATCCCCAAATCTCTTAGAGCTCTGCAGCACTCTCACCTATCAAGCAGGTGTCAGTAGGACTCAAACATAGATTGGGTTATCTGGGGTATCCTCAAAGCAGATGGGCTGGCTGCTAACATCACTGCTGGGTTTGATATTTCCATCGGTGCGTTTTGGAACCTTCCAGCACAACGCTGCCCTAGCCAGGTGAGGGACAGCACCAGGAGCGACGCTGAAATCAGCCTCTCGCTCGCCAACAAGCAGCTCTGCAGAGATACATCTGTCTTCCTGGGACTTGTGCAAACACAGCCTTGTGCAAACACACTGGTAAGGACCAAGCTGGAGCACGGGGGAAGGGAGTCACTAAGCACAAAAGGGAACTCCTTTGTTAAAAGGTGAAACCGGAGCACCTCGTGTACAAAATAAAGCTGAATGTGAGTGTCCTGTGGCAAAGATCAACACAAGACTTACCCACCTGAACCACAAAGGGCTGAAGAGACATGGACACACTCAGGAGCCACCATCCCTCTATTGCAGCTATGAAGCTAAGATGGAGGCAGGATAAATGTTACTCATGGTCACACACAAAGCTGGCAGCAGCACGTGTGAAGGTCCCTAACAGCAACACCCTAATCTCGTCTTCCCTACATTAGTAATATTCCATATTCACCCTGGCATAAACACAGAGAAGCGGCAAATGACTAAAAAATCCCAAATTACTCAGAAAATGGGTGTTCAGACTTTTCAGAATGCTGCAGAACACCACCAAACTGACACCCTAAAATTATCATTACTTCTGAAATGGGATGATTCAGCTGCGGGTTACTTTGTGTTATCTAAGAGGGGGAATCTTAAGAGGAAAATGGAGATTCTCCCTGAATTATGTCATCCTGGTCTTGGTTTATGGGGCTTTCAGTTACTTCAGTGGAGGGAGGCAGCTCACAGAACAATGTAACTGCCCTTCAGGAACAGGATTTCACTGTGTCCCCTATTTCCAGGTGTGCTGGGCAAGGAATGGGAAAATGCCTTTGCAACCGAGCGAACTAAACAACTGGTTTCAAGTGGACAAAAAACTCAGTGGAGGTCCTTGGCACCCCTAAGCCTGAGGTCTGAGACTTCTGCATCAGGCAGGCAACCACCACCAACTCTCAAATAAGCTCATCCTACCTTAATAAGCAAAACATTTTTCAGAAAAGCTGTCACACTACCAGAAATGCAACCACTTGACATGAAGTCACCAAATCCAGCAAGTTACACTACCACAGAGACTGCTAGTAAGCAGAGACCATAAAATAAATAAACTACAAGTAACCATTTCTCCAACCACCTTCCTCAGACAACATGACTGATGGCTACTGCAACAGAAAAATCCCTACAAACCCAAAAAAACAGATTTCTGCCACTTGTATTTTATTTTCTTCTCTTCTCCCGAAAGCTTGCTAAGAGACACTACAATCTTATCTCCTTGCAGGTCCTGGCACAAATGAGGAAATTCTGCTTCAAACTTTTAGGTCCAGATTTGTGAGAGACCAAAATTCAAACCCAGCACCTCAGCTCAAACAACTGTAAGCAAAGTCAGAAGCACTGCAGAAACCCATCAAGTTTGAGTCAGGGTGTCTCAATCTAAACCAGCAGTTCGTACATTGGGATGTTTTTAAAGAAATGTATCTTCCCTGTACTCTGTTTTCTGTATTTATAGCTCTATTTGCCTTATGGATACAACTCCAGGCATGCTCACATCACAGCTCACATGAAACCATTAAAATCTTTCTATTTAGGGGTAAAAATCTAGAACCTTCAGCTCTGTACTGAAGTCATCTGTTCTGTGTTACCCCCTACATAAACAGTGTTCAGGCTGATGATGGGGTGTTTGGCTGGGTGCTGGTTTTGAAATTACTGATGTTATTTGCCAGATAAAAACTCTCACACATCTCTAGTGTATTCTCTGATCAGAGAGCTGTGGAGCTTCCAGTTACTTAAGTGATGCCAAAGTCTCTCAAAAACAATGAACTCCCCCAAAAGGCAGGACTCCTACCTGTGTTATAGCTTAAAAAGTAGCCTTAAACAAGAAAGAATTGTTCCTGTGGCAGTTCATCTCTGGGCAAACAGAAACCCAGAGCAGCTGTCAGACGTCTGTTGGGACACAAACTGATGTAATGGTGTTCCAGCTGGGTATCTACCTCTGGTGTATCATCTGAGCATCTTACACTGCACACAGATTTACACTCAGACCCATGTGTCTTGCCTGAGGTCACTCTACAGAGTAAGGACCTGAATTTTACTAAGTCCTACACCAGTTCAACCACACACAGTCCTTCCATCACCAACAAAAGGGCTTTACCATGCGCTGCCAACACCAGCAGCACATTTCAGGAATGTCTGCTTAACACCACTGCCATGCATTTTTAAGAGCAACACTCACAACCTGTTGCATGTTATGTTCAGAACATTCCAACTAGACTCCTTCCTGGTAACATTTCACAAATGTAAAAGGCAATTGCCGAGCCACAGTGAGGACTTCAATGGAATTGCTGCAAACCCTTTCCCTCTAAGAATGTAGAGAGGAAGGAAGACAACAGTGTGCCATCATTCCTTTTAATACATTGCACTAAATGCCTCAATAATCTCCAGAGAGGTTTAAGTAGCAAAAGTCTTTTTAAAAAAAAGGCTTTCAGATACCAACCTGCTTACACAATCCCAGAAGGGTCATCACCGCTGGCACACACAAGCCAGCACTCAGTAAGTCATTGCCTAAATATCCTCTTCATCTCATACACCAGCATCTTTTCCAAGTACAAATAATTAATGGCAGGTAACACCCCCAGCTTTGCCACAGCTGTAACTCCTGAAGATCCATGCCAGAGCCCTCTCCATCCATGGCACAAACGCTGCCTATTAATCTCAGCAGCGACAGGGCACGTGTATGGGTTAATTTATGGATTTGGAAAGTGACTCCAATCGAAACAGTTACTACAGAAGCATATTTTTATTACAGAGTCTGGGTGAGAATTTGTGATGAACAACTCTGAACATCATTTTTCATCCTTTAATTATAAAGTAGACTTTGACCAGATGATTTCCCTGATAGTTTTATTGTCCAAGTTCCATCTTTGTAAGCTGAACTTGATGATTTTCAGGTTGAAGTAACAGCAACAACTCAGGACTGCAGTTGAACAAAGTACTGGCTTTTTTGTTTAGATTAAGGGACAACCACCTCCTTTACTATTAGAAAGTTTTATGCAAATAAAATAATACCACATGGAAGCATTCTAAATCCTACCACTTGGCATAGCAATTCAGGACAAGAGAATACCCCTGGGAAGCCACCTGTAAGACACTGACACCAGCAGCTGCACAAAGCGGATAAACCACCTAAAATCCATCAACTGGTGCCTAACTGCTAGGGAGCCAAAATCCATCCTCATTTTAAGATGAATTAAGCAACACCTATCTGCTTTTAAAATCTGGGCTGTGTTAGATTGGAGTGTAACTTTTGGGGGTTTTCTGGAGGTTTCTTTGGCACCCTCAGATACATTTGGGTTTGCATTAGAACTGTCACTCTTCAGCTATTGGCCTGCACAGCTAAATGACTAAATTAGCTCCCAAGAGAATATGGACAAGAGAATGTGTATCCATGGGTAAGATGATCCTTGGATGTCTTCAAAAGAAATGCTAGAAAAAAAAATAAATCCCAACTCTTAGACTGATCACGTTGTGACTTACATGGGCGATGTCACTGAACTGAAACCAGCAAAGTGGCAAGGAAAAGTTCCTCACAGGGCAGCTTATCCAAGCCAGACAGCTCATTTTTCTGTAATGAATTTGCTGGCAATGAAGCCAGCCTCCTGAGGAAGCAGTCTTTGATCCTAAGGGTGGACTGAGATCCCAGGAAGGGAAGACGCTGGCTTCTTGCTGGAATGTCACTGAAACTGCAATTTTTCTTTTCCCAGGCATTTAGAACCCAGCTATAAACTAAGTTATACAAAAAGCTATGCTTTCAATTAGGGGTTATTATTATTTTCTTCCTGTCTAGTGATTTTTCTCCCAATTTCCAAGTCCTAGCCTGCTGATGGGAGGGACTCACCTTTACTCTAAGTGCAAGTTCAGTGACATGGAGCTCTGCTGCTGCTCCACAGGGGTGAGGCTGTGGCTGCTTTTCATGGAGGATCTCTCACAAATGCTATTCTTCATCAGGCAAGACCCAAACGTCTCACCCATCATGAAATAGTAGAGCTAGTGAAAGCAACCCAGGTCACAGGCAGATCATTGCACTTACCCTGTGACCACAAAACATTTTTGGAAGTTACAGCCAACTAGCAGCTGTTAAAAAAATTAAAAAATATATATAAAATATATAAAAGAAAAAAGAAACTCTATAAATCCTTTTACTACATCAGCCTGTTTCTTATGCTTTGCCTCTGACTCGGAGCAGCTGCTACTAGAAGTGCTTGATGGGGATGCTGGAAGGTTCTGCCAGCTTAGCGCTATACAGGTGATGTAGCCAGAGTCTGAGCTCTGCTCCTGATTTACACCAAGGAAACGCCACTCCAGACTGGTTCTTCACACCAAGCAGTGCTCTGAAGCACTGAAGGCTGGGAACTGTGTTTCACACATGACCACAGACTTTTCCATCCTACATTTTACAATTGCACATGACGTTCTGGGGCTGTGGTGCAAAGACATCAAGAGGTCCCTGATGGAGTTCTGAGCCTTAGGAAATGCCAGCAGCCTAGGCAAGACTGCCATCCTGGTCACTTCACAGAGTCTGGGAGATCTGGGGTTAATCAACATATTTGTGGAATACCAGAATTTTACACTTTGGTTTGACCTGTGTCAAAACAATCTTGTGTGTGACCCTACAGCCACGTAATGGAGACTGCTGGCTAATTTGCTTCATCAGGATTTTCCTTTTTTTTGCCTTTAAAGGCTGATTAAATGTAAACCAAAAGCTTGATTTAAACTTGAATCCCAGGTTCTTTCCATTTTGTTTGCACTTGGCTCCAGAGTGCCACCAAACTCAGCACTCCACCTTCTCACCTGATCGAACCAAACCAAGCTCGGTGGATCGGCCCCACCAGTTTACAGACACACCGATAAAGCCAGCACAAGCTGTAGCTTGTAAAGATCCTCAGTGCAGATCTGGACCTTGGGCATCCAAAATTACCCTAAAACACCTGAGTTAGGTGATCTGTGGGGGATCTCTTTTGCAGTACTTCAGTGCAAGAGACCACGATAACAAAGACTTCTGTGTTTACGCATTCTACTCAACCGAATGTCTTTATGCAGCAGGCTGAGCAGACAGAACTCATATCCTCAGAAAGCCTCCTGTATTTGTACCTTAGAAGTGTGACACAATCACTGCCAAACAAAACATTAGTCTTAAAACAAGCAGGAACTCTACTTCTTTCTCAAATGTGATTTACATCTGATGGGAGTGGCTTGTGCTTCGTTTCAACTGTACCGACACCGAGGTGGAATACGGCCGTGTAGAGCGACGTACGGCTGTGGAAGTCATTTCCTCAAGCTTCTATTTTAATGCCAACGTAAATATCAAAATCAAAAATCAAAATTAATAGGCATTGCTGAAGCCTGCACAAAATAAGGAGAAGCTCCAGCCACCCAGAACATAAAATCTTCGTTCAGGACAGTTCCTCGGGCTGGTGTTCAGTTCCTAACACTGTTTTTTTGAAGGGTCTCAAAAGGTGTTATTGTAAATGCACCTGAGAAAGATGTAAAACCCTGAAACCTACAAAACTTATTTACCTGCATCTTTAAATATGCAAGACAATCTTTTGCTGAAGACAACATTTCTTGAGAGCCCCCTTTTATAAGCTCTTCAGTATTCACAGAATCATAGAACGTCAGGAGTTGGAAGGCACCGTGAAAGATCATCTAGTCCAACCCCCCTGCCCAAGCAGGATCATCTAGATTAGATCACACAGGAATGTGTCCACATTGGTCTTGAATGTCTCCAGAGAAGGAGACTCCACAACCTCTCTGGGCAGCCTGTCCCAGTGATCTGTCACCCTCACAGGGATTCCTTATTATTCCTCCTTATATTAAGATGGATCCTTATCATTCCTCCTTATATTAAGATGGAACTTTCTATGTTCCAGTTTGGAACCATTTCCCCTTGTTCTGTTACTGACCAACACCGAGAAGAGCCTGGATCCATCCTCCTGACACTCACCCTTAACATATTTATAAACATTAATGAGGTCACCCCTCAGTCTCCTCTTCTTCAAACTAAAGAGACCCAGCTCCCTCAGCCTGTCCTCACAAGGAAGATGTTCCATTCCATCACCTTGGTGTCCCTGTGCTGGACTCTTTCAAGGAGTTCTATGTCCTTCTGGAACTGAGGGGCCCAGAACTGGCCACAATACTCCAGTGCAGTCTCACCAGGGCAGAGTAGAGGGGGAAATTCAGTTACACACACACTGTATTTTGGGGGGGATTATTTACAAGAGGTTAGTTGGAACCAGGCTTTGCCGTTACCCAACAAATGAGAAATTCAGACTCTTCACGCTGCCGCAACGTTTTAGCTGCTCTGGCAAAAAGCAAACATACACTGTGAAACTCTTTGCAAATGTAATCACACAAACAACCTGAATTTTACTGCCCACTGGCAAAGGACACTGCTAAGGCTGAGACAGAAATATTTAAGTCAGTCTTTGATTAGATGCTGGCTTAGAGCTCGATAACTTCAGCTTGATACCTAGCACTAAGAAAACAAAAGGCAACACATCACAACATGCAGCAAGAGAGCTGAAAAGCATTGAGTGGAACTTGACTCACAACATACCTTGTGGGAAGGGTCCAAAGTTGTGCACACTTCCACTTCTCATGAGGGAAATCCAAGTGCAAGCAGATTTTAATCACACACTGTGACTGGTAAACGGTTAGAGCTTGGCTGCTGTGACCAGCTGTCACCATACTGCATAATACAGCACAATCATTCACAAGGGAACAAGGGCTGATGTTACAAGCAGAGACCAAGTGCACATGCAGGGCTGGGTAAGAAGGCATGCAGTAAGTCTGGGTGAACCCTGCCTGGACACTGAGAGCGCTACCTTTCATCAGCAGCCTCTGTTTTCAGTGATTAACTGAATGCAGTTTAGCTTTTTAAAGAACAAAAAACCCCAAACACACAGAACTTGATTCTGGCAAACCCAGCACCAGCTCTTGCTCCCAGCAAATGGCTCAACACAAGACCACAGCACGCCGATTGTTGGGCCCTACGCGGGTGAGCCAACGTGAGCAAGAGCAGGGCCTGCAGGAAGCTGTGGAGAGCACCAGAGAACATACCTTCTTATGAACAACTGAGGAAGTGGAATTAATTGTGCTCTCATCACTATGCATCATGACCAGTTCGGGGCTGCTCTCATCCAGGACCTCCTGCATGCTGCTCACACTGCTGCTCTGACTGCCTGTGCTCACAGACATGCTTGGGATGGAATGGTTGCTGCCCAGACTGTCCATCTTCCTACTCAGGTTTGATCCATGCTCACTGTCCTATAAAACAAGGGGCATCAGTTACAAATACTGCAGGAGATCGCCTGCCCAGCATGTGCCTGCAGTGCCCAAAGTTTGGTTTTAAAGGCAACTCTGCACAGTTAAAGGTTCTTTGCTCATTATTTTGGCAACTGTTCTTCCCAAGGTTGTTTGGGTTATGAAATGTGTCCCAGTGGGCAGGTCACTTTTGCCAATTTCCCTGCAATCTTACTGTGTCAGGCTTCAAGCTGGTTTTTTTTTTCAACATATCAGTAAGCCTGGACATGGCTTCTGGCTTGACTAGGAGACATCCAGGAATAATGGATGGCTGGTAGAAGGAGTTTCTTAATTAAAAGGAGCAATCTAAAGTTGTATTAAGGCAGTGTTCCAAGTCAGGGTATGCTACAAGGCTTCTGTGAATCAGAAAAGACATAAGACAACAGACAACGAACCCATTTGTTTATAACTACCACATGGTGCTCAACAGGCACAGAGGTTTTAACCTCCATGTCCCAAGCTGTCAGCAATTACATTTTGTCATGCCAGAAGCCCCTTTTACCTTGGGTTTTTAGCCCAGATACATTCTTCATTCACCTTTAAGTGGCTGACTCAGAACAGCCTTCATTATTACAGTGATTAAAACTGTTGTCATCTACTTTGAAATATGTAAATAAATATTCCTCATATAGGACATGTTTTTGATTCTACAGACCATTATAAGAAGTTATCATCCTTTTTTTTTTTTCTTGTTGCATATTCATACCAGCTTAGTAATCCCAGAATATGCACTTAACGTGGACTGACTGAGTGAATTTACTGGGTCCTTTGTAATGAATTAGTGGCACTGAAGAGGCTTGTGAGGAATTCAGTGTGGAGTGAGACTGTGAACATCCCTCAGCTCCTGGACTGATTCACCCAAATGAATGGCTTGCTCCTGCACTCAGTTTGTCCTGGCCTCCAAAGCAAGTTTGGGAGAATTACATTACAAATCAATTAACAGGGTACTCATTTTATTGGAAACCAGAGGAAAGATTAAATTGACAGATTTGTGTTTGATTGTGTGATCATATTTTAAGCAGTCAGCAGATCATTCAGAGCCTGTGAGGAGCATTTTAAATGCAAGAATGAAAATATTTCCAGGATGCTTATATAAAGTTGCAGAAGAACTAATATAATGAAGCATCCAAAACAAGGACATGGCTATGTAATTAATGAATTTATATGCACAGAGGAGAGATGACATTGCATATGCAACCTTAACACTGACTTCCTAACTTAGATACTTTGCAAATGACCTCAACTTTCTTGCGAGATCTCTGAGGAAAGCATTAGTAGTACTTTGAGTGCTAAAGGTGGGTAAGGCTCCTTTTCCACCTCAAAGTCCAAGGCAGAAAGAGGAAGTGTCTTGTTGCATTTACAGCTGAGCAGCTGCTGTTAAGCAGCTCAGCAGTAGCTGAACCAAGCCGTACGTCTTCTTTCACCGCCAAGTTAGTGATTCACACGAGCAGTACAACCTCCTTCCGTGGCTCACAAGCTCAGTGGTAAAACACAGTGCAGAGCATGCTGTGCACATGCATAGTGTAAGTTTCATTAGAGTGTTAATTCCTAGGTATACCTATGTTTCCATGTAGATATTCCTATACACAGTCTCTTTCTTCCCCCTTTTTTGTGAGGTGGGGACAGGAGCAACAGAAGATAGATCTTGGAGTTGACTACCAACACATGCATCCCACTTTGCTATTAAACTTGGATCTAATGAACAGGCAAATGAGAAACACATTCCCTTGCACTTTCCTACCCTGTCACTCTCCTAACAGCTTTTCACACACAGGTGAAGCTCCAAGGTTTCAGTGCAAATATCTGATAAAACCCACCCCAACAACTACACTAGAGGTTTCAACTGAGGTTGCCCAGCTTGAGGGCTACAACAGAAACACTGTAGCTTCTCACTCTTGCTTCTTTGGTCTGCTCTCTACCTGACACCCAGACTCACCCAGAGCTCTAGTTCAGCCTGAAAGCAACATCTGACATACACAAACCTCAAGTTGCTGAGCAGATGCTGAGCTTGGGCATCTCGCTGCATATTATCCTGCTGTACTGCAGCAAAAATAAATACAAACAACAATTTGCCCTTGGGTTGTGAGTAGTTGTTTTGTTTTTTTTGAGAACCAGTTGTGGATTTACTTATCCAATGTGCCTGCACCAAACTGCACTAATTTCCATCTAATCTCATCAACTGATAAATGACAGGTTTCCTTCTCTAAGTGACAGTCAGTATCAATCATCATACACTCGAGTGGAGTGTTTATTATAAGGTTTAAACTGAAGCTGAATTTTAAGTCTTTAATAGTTTCTAAAAACTCTTTAATATTAAAGAAAAAAGTAAGTCTTACTAATTCAGTGATTTGCTTTTCAGCTCATGATAGGCCAATTACTTTACAATAAAGTTATGGTAATTGAAAAAATATTAACATTAATGAAGTGGTCTTGACTGTGCTTCTGAGACTGAAGAAGCTTGGACTGTCAAACACTCTCCTTTACAGAGGCTGTAAAGCCTTTTTCTTCTCACAGAGTATTTCCCTCCAGAAGAGCTTCTTCCCTAAAGCTTTCAGAAGCAAGGCCACCAAGTGAAAAACCCCAAAGTTTGAAATTTGCCAGCTAATACTTATCTAATGCTGAGTAAAGTCTACTGTCACTCATTGCCTACCCTTTATCTCTGCTGACTGAAATACTATTCCAACAGGGATTCTCTCCTCACCAGTCTCTGTTTGTTCCCCCCTTCAGGACGGGAACATCTCACTTGCCCTGAAACTACTCATAACAGTGCAAATGAGGTAACAAACTGGCAGTACCTCCTCCTCTTCTTGAGACTCGTTCAGTGGGCCGTTGCGGGTCTCCTGGAAAAGGATTTTCTTCATTTTCCGGTACTGCAGGTTGTCCAATTCCCTCACTGCATCTTTCGTCCGTTGTATGAGGTCTATTAGTACCCTTGGTGGCCGGTCCCGGCGAACGAAATCATGCTGTGGTGAAGGGAATCAAAACACAGGGCTTCAGACATGGTACTAGTAGGTCTGATGTGAAAACAGGGCCAGAATGGCTTTTCTGGAATCACTTGTGACTGGTGTAACAGCATTCAGTCACTGGTCTGTCTGTATCCTGTGGTCAGTAACACCCATCGTGACAGACTCCAAACGCGCCCAACTCCGACTACGCCGACTGCGCCCATCACCACGTCCAATAACAAAACCGAGCACGCAACGCCTGGTGAGACACAGCCCTGAGGCTGCAAAACCTACCTGGTGCTCAAAGTCAGAAGCACCAACACCTCCACATTTCTAGAAACATTACCAATGAAAGAGAAATGAGGAAGATGTTGGCTTGGGCAGGAGTGGCTGTAGAGCAGCCTGGCGGAAAGGGACCTGGGGGTGTTGGTT
>VXBZ01009313.1:1757803-1809865 GCA_013399135.1 Heliornis fulica | reverse complement strand
TAGGGCCTGTTCTCCAGACCCTTCACCATCCTCTTTGCCCTTCTCTGGACACGCTCCAGAACCTCAACTTCCTTCTTGAAGTGAGGGGAGAAAATCACAGTCAAATTTGAGCAGTCAAATCGCTGCACTGCAATAAACGCTTTTCTTGTCAGTCCTGAACCATGCAGAGTGTCACAGAGCACTTCCAGGGAAATAAACCAAACAAAAATACTTGGTACCATCTCTCTTACCATTCATTTGACTGTAACATAGGGGAATCGTTCTGGGCTATGTGATATAAGGCACTCATTGCATTCATGTTGAAAAGCGGAGGCTTCCTTTCAGCTGGAAAGAGAAGAGAAAGGTGTGATAAGGCAGTCTGGAAAGAAAAGGAGAAAGATACACGAGTGTGAGCAGGGTATCACTGCCACATCAGTAGCTCAATACTGTCATCATCGCATTTGAGCTGATTATTTTAATATTCTAGGTCAGACCAGGTCAACCTCTCAAGGAAAGCTGCTGTTCACTTGAAGAGGGGATGACGAAACCCAAAGAAAACAAGATACAAGGAAAGGTTTCCAGTAAATTTCACCTTATCCACACTTCACACCTGAGCTGCTACTGTAAAATCAGCAGAAGCTGACTGGAACAGAGCTTAGATATACAGCACATGCCAGAGCTAGGAAACTTATGTCTCAGTCCCTATAGATTAGTGATGCACTGCTGTAGCACCTGTATTATGGGGAAAGGGTGGCTGCCCCTTTTATCTGTCATCAGCAGCCACCTGCCAGAGGGACAGTTTGCCAAATCCATGTCCCAGATGTGTCACTAACTCCCACTAACTAAAATTCTTCCTAGTCCTCACTCCAAGAGGACATCTACCTACTGTCCCTGACCTTTCCAAAGTGCAGATCTCACACGGAAATTGGGAAAAGCTTCTTCTCCCCACCAGATCTCTAAGGTCAGTCATGCCAATCAGCCCCCAACACCAGGGTTTTTAACTTCAAGTCAGGTCAGTGCAATTGCTTGCCCCTGACATGCAGCATGCATGCAAACCACTGCATGTTCTTTAAGCACTATTCACTTTTGGCTACACAAGAAATTGAGATGTTCAAAGAAAGCCAAGTGGTGCTCAACCAGAGATCTCCTCCCGCTGCTTCCCGGCCCTGTGCTCAGATGTGGAATCATGCAAAGGCAGTGCTCAAAGTTTAAAAGAGTTTAATGATGCTCAAAAGGGTAACATGAAAAAAGCAAACCCATCGACTATGCAAACTGCCTCTGAGGCTCCTGACTGAAAAGCTCCGTGGAAATTCTATCATCAAGGCTCGATGCCTATGGAGGGTAGCACAGTATCTCTTCTACCACTGTGAGTTACTCTTTCAGGCACCAAAACTAGTCTAAACTACATATAGAAAAATACAAATTAAAACATTAGTGACCATGTGGAATAACTGAAGTCTAGAACTTCTGATTTTTGCATTCTTTATATCAAAGTACAGACTGTCAGCAAGGCATTAGTGCTGGCACATGAAATACAAAATTGGAAGTTACTAATCATTTACACCATTACCATCTCCACATCAGAGTCAACATTTGTCATGGTTTAGCTACAGATTAACATTAAAGCACAGCAGCACTGGTGCCTTGCTCTTGACCTGCCAGCAAGTAAAAGATTTCACTCGACTGTCAGTGTTTTCCAAGTCAGGCTTTTTAAAGAAAGAAAAAAAAAGTAGAAATAAGGATCTTCCATTACACCAGGAATTCCCAATGAATAATTAACTCTCTGCACTATTTATCTTAGCTGCCCACCCAGTATTTACTCACCTAGCTCAATACACGTGATCCCAAGAGACCAGACATCCACCTTCCCATCATACTGTCCCTCGTCCATAGCAAGGATCACCTCTGGTGCCATCCTACCAACCACAGGGCAAAACAGGCAGTTAGAAGATACAGACTGTGACTCCCAGCACTCAGCTTAACATGAGATGGCTTTGTTATCCTCAGCAGCACAGCAGACCACAACTTAAAAAGAGCCAGCATGGAGCTGTGTAAAGCCATGCTGAAATGAAATGCTTGCCTGCACTAGCAACTCTTCCAAGAGGCAGCTGAAGAACAGAAAGTAAATAAGTGGCCAACCTGATCATCTTGCTGTTAGCAAAACATGCTGGCACATGGGAGACCCACACCAATCTCAAAGGCTTTGTAGCTGCAGGCAGACAGCCAGGGCTGGGAGAGTCCTAAAGGCATCGCTTTCTCCCTCACCAGAGATGGTGGGATTTCCACTGGCACACTGGGATAATTTTCCAGCAGATTTATGCAGCCTGTGAGTGTAGCTATGAAAGGAACAGGGAAATCCGGAGCAGTGGGGAAATATGGTGGATCAGGATAAAGGAATGAGCGGGGAGAAAAAGAAGCAGCAGGCCGAGCCTGCAAAAAATTCAGCCTCTTAACTTTTGTTCTTCAAAGATGAAGCAGGCTTTCTGCCAAATGGACTTGATCAGAGGTTGGGTGATGAAGAACCTCCCATCAATGCCTGGGGCATCTGCCACAAACTAAGTGGAGCATAAAGCTATGCTGGCCCACTATGTTAGGAATGCCGAGCAACTCAAGTGACTCTTAAGCAAGTTCCTCCAAAACCAAATTTCAGTAGCTGTGTGACTTCCAGTTTGCGTGGCCAGATTAACAGGATTCCCTTTCTCCACGTGGTTGTCTTAGCTTCATTACCCATGGCAAGCATTAGTAGTTTTTAAGGCAATGGCATGATAACAGTCAAAACATTTACTGGTGCCAAAGTGCTGCACAGCCTACCTCTAACTCATGGGCACCGAGGAAGAACACATTTCCTGAAGAGCTGGACACAAGGATTTTAAGAAAACTTCTTGGTTAATAAAGTTTTTATGACAGGTAGCGTTTTCAGACTGTGAAACACTGGAAAAGGAAGAGAGCAGCCTTCTAGAAGACTGAAGTGCCACAGGCTTTACTTACCAGTAAGGCGTTCCCACGAAAGAATTGGCAGGGGAGACTATAGATGCAGACCCAAAATCAGCTAATTTCACTTGACCTGGTTCTGTTAGAAGAATATTTCCAGCTTTAATATCCCTTTAAATGAAAAAAAAACAAAAAGAAAAATATGCTTCTGGTTACAGCAGAGTAGCTTTCAAAAGTATACACACGCAAAGTCCACTAATGACTTCCATAAAACCAAAGAGCATTTAGAAGTCCAGTATTGCAGAAAGCTGGAGAAGGCCGATGCATGGAGGGTTTGGGAATGGAAATCTGGTAGTACCCACAAAGGGCAGGGGGTGAGGGAAGAGATGAGCCCCAGTTTCAAGGCTGAGGCCCAAATTGAGCTCCAGGAGGGGTGTATCCTAATACCCAGCTGTGACACCCTTAAACAGTACCAGACATTATTTCTACCTTTCAAGTGGAAATCCCTTTCTATAGCTCTCAGGTAACTCCCATATTTGAGAGATTATTGATAGTGACACGACTGAAATACAAAAGGCACAAGAGATATCCAACACCTTTGGCACTGGAAGTTTCTGAATTCCATCAGGAAGCAGATTAACTGCCCTCAGCATGCTGAGAAAGGTTAACTGTATCTGCATACACCTGGCAAACACCCCATCAGAGCTGGATACCAACATGTCAGCTATATCCAAACCACATTTTTCTTCCATCAATCTGACTCAACAGAGGAACTGCTTTAAGAAATTCAAGTCTCCTTACACGCTGCCAGCTGAAAATCACAATATAGTGAAAGTCCCTTAAAACTCTTGAGACAGCACTGCAATAACAGAGGGAAAGCTGCACTCTAGGTATGGCACAGATGCCTTTACGTGGGCAAAGCTATTTGGCTTTTGCAAAAGCTGACCCTCAACATAAATGGAATTTGTGTAAGGGATCCCTGCCAGCCAGTATATACCATATGGTCTGGAGTAGCTCTTTGCCATCTCTATAAATGTAGATAAAAAGATGCATTGAGGAAAATACCAGCTTCTCTTATCTGGTGTTAAGTATAATCCCTTGAACACTGAAGCCACTTATCAGTAGTAAATGATCTCCAACACACACACACACACATTACTGTGTATCACAAATGTTCTCATACTCTGACCCTGTGAAAACCAAGTTAATTAGATAAATGTGGAGGAAAGCAAGCTGGAGAGGAAAGCATACACCAAATTACCATGTAACACTTGAAAAGATAATTTGTGCATCAAATACGAATCCAGTATCGCTGCACACCCACGGCACAGTAAAATTGAAAGACCCTTCAAACTCCACATGACACAAACACTGTGGAGATGTCTTTGTCTCCAAAGGGCAGTGCAGGGCAGTCAAAGCTAGGCTAGAGAGCCACAGAGACTGGCATTTACCTGGAGTATTTCAGCAGCAGAGCCTGAGTAAGAGCCTCTATACCACCCTTCCCCGGACAGTACTGCTCCAAAACAAACATGATGTTGTGTGCAAAAACTCTGTGCTACTCAAATACATCCTGACATGCCTTGATGTTTTAGGTCCATGCATCTTCTGCTGGAGGACAAGTGTTAAAGATGTCTTGTATGTGCGAGAATGAAAACCTCAAAAGCAGAAGAGGGACAGCACAACCTGTTGTCCTCGCTGTCAGCTCCACTGCTCCCCCCACTGCACAACAGCGGGCTCAAACTGGTTTGTTTACTGGGCTTGCCATCAGAACCGGCGGCAGCAGAGCTGCTCCAGGCTCAGGAGGCAGCCCGGAGACTTGCTTTATTCCTGCATCCCCACAAGGTGTCCCTCCCTTCTAGGTCTCGTCTCGCCTCCTTAGGCAGGGAAACCAAAGCTATCCCACCCGCCAGCGCCGGTCCCTTCGCAGGCAGCATCCAAGTGGGTGTTGTGGAACTCGGGACAGCAGAGGAGGGTGCAGTGCTCCGCGGCAGCTGTGCGCATCAGCTGAGCATCCTCCTTGCCGAACGCTGCCTGGAAGCGGCACTCTCCCAACTCTCCTTGTTAAGAGAAGTCTCCTGGAGAACTAGCAGCCCCTTGGTGGTCACCCTTCCCGAGAGAGGAGCCTTGCCTTCCCACCTCTGAGGTCTCAGGGCAGAGCACCCTGTAGAAGAAAGCCAGCTAGGTGGGAAAGTCCTGCGTGGGACCTGAGCCTTGTCTTCCCTTAGCAGTCACCCGCAGCACAACGCAGAGTCACTTCTCCCAGTCGGAAGGAGACACAACCGCTGTGCTCCATACCCCCACAGTAAGCAGGAGAACGGGGAGCACTCCCAGAGCAGCCAGAATCCAGTATGGGAAACTGCTGAGCTTACTCCACATTAACTGGATTATGTTAGAAGGGTTGAGTGAGTATAGAGAAAAACTATTTCTCAATATTGTTGATATAGAGAGGTTTTTACTCTAAATAAGAACTCTGTGTACTCTGAAAACATAAAACAGTTCAAACCAGGTATTATTATGCTCATTAAAGGCATATATGCAAAGGGCTTATATAAAAATAATCTTAATTTCATAAACTGTCATTCATGTTTAACAAGATCTAATTTAAATATGATTCAATAACCATGTATTAATGCACCCTGGTTATTCTAACAAGTAACAAATAATTCCTAGCTCTCTAAAGATCCCTTACTGCCTAGCCTCAGATATACCAACTTTTCCCCCTCTTAGCTTGCCTGTCAATGACAGAGGCTTTTAGACCTGTAAATTATCAGAATGAGGGAACTTCAGACTGACTCCCCATTCATAATAATATTCACAGAATCACAGAATGTCAGAAGTTGGAAGGGACCTTGAAAGATCATCTAATCCAACCCCCCTGCCCGATTAGGATCACCTAGATTAGATCACACAGGAATGTGTCCAGATTAGTCTTGAATATCTCCAGAGAAGGAGACTCCACAACCTCTCTAGTTCTTGCTCATTTCATAAGTCCCTGACATATCAGTAGTACCCAAAACTAAGACAAATCCACCCATAATATGAGAACATGCAACAAATAAAAAAAAAATCGTTAACAAATGAGAAAACAAATCAAAAATTCAAAATTCCTGAAAAATATCACATCATGAAGGACAGATCCAGGAGCTGGTATCCATAAGTAGCCTGTTATAAAAATCTCCCTCTGCCTGTGTGTTCCAATTTCTCCTAAGGTAGCTTTATCCCTGACTTAATGCTTTCACCCACTGATTTCTGAAAGCATGAAGTTTTATTTACTCTTAAGTTGAAGGCTCTTGCAATGACTAGTCTTAAAACCAGTTTAGCTCTATTGCTACGCTTTATTTGGCAAATTTACAGTGATATTCTCCTGTCAGTCAGCCAATATTCAGGTGTACTCTGTTAATCGAGGTCCACAGAGAAGAACTGCTAACATGGAATAGAATTCAACTCTGAATATAGCTACATTAAACTATTTCAGCAACAAAAATGCACTCCTAACATCCACCAGCTTTCCCTGATACATCTACCCTGACATCAGGAGTACTGACAAGTCCATTAGAAAAAAAAAAAAAGTTTAGCAGAATAAACTTTACCAAAGTTGCTTAAAGATGGAGAAGCAATTCTCAGACTCCAGAGGGTGGGAGATGGAAGGACTTCCAAGCAGCACCAAGTTCTAGCCTTACCTATGAATCTTAGAGTGAGAGTGCAGGTAGGCCAGCCCCTGCAAGGCACCGTGGGTGATGGCAGCAATCTCCACTTCCTGAAGTGGTTTCTTGTGTACTACAGGGAAAAAAAAAAAACAATTGAGAAAAACCCTGAGAAGGGAAGTGTAATATTTTCCTGAGAAAGTGTTTTTAAAAAGAAGGAGCCTCACTGATTTTGCCCTCACTAAAGTGAACATCATCCTCGTCGTACTAGTTCCCTATGGCCTGGTGGCCATTAGCAGCTCCAAGTCTAGGCACGCCTGTGAGCGTATTTCACATCATAGGAAACCACATTTTTCACCTTTCTGCCAAGGCCAACAGTAACTGTTAACACTGGAGATACGTCTGAGTGCAGCTTGCCAAATGTATTTGATACACTAATTTGATCCTTAGCAAGGAAAACTTGCCACTTTTCCTCCAAAAGACAAAAAAAAAACCAGGAAAATGAGGAATATAAGCAACAAAAAGACACCCCAACATACCTTCCCTGTATGTCTAAAAATCACCAGCACGTGCCTAGGGCCCACAAGGAGTACAAGTTTTTGCAAACTTCTGATCTGCTATTCCCTTGCTGCTGCTGCTGCTGTCCTAGTTCTGAGGTCAGTCAGTCTCATTATATAAAAAGATCAGTAATTATTCCCACAAACTGCAAGTGAGGACTAAGGTGATCTCTGTAGGTCTGTGTTATGGACATTCAGAAAGCAGGCAGTCTGCTTAAGTCATCAAGGAGACACGAATTGCAGGACCATACAATATATACAATATATACATTTATACCTTCCTCTCAGAACACATAGATGTGCACGCCAACGATACGTAGTACTTGGCCTCCTTGGAAAGTCTCAGCTTACCCTTGGTATCACAAATACAGGCATTCTAGCTACACAGTGGAGTAGCACAGACAGAGCGCCTCTACCATCTGCAAAATACCAGCCTGTGAGAAAACAGCCTCCCACTACTCTCAGAAGGGGCACCAGCAAGAAGAAAAATCAAAGGCTATATTAAACTTACCCTCTAGCAAATCAGAAGCTGATCCTAAACAGTACTCCATAACCAACTGCAAGGAAAAAAAACCAACACTTAAATAATAGTGTAGACCCCCCAACAGTTACTACTTGGATGGCTGGGAAACAGTAGAAACAATCAGAACTTTAAGTCACAAGAAATTCAGTAAGTGATGAATGAAATAAAATGCTCTGAATATTCCAGCAACTTCAAGACATCTTTCATTGTTGTAATGAAAAGAAGGTTTAGGCATCGAGAAGTCCATAGGGAGATATTGTAGAAAACATCCCATAATAATGGTTTAATGTGCATGAAGGGAGAGGTGTGCCTCAGAAGCAGGGATTTGTTCCAATATCCTAAATAGATATTCCCTTCAAATTGCCTGGGGGCTTTTTCAGATGAAAGGGACTACAGGCAGCATGGAATGAACACTGCTGCATGCCAAGATACCACATATACTGAGTATCTGGTTGCTGTACCATATATTTCCACTCATGAAGACCTCCACATCACTCACCCATGCTGTGTGCTCTTTCAGGTAACAGCCCTTATACTCTATGGTGTTGGGGTGTTTCAGCTGCTGTAGAAACTTGACTTCTTTGATGATATCCTGCCATTTCTAATTAGAAGAAAAAAAAAAGCAGAAAGGTATAAATACATTTCTCTGCTTGGTCTGTTATACAATCATAGACTACACACTGTAGTACAGTCTGAAAAGCAACTATAAAACTATTTTACAATGTGAAGATGGTAAGAGTCATAATTGCAAAAGCACAACTGTACAGCTGAAGTTGCCTGGATCTCCCATTGCACTAAGGCCCCCACTGAGGCACTTTTAAATAGCTTGAGGATTGCAACTTCTTCCCCTCATTGTAGCTGCAATGTTTTACTTAATGCATTGGTGCTGTTTTGCTTATTGAGCTGTCCAGTGGTCTCAAAGGCAGTGTCAAACCCACCCACACCAAGTCTGACACCACCACCCACAGAAGGTGCTACGGATGGCAGCAGCGAGCTGCTCGCTTCCTTCTGCAATGCAGCACAAGGCAACTGCCATTTGGAAGACCAGCCCATGTGGGAAACCAACAGGTGAGCAAGGCAAAACGAGTTAAAACATCACTGTTTGCTCCTAGCAAACAGATTCCTTATTGGAATCCAACCAACCAACCCAAATGAAGAGTCAATCCAAGGACAGAGCATTGTGACACAAAGAGCAAGAGGAGCAAGTAACAAGCATCAATTGAAACAAGACTGACATTTTTAATAGGTCTGTGTAACTTTAGACTATAGGTCCTGGAAAGTGTTTGGAACCAGCTCCACGCTTCAGCTCACACCTCGAAGAGCTGTGGCTATGGCTCCTGTAGCTGGGGTGCTCTCAGTGCACTACTGACTGCAACAACCACCCTACAATTCCCATCAGCTTCCTGAAGCTGAACTACCTGTCCAAATTCACACATACTCCCCTCCCCCTGCAAACCTCCACGCTTCCTACAGAAGTGAGCATTGACTACAGCTCTGAGAAGCTGGGCTGCTCACGTCAGGTGAAATACACAGCTAATATCACTGGTCAGGTTTACTTTACAGTTGCAAGAGCTTCTGCATGCCAAAAGGGCTTGTTCATCTTACCTCATTCGTTTGCTTTCCACTGTAGGACATTTTCTTGACTGCCACCACCTCATTAGTGTGGGAATTTGTAGCCTGGAGTAAGGAGAGAGAAATAGATTAGATGGAAAGAAGTTGTTGGGTTTTTTCTCCCCGCTCCCCATGGAGTGAGCTGTGCCCTTGGCAAAGGCAGGTTTTTCTCTCCTGTATCGCATCCTCACAAGTTCCTACCCTGCAGAGGCATCTTCTGTGCAATAAGATTTAACAATCAACTACTCTATCACTTTGTCCTGACCTTATCTGTCCATATCCACTGTTCCTCCCTCAACCCTTACAGCACTTGCTACCGCTCTACTGAGCCGCAAGCCAAGGCCCAAGATTGCAGCCACTGAGAACACACAAAGTTTTATTTCAGATAAACCTTTAGAAAAATGTTTTCTAAGGAAACACAGACATGTATCAAATCTCTGTAACTTCATGCAAAGCTCCCATATAATACTGATATTCTGAAAGAGCTACTTCAATTTCCAGTTTCAAGATGATACTTCATTCTGGAATTTATTTCCATTTAAAAGAATCACCCTTCCTTTCACTGCACCAGATCTCAGTTTTGCTATGAATATTACTCAGTCACCACAATTCTACTTTTTAGCAGCCTGGATGATACAGGGATGGGACTTCAGGCTGAAAACTCTGATTTAGGAAGAGCTCTGCTTGCCTGTGATTAGCACTGCCCTCATATCTGCACATTGAGGGCAGAAAATTTGAAGGTTTTAGTTTTAAGAGTTGTTGAAATCCCAGTACCTCCAACCACTTACAATCTTTTGGGACAAAAATCAGTGATGGTTAAAAGCTTAGGGTAGAATGGAAGCTAAATGTGGTAAATCCTCCTTTCTGCTGCTCCAGAGGATGATTGCTTCACTTTCAAGTAAAGCATTAATGAAAGATGTTTTATGATGCATGGAGTCACGTCAAAGAAAATGATGCTGGGTGAACCAACAGAGCACAGGAAATCACTGATGGGAATTGACACTCCACAATACACACTCCTCTCTCCAGTGAGTTAGAGAAAGTTGAAAACAAGTAACTTTTGGGTAAGGCAAAACCCTTCCTGACCACTCACCATCTTGACTCAGCACATAGAAAATCAAAAATATTTTGCTAAAACAGAGTAATTAATGCTGATGTTCTGGAAATGCTTGGAAATTTTTATCATCTCTGTTAATTCCATTCATTCTACCTTCACATGGTATCACTTGTTTCAGCCCTAATCTTTTGCCTAATGGCACATGTTCTCACAGTTGTGGGTGAAGTTCTCGCTGTACCAAGCGTTTGGGATCCTCCTGGCTGAAATAACTTTAAGGGCTGCACAAGGACACTTGGCAGAAATATCCACTTGGAGTGGTTTTAGCCATACTTGTAGATCCTTAGCAAAAAGCTTGGCAGAAAACAAGCCCATTTTACTCACAAAACCTTCTTTACACTGCCCTTGTCTGCTTTATTATCACTTCTCTGTATTTCTAACGTGGAGATAAGTAGGTTGTTCTTGATGAAAACTCCTCCTCTGAAGTGTGAAATCAACTTACAGATGATTTCAAGTCAAGTTAGTGTCAACTTCAAAACCCTGTGAGAAATGACATATTTTTTCTTAGCTCTCTGATACATGAAGTATTATTTCTTTCAAGCGTTAAAAGAAATTTCAAATGATCTTGCCAAGCCTTGGTGACGGTACACTGGAAAACCAAACAGCTTTCAAGATTTGAGCTTAAATTCAAATGTATACTAGAATAATTGTATTAATCCACAATAACAACAGTGATGAGATACACATGGATGTATCTGCAGTTTGTAGTAGCATCAGGACCACTTTAAATAAGGTCACAGAGATGCAGCAAGAGCCTAACGATCACGCGCAGTCCCTTCCCCATTCTTTTGGGTGATTTACAAAGCCCTCTTCCTTCAATGCTTTTTGATAACAGGCATGTCATGATCCCTGGAATCTTGCTGTGAGGATCCAAGGTGTCATTCTCTGCCCCTGCCTTACTCCAAGATACACAAAAATCAAGATGTAAGACAGCAAAAATGAGAGAAAGCACCACAAAGATGCAGAGCATCCCTGTGTTGTGGGGAGAAGCTCTAGCGTGACACATAGAAAGTGGGACACAGCCACAGGTCTTCCTCAGGGGAGGGGATGGATCCCAGGCTACTGTGTGCTGAAAGCTGCTAACAGGTGAGTTCCTGCTCATCCATACAGCAGGACAGGACAGAGACTCCAGAGAACAAATTACTGGAAGCCAAGTGCTTCATACATAGGAAGGAAAACTTGAGTTTCAAACAGTGGCAAAGAAGGGTGGATGTATCAGAGAAGTGGTGATGCAAATAATTACTAAGTTACTACACTAATTTCACTACAGACACTACTACAGTCACTGTCCAGCCTGGAAGATACAGTCACTGCTAGAATATTGCAAGGACCTGCAGTCTCGTTAAACTCTGCAATGTTTTTAAAGCACTGACCAGCTAAATAAAGTATCCTGGGAAAGGAGGAAGAGAAGCATCAGGGAGTTGCAAGTCTCTTATCCAACCACAGTGACATCCCAGTTGTAAGCCTGCTTGGTAGACTGGATCTCTAATATTCCTTATGCTTTTCCCCTGGTCCTATGAGTTGCTTCTGAACATCAGAGGTGAATGATTGAGGTAATACCTTCACCACTTCATCTTTACCCTGAAGTATACCATGAATCCTTTCCCTTTAGTTTGGAAAACACTGGGTAGAACCTCCCAGCTCCCATTAAAAAAAAAAAAAAAATTCTTGCTTTTATGGAATGGATCAACATGTGTTGTAAACTTTACAGCCTCATCCTCTTACACATGCAGTTAATTTATCGGTATACTCACCAACCTCTCACTCCTACATCTAGAAAGTACCTCTCCCAGTGCTGACAATTCATGGCAGAACTCCCCCTGTATCCTTACCACCAAATTATACATAGAGGAATTCTATCATATTCCCTCAAAACACACAGTGCTTATCTGACACAAAGTGTCAGGCTCCTGTCCCACAACAACAGTCCCACCAGCAGCACTTCCATCCCTGCACACAGCTACGAACAGTCAGAGTTCACACCAGTTACTGCCAGGTTCTGGTGTTACCAGTGTAAGGGTACTTACCCGGCAATTTCTCTGCCTGATGTTCAGAAATCTGTTCTAATGAACTTGATCTTCTGGAGTGGCAGGCCAGGCTACCAAGCAGCTTTAATTTGGCTTTGATTTTTATTTTTTTCCCCCAGCAAATTCTATTTTAGTTTCACTGATAGCAATTAGATCATCATCTTTCCAAATGCAGTATTTTGGACTTGGTTTTATTTGATACTAATTGTAAAAGTGTTATTCTTGTCACTTTCCAGATTAACGAATGACAGCTTTCCCACTAGAATTCCTGTTAAAACCTTCTCTGTGGTTTTGCCACAAAAGCATTTTCTACTGGAGACAGTATCTTACGAGATTAACAAGGGAACAAGTAGGATGGAAAAACAAAAAGTTGTCTCCTGAAATACCATTAACTCCTAAATTATCAGAGCAGCAGAGAAATCATTCAAAAGCCATTAATTCACTGGATCTATTCATTTACAATGACTTAAAAGCCTATGAGCACCAAGTAGAGCATCTTGAAATTCCAGTTTGACAAATTAATTTCCAACTTTTCAAATTCAACATTCAGCATCAGAGAGCACAAGATACTTAAGACTTAACCTGAATGGTTGGGTGCACTACTAAGATTATAGTCAACTGCTACTGTAAATACAGCTCTAACAGGCAAGAGCTCAGGAGTAGTACCCTGGACACACATGCTTTTGAGATGTGCTCCAAGAAAGCTAATACATACAAAGCACTAAGGGCCCAAAGGACACCAACTTTTCACACATGCCCCCAAAAATTTAATCTCTAGAATGTCACTCTAAATGGTCCTTCAGGTAATGAACTATACTTACAAAGTAAACTGCTCCAAAACTTCCATGTCCGATTTCGTGCAAGCCCACAAATATTTCCTCTGGATCATCTTTGTAGAACAGGTCAGCTATTTCTGGGTCCTTTGGCACCCCTTTGCGCATGTTGAACAGTATTACCAACTGGTTTCCCAATCAATTTCCTCCTTCATGGACAAAGCAGTTTGTAGGCAGCATTCAGCACCTGGTGAAAAAGTCAATCTTTAGTATTTCCTTTATGCACGTTCTCGCTTCTGATGGCAAAATAAAAGGAAACGCTTTCAGGAGCAATAGACTTCACTATCATTTCCTTCAGCTAATTCTTTTAAATTATTAGTCCAATTTAGATATAGAGATTAAAACACATTCAAGGGTACAACAGCTCTTTATCTCAGACAGGAAGCAAGTGCTGCAGTTACACTAAAGTCCACTTGAAGACTGTTCTGTTGCTAAGCAAAACATCCTGTGATACCAGTTTGTTATTCTTCACTCTGGTCCCTAATGTGTCAGTTTTTAGACTATCACTATTGTTCCTGATACTTTTCTCTGCCATTGCTTTGTTTCTCTACTCCCACTTGCCAGCTGGTGCTAGGAGAAAAGTTGCTTCTAATCCACAGAAACACTTTGGTGTCACATGGTTTGTATTTATCTATTCAGTGCTGTAAGACAGTTACTGGGTTGTGATGGGTCCCAGGTCACAGAAATGCTTTTGAAAATTCCTTGAGTCCACCAAGGAAGGCAGATTAACACCATGATATCTTCCTTTGGTGTAAGCGAACAATTAGACAGCACTGAACTGACCTACACTGAAATGAGGAGTTTAAATATTCACCTCCAAAATTTTTATTTATTGAAAAATGACAACATTACTTTTTCTACCCAAACACCCCAAAAAACATGCCCTGGTTCATTAGACACTGGTGTGCAAAGCAATGCCAGATGCCTCTACCCCACTGCTTTTGACTTCTGAAACTCAGCAGATTATCTGCAGGTGAGTCAACTGGAGCCATTTCCAACAACCATCTGGAGCCTCAAAACTACTTCAGAAATGATGCAGTTCAACACCTCAGCTATTGAGCCCACATCTCTGTGCATAAAAGACTTCTAAAAACATCCACTCAAATGTTCAGCCTGCCTCGTGATACAAACCAGTGTAACCCTTACAGAGAGACCAGCAGAAAATCAGCAATTGGATAAAACAAACACATGTGAAAATGCTTTGGAAGGTTTCGGTCTGCAGGAGCCGTGCAGACAGAGCGATGACAGCAGAGCACAACTTTGGTCTGGGGCTGGGAGAGCCTCCTTGGCTCAGGAAGAAAACTGATGGAGCAAGCCACAAAACAAACCATGGTTCATCAGAGGTGCATGAAGCTCTCTGCTGGAGCCTACCTGGGTAACTGTGGCACAAAGCATGCTCTGTGGCTCAGATTCCTTTCAGCAGCATTGTCCCGTGCTCTCGTCCCCCCCAGACTCCACGCGCTTTCTTATTCTGCAAAGGAAATCAAATAGGAGTATTAAGTATTTTACATTTGATGCCTGTATTCTAATACTCAAAAATAATATATCAGGAAGAGACTTCCAGCTATCACAGCACTGTTGGGAAGGGCAGCTGAAAGAAGTGCTGGCTGTAAATGCTCACGGTGTCTCTTTAGGTGCCGATACTCACTCCCTCTGCTCCACAGCCCTCGGGCTTGTATGTATCATGGTAAGATAGGAAACCAGGAAAGAGCTTAACTGCCAAATTCTTTCAATTTTATAAAGACTCTTAAGATTGCTGGGGCATAACAGGAGGAATGGGGAAGTTTGCTCTCAGTCTACACCTTTTAGATTATGAGCTTCATCCTTTTTACAGGCGAAGCCAAGTCTAGTATTTAGCTTGGTGCGCTGTACCAGATGACGTATGCGACTTCAAAGAAAGTCCTAGGCATTAATAAGTCAAATGTTGTTGGATTCCACTGGGGAGAGCAAGAGCAATGAAAAGATGGAAAAGGAGGGCAACCAGTTACACACATCAGCTGCAATCAGGTCTAGCCTGATCACAGTTAAGGATGCAGTCACCCATTCCTACCATGTGCAGCAACACCCCAAAACAGCCACAGTCTCTCAGGGGGTCAGTCACACAGGAGCTTGGAACTAGCCTGTGCTCACAGAAAAGGCTCTCATGTAGCCAAGTCCACAGGAAAATTCTTCACAAGTGAAGCATAGCACATAGTTACTTTGCCAAAATCTGAATTAAGGTACACCTGAATCACTGACAAGCAACCTAACTCATCTTCTCCTTTATTAGGAACAATTACATGAGCAGAAATCTTCCTGCTAGAAGCTAGCATAACCAAAAAATAATATTTTTGTCTACTGTTCTCAACACAGGCTGTTAAAAAGCTATTTGAAGAGCTCCAAAATATGGTTCTGCAATGTTTAGTTTAAAAAGAAAAAAAAAAAACAACAAAAAACCAAACAAAACCCATCCCAAATTATAAACAAATGACAAAAGCCAAATGAATTAAATGATTATTCATTCCCAGCTGACTGGCCTCACCCATAGGTGCTGTATTTACTGCATCCCTGCAGACAGGGGCAAAGAATGCAGTATTTCAGGTCTGGCACTCTTCGGCCAAGTGAAAAAAACCATTTGGCTTCAAAACAATAAAAACCAAACCAATGAAGAAAACAATTTATCCATCTCTAGTCAAATGAACCTCCCTGGCATAAACAAAGCCTGTGCAACTCTAATATTCAAGGATAAGTTCGTATTTAAAGCGGAAAACTAAATGTCAATAAAGTTAAGCCATGATGTCATTCTCCAACTGGGACAGGAATATATAGTGAGGCCGTACAGTAAATAAATCCTCACAGCAGGGCTCTTATTTTCCAGTAATGACTATCAGAAAAACCTATGCTGCAAAGTGTATAAAGGGTAACTGGGGTCCTGTTGATGTGAACAGGATTAGTGACTGTTCCATGCAATCCTGCAGTGTCTCTCGGCACAAACTCAGCACCCTCTGCGTGCTGACATCACAGCGCTAGAGATGTGGTTCACAGCTTAAGAGAAAAGACACAAATCACACCACTTTGAAGCAAGCCAGCAAGGTCACAAATTCTTCATGTTACAACACTTTTCTAGACACAGAGAGACTGAAATAAAGATGGTTTAAACAATGACAGAGAAATATGGGAGTCAAATGCCATGAGTAGCAAATCCCCCAGTGCAGGGTATGGTCAATTTAAGAAAGTTCTTTCAGTTACCAAACTACTGAACTAACACATCAAGAAGCCATTTCTCCTAAAAGCCTGATTTCTATTCTTCACACACCAAAACCCACACAAAAGCAGCATTTGAGCCTCTGCATCCAAGGTCTTCTGAACGTGCAAACGGCATTCACCACGCTGGAAGTGACGAGCGACTCAAGACTTTCAGGGTTTATGGGGTCAGCATTTTGTTCAGATGAGGCCATATGGAGATGCCTCAAGCTGCCTACCTAGGAATTAAAGCTCATAATCCACACTTGTTAGTGAGAAATCCCCACCTTGAAGGAAAAACTGCTTATGCCTCATTTCTGAGATACCCCAAGGGGCTAGAAAAACAGGATGAATTCATATGAGTAAATTCAGCATCACTAAGAAAGATATTTAGATGATTCTCTGAGGAAAAATCTCTCTAATGAAGATTACAGAGTATATATGAAAACCAGAAAGGAAATTGTTTTTTTTAAAGGCCTATGACTATTCCAGCTACAACTAGGAAACCAGTCACACAGGACACATCCATATGGTAGCATCTGTTTCCCAATAACATCACAAGCAGAAGAAAGCAAAATTATTTTAAAATTTCTCTCTCCCAGCAACCTGTGGCCTGCACAGCACCAAAGAAAGAGCAAAATACTGAGGGACTGCTTTGAAAACCACAAATGCAAGATGTTCATGTCCTTCAAGCAGGGAGCTCAGAGAAGTTTGTATCCTCCTCTCCTCCTCTCCCACCCTTCAAACACAGGCACCCAACCTGACCTGATCACCCACTCTTGATGGATGGGCAGTTACTGCTGCACTTGTGGTCCACTGCCACCTTTCCAGGGTGTTTTCAAGGACTCTCTTCTCCTCACTTACACTAAATGGCACTTGCAGTGGCTGGGACAAGACGACAGGAGGTCCCATCATGGTGTTTCATCAGAAGATGATGGCAGGGTATGTGCAGAGTCAGGCCAGGAGGCAGACAGCAGCATGCTGCTGCCTGTGAGCGAGGAGCCACAACCCAGGGACACGTCCTGCACACTACTTGTATACTGAACCCTGGAGAAAGCTGTAACAATCTCTCCACTATTGCAAGTTGTTTTTTTCACCAACAGTTTAAAGAAAAGCAGTTTCTTCAACCCTGTGCAACCCATATTTAACAAGCACAGGTTACAGCTTCTGCTACGTGTTTGCACAAAGCCTCTCCTGCTACCAGTTATGAGCTGTAGTACTACATGAACAACAAGACCTTGACCTGAACATAAAGGAAGCAACAAGGTATAACTAGAAGAGCCTTTAAGAACAGCTAAAATTCCCACATTTCCAAATCCTCCACAGATCTAAGACAATTCCTTTATGCAGCACGCCCGTTAGAGAATCATAGAATTATAGAATGATTAGAGTTGGGACTCCCAGAGGTCATCCAGTCCAACTCCCCTGCAAGAAGCAGGGACAACCCCAACTAGATCAGGTTGCTCAGGGCCTCATCCAACCTGGCCTTAAACGTCTCCAGGGATCCAGGGGCATCCACCACCTCCCTGGGCAACCTGTTATCACTCTGCACTTAAATTTTGCAACAGCTAAGAAGGTGTCTTCATGGAGCATGGTGTCAGAAGAGTCAAGATATTTACTTCTTTATCGCATCCACCACAGAGCCAGCTGCCTGCCCAGCATCCTCACCTCACAGCACATTCAGGGGACACAGCACAGCTCCCACTCCCTACCAGCATCTCCGCTTCAACGCTCCAACCAAGTGCAAACGTGTGGCTTGGAAAACTGATTGAATTGCATCTCACAGCACTACAGGCCCCTTTCAAGTGTGTAGAGAAATATATAAAATTAATATCAGCTAAGTACATCATGGTGTTTCCCAAAACAAGGACAAAGTTTTCCACTTCGAGCAGAAAAACAAACTCCAGGAAACAGGGTGGCAGCACAGCAGATTCCACTCAGAGGAGGAGCGATGTGACATGGCTTCGTTTCATGCATTCATTTTTAGATTGGTATTTTTGGGGGAATAAGTTTACATCAGAATTCTTTTTTCCAAGTATGACAAACACAGAGTCCATCCAGTTCCTTCATTTCAGTCTCTACAAACCCAAAACTCTGGAAGACAGCATGAGGGAGGAAATCCTCAGAAAAACACCGCCGATAAAAGCTGTCCCGAGTAAGAAACTTTTTGAGCTCTGAGCAGGCTCAGGCTCAAACTCCACTGCAGCCCTCACACATAAACTGACATTGGTTTGGGTCTTTGATTTTGGGGTGGGTTTATTTTTAAGAAGTAGGAGCTTTCCCCCCCACACCCCTCCCTTTACTCACCAGCTAGCCAGGCCATCCAGTGGCTCTGCAGCTAATTCCCACCCATGGCTCAACCCAGGCTGACCCAGCCATCCCTTCACAGCAGCAGGGACTTTGGCTTCTAGAGAAGGACTCTTGAATATCTGTATTATTAGCTTTCCAGTATCATTTCTCTGACTTAAGAATTACTTTTCCAGATAATGTTACATAACTGGAAGCAACAGATGTGGTTTTTTCCTACTTTATTAGCACTTAGTGTATTTTAATGCTTAAAACAGCGGGACACACATATCTGGTATTCAAGCTACTTACAAGTTTGCTGACAGTGTACACAGAAAGCAACAGTTCTACAGTCACTGCTTGCTTAAATTCATCACCAATTCTAGTACCCTCACAAGTCTGAGATCTTCCTCTGATCTAGAAGCAACAAGTCCTCTCCCATCCTTCCTGCAAATTTCTAAGCAGCGAAATGACCCAATCTGTACCTAACAGAAATGGAAGGTACCCAGTGACCTTTGGCAGCAAAGAGGGATGTTTCTGAGCACTTGAAATCTCTCTCCGATAGGACAGTGAAGACACTGGGATGGGGACCAGGTTCAGGAATTGGGATGCTGCTAGGAAAGCTGGATAACATAAGCACACAAGGTGCCTACTCAAAATGACCCAGTCTGTACCTAACAGAAATGGAAGGTACCCAGTTGCCTTTGGCAGCAAAGAGGGATGTTTCTGAGCACTTGAAATCACTCTCTCATAGGACAGTGAGGACACTGGGATGGGGACCAGGGTCAGGAACTGATAACATAAGCAGAACATAAGCACACAAGGTGCCTAGTCACAGAGTCACCAGCTCAGACACACTGTGTCAAACCCCACCTTCTCCACTCTGCTTTTCAAAGAAATAACTTCCCAGAAGATTGAAGACTATGACACACACACAGCAGTTTTACTACTGCTTACATACTGTTCAGGTGCAATTCCAGCTCTTCCCCATACACATCTCCTTGGAAGAGCCACAAGCCAAGCATTCAGCTCAGGATCCCNCAAAGAGGGATGTTTCTGAGCACTTGAAATCACTCTCTCATAGGACAGTGAGGACACTGGGATGGGGACCAGGGTCAGGAACTGATAACATAAGCAGAACATAAGCACACAAGGTGCCTAGTCACAGAGTCACCAGCTCAGACACACTGTGTCAAACCCCACCTTCTCCACTCTGCTTTTCAAAGAAATAACTTCCCAGAAGATTGAAGACTATGACACACACACAGCAGTTTTACTACTGCTTACATACTGTTCAGGTGCAATTCCAGCTCTTCCCCATACACATCTCCTTGGAAGAGCCACAAGCCAAGCATTCAGCTCAGGATCCCACTCCCCCCCCACACGTACACCCTTTGATCCGCATTCTCCAGCGCTCGCGTGGGCATCAGGTCGTTTACAGTTAACAGGATTACTCACACTAATAAAACCTTCTGATTCAGAACTTCACTGAAGTGATTGCAATGCCCTTGGGATAGGAAATTAGTAACTTGGAGGTCCTACTGCAGATATATCCCTTCACTGGAGGGGATTTCTTCCCCGATTGGAGCAGCAGTTTTCAAGGAAACATCATTGTATTTACAGCTCCCTTATGACGAGTATTTGTGTGTCAAGACTATGCCAATACACTTATCTTAAAACAACTCAAACACACACAACCATCAGGCTTAAAGTCAAGAAACAAACAGTTTTAGTCATAGGGAAGGATCATTTGAACAAGTATGATGTCACACACCATGCCAGCCTTCTGAAGGAAACCCTACCAGTCACGTTCACTGGAAACCCTCCTGGCAAAGCCACACTGGCTACTGCAGGAAGCTGAGGGGGTTTATAAGATGTGACAGAAAGCACAGACATCGAAACCTGACTCTACATTGTCTTTCTCCTTGCTCTCCAATGACCTTATGGCTGGTTATTTTCACTAACTCCAGAATGATGATTAGGTACTGCAATTAGGAACTAGTGGCACCTATGACACTGATCCATCTTAATCTGCTGACAGATAGTAACAATTGCCCCTTTCCCCCAAAACCCCCTATGCATTTATATTCTTGTTTACAAATTTCCTATGGAAAAGCACGAATTGCAAGGTAAAATTTGCACTGATCCTCTAACTTTCTTTAAAGGAATGTTACTCTGAATTGTGTTATGGAGATACCCTGGGAGCTAAACACGACCCACAGGAGCCCAGGGAGCACAGAACATCCTCCAAGATGTATTTCCAACCCTACTGCTCAAAGGCAAAGTACTGTCTCTTTCCTATACCTGATCTAAAGCTCACAACTCAATCACTTCCATGAAGGCCAGCACTGGTAAGTTCTACTGCAATCTGGTTCTTAAAAATCCATCAAATTTCCTAACTCAGCCTGCTGTTTCACAGGCTTTAGTTCCACCTGTTACATTTTCATCCAATGGATTTTTAAAAAAAAAAGCAAGAAGAGAATGAGGCGATATACATCTGAGATACCTCTGCCACACTCAGGTCAATACAAACATACTCCTCAATCCCTCCCCTTGGAGCACTGTGAGCACTTCTGAAGCATTAAAACCAGCTTAAAACCAGGTACCTAATTTGTCTTTACAGTTACCACCCCTTCATACCCACAAGCCTCTATGAAAGCAGGTAAAGAAGTCTGACAACAAACATACTCTTCCCCAGTAACATGCTCCTGTAAGATCATTTTGTGACAAGGGAGCCTTTTTCTCTCCCCCAATGCCAAAGCACATCACTTACTAAGGATCTCACAGGATTCAAGTTATTGTTCATTACTCTGAACCAGAACAACGTTAATACATTATCTGCTATGTTCACAACATGGGATCAGCACAAACAGAAGGAAATGTGCTGTCCAGCTCAAAATTTGTGTGACTTTTCAGACAGGTTCCCCAAGACAGCCCCAAAACTACTGCCAGGAGCAGCCTGTCTTTGCTCTTGGCCACAAAGCAGAAGTGAAGGAGTTGGTTTGTTTCTCTCTTCAAGGAACGTCCGTACCAACCAATTTAGTATCAAGCAGCCTTTCCCCACATCGCTCAAAACAGCACATGACTTTGAGATGTTCACTTTTGACTATCCTGCTGTGGATGGTTGGGAGTTTGGAAAATTTTGTACCTGTCACAGAATTGAAAAATAAAATTCATGATGTTTTAATGAAACAACTGTGAGGAAACCAGGTACTAGTTAAAACCTCGGATGATTAACCCAACTGCGAGAGCCAGCGAAAGCCACTAACAAGCTGGTTCCTCCCAAATCTTGCCCACAAGCAGCATTTCAAAAACAAACAGAAATAAAAAGCAGGACCACATTTCTTAGTGCCCAGACACTAGTCTCTCAGAGGCAAGCCCTTTGCCTGCTCTCTGCTTTGATAAATAGGTGCAATTGTAGTTCCTGGGGATCATGGGGTAACGCCTGGGCTTTTAGAAGTCCAAGAGCATCGTTCTTCACAACAGTTGTGTAATGTAAAAACGATCTTCACAGGAAGAGACAATGGGTGATGCTTCCCAATAATTCCACAGTTAAGTTTAAAACAGTTTAATGAAAACATGTTTACCCTTATTTTGATTAAAATTAATTAACACTATGACATTTCTCAGACCAGAACCTGTATTTTATCATGAAGTCAAGAGTACATTATTTGGGTTCTGTGAGTATATCTGACAAGATTAAAAACTTGGGAGTCAGGAAATAAACCTTGTGTAGTTAAAAAAAGGGAGAAGAAAAGGCTCCTTGCTCTGAACAACAATATTTCACAGTATTTCACCATGGTACACTTGTAATAATTCAGCAGTACATCTGGAAGGGAGGAAAGATACATGAATAATTTTAAATCCTAATGTACATAAGCCCAAATAGCATCATACAGAGAAATATAAATTTCATCAGATCCCCTCATCAAAACATTTCTAAAACATCACATATGGGTCATGAAATTGAGGAAATTGCCTCCTTATTTTCATCACATTTTTTCCTGTAGCATTTTTATCAGGCCCTTCATGATGTTGCTTAAAAGACAGTGAACTCCAGACAATTACGAATTCATGAGTATTATGCTGTGTGCTACCCAGAGGTAAAAATAAGTCACCTAATTTGTTTATGAAAGCCTGAATAGACACCAGTGCACTCAGAGTTTCCTACCTAGTAATATAATGGCTTCCAAAGAGCTGCAACCATTTTGTGGTTAAAGCTATTTATAGGTATTCTTCAAAGCGTTTATATTTTGACTATCACATAAACAAACAAAAAAAGACACCAACTGGATATTTCTATTCCCCCAACTTTCCAGAGTGTCCAGGATATGTTGCAGTGAGTGTTGACCTACACCAACTCACCTATATTATAATCCAAAACCATAGGATCGACCCTGGTGACACCAAAGCAATCACAGCAACCACCAGATCTACACACCACCGGATCACTTAAACAGTAAACGTGTGAGGAGGCTGTGAGCACATCTCCATTTGAACTTGGAGCTTTTCAGAAACACAGGAAGTGTTACAGCTCCAAACACTAAGACACTCTACAAGTTTGAAAATGAGTTTTCATAATGAGCTTAAATGACCTTGATTCGTCCCACAGAGGATGTCAGCACCTGTGGAGAACAGCTGGATTTAACCAAGGTTAGCAGGTAACTGTGCTACTGAGGGGTTACTTTGCACTCCCCTAGGAAAAGGGGAGTTTTAGTGGAGGGATGAGTACATATTTACATATGTGATACCATTCAGGGCAAGAAGTGATCTTGCTCCAGAAGCACAAGACAACAAATAAGTTCTTTAAGGTAACAGAGACCTAGCTGCATAGCTTCTGTCCTAACACTAGCTGACTTTGAATAAGTAGGTTTCTATTTTAAAAACTGTTTATTCTCCTTTTGCAAGAAAATGTAAGTCAGATACTGGTTTTCTGGAAGCTACACCACAGTAAAACTGGCCAAAAGGAGAGCTGTACAACAGATCCTTAACAAACAGTAGGGAAGCAGATGGGACTGCGCTCACCGAGGGGCAAACACCCAGGCACTGTGTGCCCACAGCATCAGAGCGCCTCTCGCAGCAACTTCTTCAGAGTTCTAAGGAAATCCATGGATCTTCATTATGAAGATGTTGTTTAATAAAACCAATAACCCTCTTAATTTAAAAAACAAACAAGCAAAGAGTTGCACAGGGTGGTGTTTGTCCTCTCCAGTGGTAAGTTTAGAAAAAGGCTTCCGAATCCAACCCTGGCCCTGCTGCCGGTGCCGGAGCCAAACCGGCACACCCGGACGGGTCTCTGCCCCTTGCCAGCATCGCTTCCCCTTGCTCTGCCCTGTCAATCTCTCCCCACCACAAGCCTCTCCCTTTTGGCATCAGCCAGGAATAACACTTTGGGAAACAGCCTTTTGGACAACGCTGGCTTATCATTTCAGCTCGGTCCACCCTCAGTGACTCCAACCCATCCAGCTCTCTGACCTATTTATAGACACAACTACAACCCATAACATAACTAACAGGATTATTATTTGTTTTCCACACTCATATAATTACAAATGGCCACATCTGTTCCATTCAGGTGTTCAAAGTCTGCTTCAGGAACAGAATTAAATATGAAAAAAGTTTATTGAAAAAACACACAAAAATTCAGTTTCATCTGGGAGTACTATTATTAAAGATGGCAAAATGAAATCCAGCACACACCAGCCAGGACAGAATCAGTCATTAATATTGCACCACTTACCCGCTGGCTTTATAAGTTTATTCTTTTACAGCATATGTATTTTTTATAGCTAGTAATAAAAGACACACATAGATGTGAAATATGGGTGTCTAATGTCCCAAACGTCGTTATTATCCAACAGTTGTGTTTATCCTCTAGGAAAAGAGTACTGCACAGCTGGAAATCTGGAAAGGAAGATGGGGTGCTGCTTTTACCCAACCCCAGGAAGCGCTGCCAGTTTGCTGTACTGGCCACATATGTGCTTATGAGATGGTGCTCTCATGAGTACCTCTTCCTGAGGATCATTTTAACATCCTTGTGAGAATTACAGCAATTACTTACAGACAGCAGTTATCACAAAAGTATATTTGGTTCTTTTATGATTCTATCTACCATAATATGGTAAATCATCCCTAAACTACACCTCATGCCACGAGAGCATCCAGCTTTGCACAATACACTAATAAAATGGTCCAACAGCCTGTTTTACAACCGTAGGCATTTAATTTCCTGAGAAGCCTCAGTGAATCCCTTCTCCTCAGGGCTGCTCTCAATCCAGTCTCTGCCCAGCCTCTAGTGTGCTTGGGATTGCCCTGACCCATGTGCAGGACCTTGCACCTGGACATGCTGAACTTCAAGGCTTGCATGGGCCCACCTCCCAAGCCTGCTCCGGTCCCTCTGGATCCTCCAGCATGTCAACCTCACCACACAGCCAGGTGTCATCAGCAAACTTGCTGAGGGTGCACTCAATCCCATGTCTCCAACAAAGATTAATCAGCATCAGTCCCAGTACTGACTCCTGGGGAATGGAGCTCATCTTCACTTAGATATCGAGCCATTGAACATAACTGAGTGCAACTATCTGGCAATTCCTTATCCTCTGAGTGGTCCACCCATGATATCCACATCTCTTCAGTTTAGAGACAAGCCTGTTGTGAAGAGCAGTGTCAAATGCATCGCACAAATCCAGTCAGGATGATGCCAGTTGCTGTTCCCTTATCAACCAACACTGTGACCCCATCACAGAATGTGTAAGGCAGGATTTGCCCTTAGTGAGGTCACGTTGGCTGTCACCAATCACCTCATTTTCCATGTTCCTGAGCATAGTTTCCAAGAGGAATCTGCTCCATGATCTTGCCTGGCACAGAGGCAAGACGGATCAGCCTCTAGTTTTCCAGGTCTTCTGTGTCCCTTGCTTAAAAATAGGGGGTTATGTTTTCCCCTGGCTTGACCACACATAGTAACACTTGGTCAAACAAATTCAAATTATTTTAACAGGTATTTGAGCTCCTTCCTGTCCCATGCCTGAATCTTCCCACTGTCCTGGGACCTGAACCATGGCACTGCCAGCAAAAAACACAGGGTACCTCTACTCCATACTGCTGGTCCTTTTGCTTTGGTAAATTTGTTCTCCATCTGTCCCAGATCTCCAGGGATTTTTTTTTGTAGCTTTTTTCTATTTTAGGAACAGACAGACATAAGTTTCCTCCATCTCCTCAGAAGTTCATTTAAGGAAAAGCACAAATACCATCATCTCACAACTCTGGTTTTCGCAATTATGTTTTATAGAGAGTTGGTTCACAAATAAAACTAATGTGCTCAAGGAATTTATAGATTATTGGTCATAAATTCATGTTTGTATCTCTCCTGGCACCTCCCTCCATCAGCTCTTTTCTGAATAGTACAAGCAAAAATACATTCTACTATAAATACATATGCACAAATTTACTTGTTAAAATAATTTAAAACCATATTTTTTAACAAAAATCACTATGTACGACACAGTTCAGCTAAAGTATCTTACTACCCTCCTCAAAGTCAAGCACTATACACAGATTATTTCAAGAAGGTGCAGGAAGCTGCTTCAGAAACGCTACAAAGGCCAGCAAGCATCACAACATTCCTGTATCCACACTCCCCAAACTCAAGTTAGGGATTCTAGAGTACAGCTTTGCAGCATCTTAGGCTGTTTTACCTAATTCAGATAAAACTTATCTGCAATACCCAGTCATCCTGGCCTGTGTTGCTTTGGAACTCCATCTTAATTCAGCAAAGATTGAAAAACATGTAGGGCCTCTAGAGAAAATTAATTCTGCCCACTGCTTTCAGCTGCAGCCTCCCTCTCCATGGGGCTAGGACCATTACTTAGAATCATAGAATTTTTAAGGCTGTAAAGCTGGAAATGACCCCTAAGATCATCCAGTCCAACCATTAACCTACCACCACCNAGACCCTTCCCCAGCTCCCTCAGCCTCCTCGTAGGGCCTGTTCTCCAGACCCTTCCCCAGCTCCCTCAGCCTCCTCGTAGGGCCTGTTCTCCAGACCCTTCCCCAGCTCCCTCAGCCTCCTCGTAGGGCCTGTTCTCCAGACCCTTCCCCATCCTCGTTGCCCTTCTCTGGACACACTCCAGCACCTCAACATCCTTCTTGAAGTGAGGGGCCCAAAACTGAACACAATACTCGAGGTGAGGCCTCACCAGCGCAGCTCCACACTCTCTTGGATCAAGAAGCCGACCCAGAGAACTGGCAACCCAGCAAAAATGGTTCATTTTCTGACCAGTTTTATCCCCCAGCCTCACTCCACATATATCCATGTAAATCAGCATCAACAGCCGAGACAGGAGCAGCTTACACCTGTGCCACTAAGACCATCAAATGAGGCTACTGGACCACCTCCACTGGAGTTTCAGGCACTGGGACTTTCAAGTCAAATGGTAATTTTGGGGCACCCATTTGTCAAACTACAATTACTTCAATATCTCACCCTGAAGCCTACTCATCACACTCTATGAGAAGGTTCCTGGGTGATTACCAAGCAGTGCTGCAGCCATCCTGGCAGGAGACAACTGGATCGTCCCACAACTAATACAGAGTCACAGAGTGCATTAGGTTGGAAGGGACTTTCAAAGGTCCACCCCCCTGCAGTGAGCAGGGACACCTTCACTAGGTCAGGCTGGTCAGTGCCCCGTCAAGCCTGACCTTGAATGTCTCCAGGGATGGGGCCTCCAACACCTCTCTGGACAACCTGGGCCACTGATCTACCACCCTTCAGAGTGAAAATTTTTTTCCTAATAACCAACTTAAATGTTCCCTTTCCTAGTTAAAACCATTCCCCCTCATCCTATCGCTCCATGCCCTCAGGAACAGTTCTTTCCCAGCTTTCTTACAGACACCTTTCAGGGACTGGAAGGCTGCTGTAAGGTTCCCCTGGAGCCTTCTCTTCTCCAGGATAAATGATAACGTTACCACATTCTACTAAGTAATAAAATGTACTTGACACAAACTAGGAAAATCATTGTGTTGCCAATACAGCAGCCTGTAAGACACCAGGATTAAGATACCAGCATTGTCTCAAAGACAACACTGAGTCCAGAAAAATCTGTCTTCTCCAACTTGCAGAGCAGGCTGTTGGGACAGAAGGAAGCCCCACAGCACATGGCACCAGTTTTCAGCCAGGGGAATCCTCAGGATATGTAAGAATATGCAGCACTCTGATTCTTCCACTAACTGGCTAACAGAGAGGTCCAGGTCAGCTGGGAGCCTCGTTCACAGGAGCACAGGTCTAGTGCCCACCCAAGGGAGATGGGCAGAGGAGGGCAGTGAGGAAGAGAACAGCCACCTGCATTAGGGTATGGAAACTCACAAGTACCTGTCCCCTTCCAGCTCACTTTTTTTTTTTCTAAAAGAAATAAAATAAAATTTAGCATTGCAGTCATGAAGAATCAACGTACAGTTTTAACCAACATTAGTACTCATTTTAAATAATCTATGCTTAAATGTCCTTTTCCCACTTGAAATTCATAATGCATATTTTGGTACTGCATCCTCAAGTACAGGCACAGCCTTGGATGAGTCAAAGCACTAAGATTTAATATTTCAGAATGTTAAACCCAGAGAGGAAGAAATTATCAGTAAACACAACCTACTTGGTGTCCTCAAGAAAACACAATTGAAATAAGGGTAAAACAAGGGATGGAACTAATCTTCTCAGAGGCAAAGAAAGTCGACTTGGTCTCCCAGGACCTAGTGGGTCCTTTTAGGAAAAGGTAGATCACCATGGCAACAGAGTATTTTATGAGATACTTCAGCAGTATGCTATGCTATGAACATAACAGATATGGCAAGAAGCAGTCCCCTTCTGACCAAACAGAAAGGCTTTTAGCAAAAACCTGGAGTGCATTTGGGTTTGCTGCCATTTCCAACAGCACAAAAGTGACGCTGAAAAAGACACCACAGATACCGGTAGCAGAAATTATTATCAAAGCACACACAGAACTCTGGTCACTGGGCCAGGTGAGAACATCTAAGGACTTACACTGCCAAGGAAAGCAAGCTGTTGTGAGGGAGGGTCAAACTTACTAAGTGTTGGCCTGCATTGCATGCCAAGTACCCAAATCCCACCAGAAAACTGCAAGAAATAAAAGGTGACAGTTGGGCGGGTGTGTGTGTGTGTGTGGCTGCAAAAGGGGTGCTCAAGAAAAGCATCTTCTGGGGGTAGTAGCCCCAAACATTTTCACTGGCATTTGAGAGCAGGGCAGAAGAGACCAGAGAAATTCAGAACAGAGACATGCTAAAACAAGGGAACATAACAGAAAGGATAGAAAATAAAAGACCACCGTATCCTAAAGGCTAATTCAGAAATCTCTATAGAGATATCTCTGTACAAGCAGCAGCCAAGGACCTGGCAGCTGATGTTGGAATGTGTGCGTTCAATGGTTAAGCAGCAATAAAACCCAAGTTTACTGGTAAACACCACAGAGGAAGAAGAGATCATTTACAGACAGCTGTAAGACATGATGGAGGTTTTATCTTTGCTCTAATGATCTGTTTTGACTCATTACCGGGATAGCCATTTAGTTGTTTGCTGTTTTTGAGAAGGCATCTACACTAATGACATAGATTTGTATATATTAAATTTAACAATACTCAATAGGTTTTGGTCACTTATCTTGTGGATAACAGTCATTCATAGCAGAGGTGATGAAATGATGTTAAAAACAAACACAGCCAGGTCCACCTTGAGTGGCTCAGACCTGGGAGAAGCCAGGAGAGCGACGGACGTGATGCATTTATTACACAAGTAGGGTCACATACAGCAGTAGTACTATTTCCAGCTACTCACACACTGCTGAATTTCAAATTAATTGCAACACAGGAAAAAGACCTGGGGGTTGCTGTAGACAGCTCTCTGAAAACATCTGCTCAGTGTGCAGAGGCAGTCGAAGGCAAATGGAATGTTGGGATCCATAAATACAACGACAGAAAGCCATGACTAAAGTACTAATGCCACAACAGAAATTAAGGATCAAAGATATGGTATTATCCAAATAGCCCACATTAGGTACATGAAAAAAAGCTGCAGAAATAAAGCAGAGAAAGAATGGGAACACATCAACGTTATGGTAAACTGAAAATACAGCCAGCTTACATAGGGGATGAATAACAAGGGCAATGATGCATTAAACAGAATGGGACAAAGAGAACAGGAGGCAGCTGTCCTTTCCTTCTCCCCTCTGAGAAGAGGTAGAGCAAGGAACGCAGCCAAAGGGTAACAAATTTCAGCTTAAAATTACAACAGCTAATTCAGATGGACAGAAAACCATCCTATGTCCCTCTACCAAACACAGAAACAAAACCTCACTGAGCTCACTGACTTGCAATACCACATGCAAGAGCGGGCAGAACTCGCTGCTCGGATAGTTGTGGTGGACAACAGAACACTTCCACCTCCACTGGAGAAGTGGGACTGCTTGAGGCCAATGTCAAAGCAAAACGCAGAAGCACCCCCTTTACAGGTTGGTGCTTTAGTTTTGCCCACTCAATGGGCGTTTGTTCTCTGAGAAGGCTGAGCTCAGCACCCCTGGCTGTAAGACACAAGGTCATCGCACTGCCCAGCTCCTCGCTATCAGCGCCCGCGTACTGCAGCCATTCCTCTGCACTTAATTCAGGTCTCCTCTTGATCCCTGTCAGGCCCCCACTGCAATCCAGCACCTTTACTCCTTCCACCATTTTCTCAGCTCGTTCTTTCCTTCCCTTGGAAGTACATCTGCTCCAATCATCTAACTCCAAACTTCCTTCTGACCTGACTAGTAACAAAAACAGTTATAAGCCACATTTGCTGTTCCTGATAAGAAATTATCCTTGCCAAATATTTTTGATTGTTACTTCAGTGTGTTCGAACAATGTTGGCAGTGAATAACAGCTGAGGAGAGGAAACAGATCAAGAGTCTTTTCACTCATTCTGTGGCAAACTGCTGGGGCAACAGCTTTTGCATACGCAAGGAAAGGAAAGGAAAAGTCACTTTTTCCTTCTGTAGTTTTGTTTTCACCTAACAAATTCCAGTGACACTTTCTAAAGCTCCTTGGAGCTGTCAAACTTATTCCAAGGATGTTCTGGGAATTGGAGCTATTATTGGAAGTTTGGTTACTATGGTTAACACACTAATCCAAATATCAAGCAAAAGCATAACACAGGAGCCAGCATTCCACAGATCCCATCACCTACACGGCTGCAGCTCTGCACTGGTCCTTCTTTTCAGCTCAGTTACGTATGATCATCACCAAAGCTGAAGTGATAAAATCCTTGCTGTTAGCATCCCAGTGCTCTGTGATTTCCTAAATTTACCTAAACAACTTCCACCCAACCGATGCTCGCTGAGGAGTAGACGGCGCAGGCGATGGGTAGAGGTGTGCTAGAGGAGCCGCACCCAGTGGCACCCCACTTCTCCATTCAGGCTCTGGCGTTGTTCAAGTATGAGCAGACACACTGCGAGGTTCCCTGTGTAGACAAACCAAGGAGATGTAGCTTTACCCTTATTCTGGACTAAGGCATGGCCACTTGAGTAGCTATGGCCTTGTGATTTCAACAGACAAATGGTTAGGCACCACTTGACCACTTCAAGCCTGGCTGACTGGGACACTGAGCTAAGACAGCTACAAGTTAACACGACTGTGGGAGCAAAGCCTTAGTTGCACAGTTGCTTAAGTCCTCTCTCTGCTGTGGCAAGGCTGCCTTTTCAGGAAAAAACAAAAAAAAAATCACAATAAGAAGATCAAGGCCATCAGACACGGCCAGGCATCCTTAATTTTAAGTCTACACTACAGAGTTTGATTTTTGACAGACATTCCCCATTTAAAAAACCCTGCACTACACTTCCCTGCACACTTTGTCTTGGCAGCAGCAGTAAACAAAGCAGTCTTTGAAGGCTGTAGGAGAATTTCAGTATCATCATCTTAAATCTCATGCAATTAAACCATTAAGATTTTCTGACAGAAACCAAAGTGGTCTTTTTGCTGAATAGAACATCTAAAGTTCATTCACAGATACGATCTCGATGCCCTACTTGTTACCTTTTTAACCAGGCCAAAACAAAACAAAAAAAGGCCTGAATGGAGATTAAATAATACACAAGGTTTTTATCTAAAGACAACTAAGCTTAACTGCTACAGTAAAGCTTTCATCACTAGTAAATCCTTGCCAAGAGTATTTTCCCCTGCAGGCAATGTATTTGGCCTTAAATCAGAAAAGTCAGTCATTCCAGTCCTGCTTTCTTTTAAGCCAGACTCAAGCCCTTTTCCCACCCGAGTGCTGGGTGAAATGTCTGTTTTCCCACGTTTCATTCTCCCCCTGCTCACAAAACCAGACCTTCACCTGTCTGGGTGCAGAGACTCAGTTTATATCCCTCTAAGAAACAGATCCCTGTATCTCTCACAGATATGATCACAAAAACATACTCTTCAAAATTTTAAGGCAAATTCACCCAAAATAAGCCAATCTCTTTTTTTGCCCTGATAAATTTATACAAGCACCTACAGAAATGTCCCTATGTTGTGATTCAAGTTTCTTTTTGACTTAATCTTTTTACCATTAGTAGTTCAGATTTTAGGGAAGTACATAAGGGAAGAAGAGCAGTAAAAGAGCAGGGAAACAAGGTCTGATGTGGTGGGGTTTTTCCTGATACATTTGTTGAGCCAGTTTTCAAGACATGAAAACAATCTTCTACCAGTAAGAAGCATCAGGCAGCCTTACTACAGCAGAAGCAGTGCTGAGCATGCCCACAGGATAAAGGTTTTCTGCTTCTCAGTAACGTCCTGCATTGCACTGAATGTATCTGTGCAGGAAAATGTCAGCATTCCTAAGAAAAATACTCATTTTAGGACCCATAACAGGTTTATGCACAGGATGCTCATTTTCCCAGAGAAATAGTATCCACACTTGACCCTTGAGGGAATAGAAATTATTTTTTTTGTACAGGAGGGAGAGTGTTAAAGTGTTTTACATAACTGTGAACACTTTCTGACTGTTTTATGAGGCTTAGAAATATTTTTTTTGGTGAGGGGTACATAGTTTTAACAAGGCCATTCTAATTTAATACTAGAATTACCTTTAAAGGAAAGTCCACACGAAGGAGCCTAAAGACATGCCTGCCAATTTGACGCACAGCAATCCTCTGAAAAACACAAACAGGATATTTTGAAGTGAGAGAACAGACCTGCTCTTACTCAACTGGGATGCTGGTAGGCCTTCGCCTCCCCGCTCCCTGAAGCGGAGAGCTCCCGCCTGCCTCCCTGCGCTTCCCTTTTCACGACGTGTTCTGTTCCGGAATCTGAGACGTTCATTAAGCCTAACAGCCTTCAGAGACGTTAGCACCACTATAAAAAGGTTTCTGAATCGAGTGGCTACTGAAGGAACTGGCATCTGATCAAACTTTCAAGAGTTATGCTCCTTGTGTTATAAATAAATCAAGGAATTATCAGTTTTTGAAAGTCTCCAGCACTGTTTTAGCTGCTGGTGCCTCATGTACATGTTGCAGCCCTATTTCATGGGTTCCTCAGCTGAGGCGCAACGAACCAAAGGGGATACTGGTAGCAAAACTACAAGAGAATCCAATCCTGTACCTTAGCCAGAAGGCTCTACTTTAAATTTCATTTATATGTTCAGCAAGAAACAAAAACCTGACTGAAAGACACAAACAATTCTGTATTTTCCACAAGCTACAGTGTCTAAGTGATGAATATTTTTCATCGGGGATGACTTCTCGGTCTCAACACAGACCATTATTTTATTCTAATTGGTTCATTTTAAGCACAGCTTTCTGAGATGATCTGTGTAAGTTTACCTGCAGACTGGGACATAGTAATTAAAAGAACAAAAAAATCCTAGTGTTATCTTATTATTTGTGATAGTTCAGTATTTTACTGTATGGTCATGTCAGCCCAGATCCTGAAGGAGCTCAGGGGACTCGAAGTCAGCTGTACCAGGGTACAGGAGTATCCAGTCTTTCCTCCAATGAGGAGATGATACTCTGGGCAGGCAGACTGGGAAAAAAACCCTCCTTTTGGGTCTTCCTAACTAAACTATATATAGTACAGATGTGTAACTAAATCTGACAAAAACGAATGCCTTATAAGGATTATGAGAGCTACCATGAACTTTACATGTAGAGCTCACAAGTTTAGAGCAGTTGCTTGAAAAGAGAGAAACCTTCAGGGGAAGCCACTCCAAATCCTTCTGATCAGCCTTTCTGCATCAAATAACCATATGGTTTTGTGACCTTCTCTTGGTGAAAACCACCAACACTTTCAGAGTGTAACTTCAGGAAAAATACACCAAATGATGGCATACAAACAGCTGACATGAACACCAAACATTTCTAACCTAGCCAAAAAAAAAATCAAATCACCCAGCTGAAATGAATAACCACAGAAGTTATCTTGCAAGCTCAAACACAGAAGCTTCAAACCATTTAAACAATGCTGCGTGCAGACACTGTTGGCAAAACACATCTCCTTGGTCAGAAACAAACTGTCATAAAGAATATAAGAGTAGAAGAGGTTACAGAGCAAACCCATACTGTACTTAAACTCTCCATTAAACACACACAAAGCCAAACAGGGGAACTGCCTTCTCCTGATCTCGCTCTGCTAAGGAAGTGCAACACAGCAGCGAGGTTCAGCTCCAGGCTTCCCCTTTGCCGGGGCACGGCAGGGACGAAGGACCCCTCCCTGCTCCGCTCACCACAGCGATAACAGGCCAGGAACCGCCGCCGATTCTGCCTTAGCTCTGCAGAATTGGCTCCTGGGTACAAATGCAGCACCACAGTTTTCCACAGAGAACCGTCGCTCGCTCACTGGACCGTAAGTACAGGAAAAGGCCATTTCTGCAATCTAGGGGAGACGCCAGTCAGCATGATCGGTAGTAGGAAAAGCACTTAAAGGACTCATCCTTCTCCCATGGAAACCTAAAGTATTAAAGTAATTGCATCCTTGCTTAGATATTTCTCATTATAGGCAAGAAGGTAAGGTACATGCTGCTCATTCTGGGATTTTAAACAGAAGAGCTGCCCTAAAAACACTGCCCTGATATCAGAGGCTAGGGAAGCCCAGCCAACCTTCTGCTCGCTTCCGTATTAGCTACCAACACAAGGACGGGCAACCTTCCTAACCTGACAGGCCCCACGTGAGAACAGCTTCATAAGACACAGTAGTACCACCTATCCTGGGCAACACAGGGAGCAAATTCAGGGAATATTCCCCAAGCATGAGATGGCCACGTCACCAGGTATCACAGCTACTACTACAGAAAGGAGCTGGGGCTCACCCCAGAGCCCTGCTGCCCACTGTTCCTCTGCTTCCCAAAGCTTTACATTTCACCCTCGGCAAGCCAACGCTCGTTTCACCGCAGAACAGGGCAAGCCTTCCAGCTCTCTTGGATCTGAAAGCAGGCCTGGACATGGCAGCACTCCAGGGACACTCAGGGGCTCTATGCTGCATGTACCTCTAGGCAAGATCTCTCCCTGAGTGGGACTCCAGACCTCTGCACTGGAAGAAAGTGGCACATCAGCTTCTCAAGTTGTGGGGTTGGTTTTTATCTGGACGATGCCAGAACAAGAACTGATTCTTCGGCTCAGTACACCAGCTCTGTATCTCATGTGTTCAGCTTGCAGTAGAGCCACTCCCTTAGATATCCTTTCAAACCATCACTGCCCCTTCTCCTCCACCTCTTCGGATGGCGTAAGCAGGGGCAACCATCCCCATTTATCTCCAACCCAAGCAGCTCCTTGATTCCCAGCTTGCAGAGAAATGCCAAATGCAGGTGGGCATCCCAGGTGGGCACAGCTCCAGGACATCTTTAACACCTATGTAACTATTTAATATGTATGTAGCAGCACACCCTAATAGTGTAGCTTCACGTTCAGTGAGATCTCATGTCCCTTCAGCCCTTTGGAGGCACTCAAGCAGCATTTGCAGACTCATTTCTCCTGCAGCCACCCAAAAACTCCACAGCAGCACAGACCCATGGGCAGCAAAGATCTCCTGCTGATGACTTGTGCTTGAATTGCTTGTGAGTGGCATATGGCTCAAGAGTCACTTTAACCCCTGGGGTTCAAGAATTTGAGAAAAAAAACCACAACATAACCAAAAAAAGGGAAGGTCTCTCAGACCTCTTACGTACCAAAACTAAAGCCATTCCCTAGTGACAGAAGAGTGAAAATGAAATTTCAAAGCAGAAACGTTTTCACCATAGTGCTAAAGATCATAAATGGAAAAAAGCACGTTTTATAAAACGTGCTCCTCATCAAAAAGGGAAAAACAGGAGGAGTGTGTAATCATTAAGGTCATCCAATATATTTTTCAGTCCTCAGCACTCAGTTGTATTTATTGAGACTCCAGAAAGTACCATAAGCGGTTTGAGAGCATCTGCTGCTTGTAAGATGAGTCAGGGTAGGAAATTCCCCCGTATTTTCTAGGAAGCAGTTAGGCAGCCAATGACCCGAGCGACGATCTGACTCTGATGCACCCACACAAATGAGAAGAAATAGCTTCTGTCAATAAATGCACAGTGGATTTGACACAGTCATTGTAATCTCTTATTTGAAATCTGCAATTAGAAAAAATTATTTTGGGAAAACATTCCCAGTTTAATTTGAACGTGACAAGAATGTTGTCAACATACATTAAGGACAGAAAAGACGTGAAGAAACAGAAATGAAATTAAATACATTGAATGAATCTGAGTACATTCTGAAGGAGGAAATGCACAAGAGAACTTGAACACCCTGCACTTTCAAGTGCTGCATCACTGACTGTGTAATCTCTTACCACATCTGTCCCTCCCCAAACTTTAAATAATCTCAGCTCCCTGCCCCCAGCTCCTGTCTCATCTTCAACTAGAAGGACCAAGCTCCTCCCTCTCATCTCCCGACTTCTCTCCAGAACACTACACTAGAAATGCTTATTTCCAGCAGGCACATTCCTTCCCACAACCCCAGATGTCCCCCATCACCCAGACACTGTGCATTTACTCTGCTGACAGCTAGATCCTTCACACCACCACACCGATTCACGCTATTCCTCCCTTCAGATGCTTGACAGTCCATGAAAACCTCTCTGAGAATACATCCACAGCAGCAGCTGCTTCTGGACTAGCCCCGGGGAATAAACCCCTAACTATCCTGAACTTAGAAGCATCCCAGTTACACTCACCTCTCTTACTTTCCCAACAGTCTGCCAGTACTTTCTGTAGGAGAGGAACCAAAATGGGCAAAATCTCAATCTCCCTGGGGTCTAGGTTTGAGGTCGGTCAGTCAGAACAATAGGATTGTAAGAGTCAGGTCAGATTACTAGATAACTGTCCTGGTTTCTAATGAAGGAATGAGCAACCTTCTAATGAAGGAATGCAACATCACCAAGGAGGTGGAATCAATTTTTCCTTTTGTAGGCACTGAGGAGACAAGGCCAGGCACAAATTCAAGACCCAAACCAAAATGTTACCAAGTTATCTGACATGGTTTTGATCACTTTCAACACTTTTACTGCATGATCTATACAGCTGCAAGGAAACTGGGAGGATACAGGATTTCACAAAATCACACAGTCTGGTCTGGGTTGGAAGGGACCCCAAGGACCATTGAGCTCCAATCCCCCTGCCACAGGCAGGGCCACCAACCTCCAGGTCTGGAGCTAGACAATGTTCCCCAGGGCCCCATCCAACCTGGCCTTGAACACCTCCAGGGTTGGGGCATCCCCCACCTCTCTATGCAGCCCATTCCAGCACCTCACCACCCTCTCCATGGAGAACTTCCCCCTGATATCCAATATAAACCTTCCCCCTTCCAGAGCTTCAATCCATCCCCCTTTCCCTACCACTCTCTACCCTTGTGTAAACCTGATTCCCCTCCTGTTTATACACTCCCTAATTTCTACAAAGGTTCATAGTCTTGGAGCACTGGTTGTGCACTTCAATTTATGACACAGTTTTGGTTTTGACTTCTAATCTGATAATGAGAGCTCAAACATTTGTGTGCAAGTAGCAAACTAATAACACTTCCAGATAAGCCCTCAGGCTCCTAGAATTACTGAATAGCAGTAGTCTCACCTTCAGAGAGTACAAGATGGCCTTCTTGAATTACCAGGACTCTTGATAAAAATCCAGTAGGACATAAGAGAAATTCCACCTCACTTCTGAATACCTAAAAGTTACATCCTCATCTACTAACACCATGAATTTAAACCAAAACTAAATCCACCCTTATCCCTTGAGGATGAACTTGGGAGGACGAGTCGCTTACACACAACTGCTGGCACTAAGTTATTATTTTTCACCATGGAAATATCCACAGAAAAATATCCTAGTATTTGAATACAAAAACCTATCTGCTATCTCAGTACCAGTCCATACAAGGGAGTTTGGTCCTACTGAGAATTCCTAGATTCATACAGGCTCCCTGTATGTTAGCTGTCCTTTATAAGAGCACAGGACTCTCTGTACAATGGGAAATCTCCATGCCCAACATATCCCCAATATTTACACTGAATATGAAATTCTCCCAGCATGAACTTTAGAATGTATTTCTACACAGTTCAGCTAAATGCAGTATGACATTTTTTACAGTCCTTAGTGCTAGCCTAATATATTAGTAGCAGCATGTCAACAAGGACAAAGGTAAGTACTAATACTTGGTACTTGGCTGTTGACAAGTGCTTAATTACCACAGCAGCACTGTGAGAAGTGTAAAAGCAAGTTCAAAGAAGCAACTGAAAACTTTCACTCCATTACAAAAGTCCTTTATTCTGAAGTCAAAGGAACAAGCAAGCCTCTCTATCTGGTGTTTTAAAGCTGTCCCCAGCACTTACAGAATCTCCTCACCAGTGCCAGAGGCAGACGAAGACAATTTTTCCCAGCCATCAAATTGTTTTTAGGAGATCTCTCTGGTCAGGGTATTTTCAGGTATCGCTTGATGCAAAGTACCTGGAATTCTCTGCAAATATTTACAATATGTGAAGGGTTTGTGCCAAAGTAGCAGATCCCTACTAAACCTCAATCTAAATGTTCTGTGCAAAATCTCAATATACATAAATCCATTCACATCTCAGATCCCACCTGCTTTCCAAAACACACAAATCCAGATTCCCTGAAGCAATAGTGAAGTGTGTTGGATGGGGAGGCCTATATATACAATGGCAAGAGTCTGGCCTAACATACATTACGTTATGCTACAGGAAGCACTATGGAGAACCACACAAAGAAAGAAAGGAAGAGATTTAAAAAAAAAAAACCCAACCCACCCCCCCCCCCCCAAACCCAACAACAAACAACCCAGAATTGTCAAACAGATCTCTGGGAGTCCAAAAAAAGTTCACACATAACTGTCCCAGGAAACCTGCTCAGCAAATCGGTCATCAGATGTTTGTTGTGTTTCACCTCTCTCACAGGGTGTCACCTGTGTGCAAATGAATTTTTATCAGTGTAAGATGTGTATATACTGCAAGCACAGTTATATCACAGAACGTGTTCTCACACCACTCTGCCTTCTTTCCCTTTCTAGAAAAATAAAATGTGGCTTCTAAGCTCAACTGTGTGATGGAGAGGAGCACACCAAAGCTGCTCCCCTCACTCACAAGAGCTACATGAACTAAGAAGGTTTTAGGTCTGGCAGTATCTCCACACAGTAAGGACTGCTGCACACAAGATGTCAGTCATCACCTGAAGTCCCACCTGGAGAACACCTGCAGGATTTGTGCAGTGACCCAGCTGTCCCAAGTGAATCTTCAGGTGACAGTGCTCACAAAGCACAGCATCCCCACAGTGCCCTTGCAGGACGCACACAGAGCTCAGCATCACACTCTTTTCAAGACAGCATTGTGCACCCATATGCCTATGCCAATTTATACTACCAGACACACCAGGAATCTTGTGCCTGTTCATCTAATCTGGATAAAGGGAGGATTCAAAGATTTTATTTGTACTGTATTGCAGAAGTAGATTTACACTTGGTCTTTTCCAGAGCACGATTCAAGCTACCCTGCTACACACAGGTAGAACACACACAGCTTCAAAATGCTTCTTAAAACACATTCTACAATAGATCTACAGGAATCCTTCCATTTAAAGACCACCAGCTCTCAGAACTGCAGCATTCCTACCTCTGGTCAAGAGCTGAACACAAGCACTGGCATTTTAAAACAGTGTCTTAAAAACATTTCCCATATTATTGCTCTGTGAGTGTTACTTGGGAAGACAGACCCATTTCCATGGCAGATTAAGAGCAGCACAGTAGGCATTCATCCCACAGCTTGCTACATGTAGATTCATTAACCAACCATATACTGCAAATACTATCACTGACATTTATGTCAGCAGAGTGTAAAAGTTTCCTAATCTGTAACTGAAATGTCCGTGTCGAGCTTAAATATTAATATCTGAGCAGAGGAAGCCCCACCACTACGCAAGAGCAGAACTACGAGAGTATTTTGTCACCAAAGATGGGCCAATACCCTAGAAGCACTGAGGGAAGTACAAGGCTCTTTCAGGTCTGAACAATTAAGACATTTAACCATTTATTTCTATCTTCACATAAACTTTCCAGCCCTTTCAATCATACACTCAATACGAAGGTTCCACGTGTGCACCCTCAAGTGCAACACTGGCTCTGAGAGCATCCTAATTCTTGCTTAACCCCCTGCCAGAAGAGACTGGGCTTACTGAGAAAGTGAGATAAATTAACAGTCAAAACAAACACAAAATGCCTTGTAAATCTCCAAGGGTAACCCAAGGCAAATGCAAAACAAGCCTGGTACATTTCAAAGGCTACACAGAAACCAGTGTCCTTCTAAAGGCTGTACTATCTTCCAGAACTGGGACAGACAGAGCACAAGCACTTTAAGGACAAGGACCAAGATGACCAGCACAAAAAGAGAAATCAATCAAATTCAACTGAAGCACTTTTTTTTTTGGACAGCAAATCAAAATAAATTATCATTAAAGTTACGGGCCAGCAAATGTTCTCAGTCAGAAGGTGTTCAAACATATTACACAGCAAAATTGCATTTGTCTTCTGGTATGCATTTGTCTTTGGAAATCCTGGGGGTTTGGGATCTGGGTTTAGGTCAGTCCCTGCACAGACAGAACTTCTGAACTACCTGCCATTACATGCTCCAGCAGATAAATCCAGCAGCCTTACAAGTGGGCTCAAGATTTCCATCTGCACCACCAAAGGTTTCCTGACTCAATTGAGTAAATGCATCATTTGGCACGTAATTTAGGAGGCAGGATAAAATTTTAAAGCTGCTTCTGAAAACAGTGGAGTATGCCCAGATTACTATATAAAGGTTCTGGAAAAGCTGCAAGGAATTTAGCTACTGTTACATATACTTCTGCCTCTATTGGCCTGGAAACGCCTCTTAGCCCTGTACTTCCTTCCAGAGCTGGTTTATGCAACCAGTAATTGAAAGCATTCACCATCAGGTCTTTCTTTTTTTATACCAGATTCTGTATTTTTTCAATGCAGCTTATGTAGGAAATGTAAGAAAGCCACTGCAAATGTAGGTGCAAAGGTAGACAGAACCTAACATGAGCTCAGGGAATTAACCACTCTTTCTTCAGGGAAAGAAAAAGGCCAGAAGAACTGATCCTTAGAGATCAAGATGAAAAGGGGTGTTTTGCTAATAGAGGAAAAAATGATGCCTGGGGTACAGCTGTTGTGCTGACAGAGAAAAGCCTGCTATACATTGGAAGCCTTCAGGCTTTCATGGCCAAACTGAGTCAGTCTAATTTCAAACCACATTGTTTCAGAGTAAATGAAGGCAGAAACTCTATGCCCTGGTACCCCAACATGGCAGCCCTTCCCTGCCACAACAGTGCCATGCTGTTCAACAAGGGTTAGAGTGAACTATTCCCACCTCTTTTCTTTCACTCCCAAACTTAGAGCAGGCTGGCATGCAGAAGCTCTTCATCTCTTCTGATCATTGCTGGTTTTAAGAGCTGTCAGATCAGGTCAGCAGATATAGTACTTAAACCCCAAACACTCTTCAGCAGCCTTTCTGAAGTGAGCTGATGGTTTCACTGCTACTCCTCACAACGGGCATCAACCCAACCTCGTGCAGCTGATAGCCTAAGCAGAGACCAGGACACAACTCAGGATCCACAGTTCTCTTCTTACTGGAGGATACTACCTGGTGCAGACAGAATGTGAGTACTACTGTGCCTTCCAGTCACGAAAAATTTCCTTACTTTTCTTTAAGGAAGCCTGGAATAAACACTATTAATGCCGCAGCAAGTGCACATGGCTATGCACCCGGGCACTGCTGAGTTTTGGTAGCCTTTAATGGCATCAGAGATGGGGAGGAAGAGGCAGGGAGCCAGGAAAACATTGCCATATGCGTTTAGAAAACTTGTTATTTTTAACAGTGCATTTTAAGACCAGCCACCCTGAAGCAAAACGGTTTGAAGGTTTTCTTCCATCGCCGCTATGACTGCACACCAAGTTTCCAGAGGGTGGGTATTTGAAGCCAGTGCAGCAAGGCAGAGTGATCCCAGGAAGAGAAGCTCACCCACTGTGTCAAAAATCAAGTTTATTCAGCCATTATACTCAAGAGCTTAAAATGGAGACACGCTACATGTCTCTTTTCAGACCAGGATGGAGAACAACAAAAATGAATCACTACTACAGCAAGTGACTGGAAAATACACTTGTGGGAAGCAACGGTTTCTTTTGCCTTTCCCTCCTACCCATGAAAAAGTCCTTATGACCACATCTGTGCATGCTTTTGCATGCACAGGAGGGGGCAAAATCAGATCTGCTATCTTGACTGGTTTTTTCCTTCAAGCTTTTGTGTTTGTCCAGCTAAAGAGGCTGATCTGTAAGGTCTCACCTTCCCTTGCAATCCTTACTATGCTCATATTCTTAGCTGTGGATGCACCATTACAAAAATTGACAGCAGCTAGAGATACTTGTGCAATGCCTCACACCCAGTCCTGCAGCTCTAGAGGTTTAAAAAGACTTAAAGATTTAAGGAATAAAAGTGGGGTGAAGCAGTGAGGGCGTTCTGATACGAAAACAATTCTTCAGAATAATAGCTGACAGCTTCACTTATTGGACAGTCCAATCAAAAAGGAAGAAAAAAAAAAAAAGAAAAAGATAAAGATTTACATTCACAGTGAGATAGTTAGAAGCTAAAAATAACTGGCCAGCTGCAATTCCCACCTTATGTGGCTAGGCAGAAGTGCTTCATGCTCCCCCTCCCCACGAACACAGAGTCACTTCCTTCTTCATTGCAACATCACAAGCTGAACTGGATGCTACAAGCCACAAAGTCCTGCCCAGACTTTAAAGTCACGCCCCAGTAATTACATAAAATAAGCTCTCAGTACAAATGGGTTTTTAAAAAAAACAAATAATCAATTTACTCAACTTCAGTTTTGCTTTTAATTCCAAAATATTTTGACTGGTCACAAAACAGAAAAGCAATTTTCATTTCTGAGGTTTGCTCCCTCCACCAGATGTCTCCAAAAAAAAAAAAAGTTTTTAATTCTCACCATAGAACATCACCACATTAATTTATCTTGCCACTAAGCCAATACAGGGATCAACCCCCTGAACATGCAACTTTTAAGGTGATTATTGTACACAGAGCATCAAGGAGGATAGCAACAGTTGATGAGGGAGAAAAAGCAAAGGAAACCCAGGTAATGTAAAACTGCTCTGTACAGATTCCCCACTCAAAAGACATCAGAGTGATATGCAACAGCAGCAAATACCATCCAAAACCTTTGCAAGCTTTCTGCCAAAAGACATCGTGCTCTGCTTTGACCTGCCCTCTCTAAAGAGGCAGCACACACAAGTTGATGCAGTCACACACATCCCCCTACCCCCCCATTACATACAGCTTCCCCCTGAAAAGACAGAACAAATCACTTAACAGTTATAAAAAAAACCCACAATAAATTCTGCTTTACTGGTCCCCTGATGCTAAAAAGGCCAGTCAAAGCCCAGCTGGCACAGGAGATGGCTCCTCATCACACAGCCCCTGTTAGCCCACCTCCAGAGGGAACACTAAACGTGGGGCACAGCAGCCTGGGCTGGGTGTGCCACACACCCAAACAGCAACCAAAACCTTCCCTACTTGCACATCACCGCGGCTCCCTGGCTGCCAGCTAACTACCAGAGTGCCAAACCCTGGGTTTAAATATCCTGTTTTTTTTCAAAACCAAAGCAAGCTAACCACAAGGCCCCCGAGTTGCTCGCCCCAAGCAGGGCAGACCCCCGGTGACTGGTAGGCCAGCCACCGGTTTCATCAAAGGCCTTGAGCTTTGCAGCAGTTTTCTTAAATCAACTCTCAGTTGGGGGGAGGTACATCCCCTTCTACTAATAGTAGCAGCACACATTTGTGGTTCTGTGAGGTTAGCAGTCAGCACTAGGAAGTTCCCTCTGCCAAGACGAGAGCGGCGACTCTTCACGTACACGACCTTACCGCCTCCTACCCAGCGCTCAAGCTGCAGGAATACAGAACTGGACACCCAAGGAGTTCCATCCAGATACTCAGCATCCAGATGAACTTTACAAGAGCTCTTCGTTTATGAATGATAACACAAATTAAGTTGTCCTTTTTGTTTAAGGCAACTGTGAAGAGTGAAGTCATGAGTATGAAAGTTCTTTGACTTCCTCTCTATACACCCTTGAGACTCCTGCCCACAGCTCTGCTGACAACAGCTGCAAACGCTCTCTGGAGGAGAGGCCGTGCCACCAGAAGCCAAACGTTAACTGCGTTGTTTTATTCTTTACACATTCACCACAAATTCTCTGGATGGTTTTGGAAACCAGGTGGGCTTAGCAATGCTCAGGAAGATTTCTGTTCCACTGTTTATCTAAACTAAATATCTTCCTACAAAAAAAAAAAAAGGCACAAAAAAGCCAAAACAAAAAAACAACAGACACCCCCCCCAATTTGATTAATGAAACAAACAGTCTATCTGAAGAAAATAAATATGCATTGGAGCTTCCTTTTCTAATTTTAGGCTCTTGGTTATATACTTCAAGCAATTCTCACACTTAAGAACAAACAGGACTTCAGAAATCACTTTTCACCTTCACATGATTCCAAGTGCCTGACAGTTTAAAGCCCTTGTATACCTCAAGTATGAAATACAAACTTTCTATTTGGCAATACCTCTGTGCTCACAAGCCATCACCTTCCTAGTCCATACTCCCAGTGCCTACAAGACAAACATTCTGCTTGAGGTTTTGTCCCACTTCAAGGCAGGGATATTTCTCCACACAGGCTATGAAATGCAGGTTTTGTTTGGGTTTTCTCTCTCTGTGGACTATAAAACACACCGCCCTTTGCAGCCCAAGACAACACAAATGCTGCTAGACCCAGCTAACGCACAAGAAACAGAAAATGAAACTTGTTAATTTACTAGTTAGCTTAAACTCAACAGTGACACGGGGGTTTCTATTTGTTTTGTGTGTTTTGATGGGTTCTTTTTTTCCTTTAAATGCAACAGCATAATTTAGCAGTACTGCCCCTGGATCCCCAGGGAAGGTCTCTACCTTCCAGCCCTATCCCCACACCCCAGCTGTCTGTTCCTGCCTGGGGACCACAGGCTTTGCTACACATGGTTATTGTGCAGCTGCATCAGTTCCCTGATCTCTATCACATGCTGATAGTACAAAGGTTTGTGTGACAGAACTCAGTAGGAAGAAGGAAGGGCTAGATTAAGAGCTGGTTTTAATTCAGCAGTAACATCATCTTAAAATTCATGTTAATTTATAAGCATGTGATCTAACACTCCCAGTTGTTCAACTCCACACTCCCAAACCCCTGATCTCTACCTCCTCAAGCCCCACATTTCAACAGGAACCTGAATTAGTATTTTTCATTCAGTCAATACATTTCAAAGCTGTCAAGACACAGAAAACATCTTACATATATAATCATGAAGAGCTGAGACTCCAAAGGCAAATAAAAGCATCTGGGTTTAGACCTCAGGTGTCAAGGCTGTATCTTGACTTTCAAGTACGTGAGTGTGTCACTGATGAATTTTAAGAAAGCTATTAAAGTTTAATCAGATTCCATTGCTAATGACCGACAAGATTATTTAGCTTTGGTAAAAACCCCTGGTATCTAGTCTTGCCTAAAATGTTTGTTTTTTTTCCTTGTTATTATAACTCTGGCCAGAGGGATAAGATTCCGACAGACAATTTATAAACATACTATCAAATTAATTTATAAAAACTGCAATTTGCACATTCACACATATGTTTCACAGGTTACCAAAAGACAACCTGAGCTTGGAGATCACCAAATCTTAAGAGGTTTTCAATATTTGGTTTACACCTCCTGGTACAGAATGCTAACATTGCTGTTCTCTAATTTTTGGGGGGGGTTATTTAATGTTTCATTTTTTCAATTTACAAATAAATATGGCAGATTAAAAGTTTGGCAGAAATGCAGGAAAAAAATCAAGTGAATATACAGTATTACTTTTGGCAAGAAGGTGCTAAGGGTTCCTTAGTGGCAGAAGAAGCAATAGTCATGATGTTAAACTGCCAAAATTCACTTAGGCTACAGCATGACCTGCATGCAAAACCAGCTGTGAAATAGAAACAAAGCACTCAAGGCTGACCCAAGCATTAATGTATACATTCTAGTTGTACTCCAGACCACTGCAGTGCTCCGGTCCTGCAGCAGCCTGTATGTACACAGAGTAATTGGAGGTGAAGCCAGGAACAGCTACTGCCATGGCTTCAGCTATTGAGACTCCCTAATGAATGGGCTAACCCAGGCTTAACCAGTTCTCTCATTGCAAGGGCTTGGACCATAATAAGGCCCTTGAACATTCCTGTAGTATTTTCCAAAGATCTCACAGCACGAGGCTGCTAACTGCTCTCACAGCCTCGCAGGGCAGGTATTAGTCAACTTCTCTTTTTCTTTTTTTTCCCCTCTCCATTTAAATACAGATAAAAAATGGAGGCAGAAAGCTGGCAAATGACTTCCCCGTGGATACACAGCTGACGAGTAGCATACAGAATCCAGATCATCCAGATTCCAGCCCTGTCATCACAGAAAAGGCCGTCATTACGAAGAAAGAAATTAGTCCGCTCTTATAAATAGCATTTGAATATAAGCCTTCCTAAAATATTTGCAAGGAGTTGACCTTAAACACCAGCAGAGCTGCACTGATAGCCTGGGGCTCCAGTCACTGGCTTGCACATCAGTAAATTCTTCCAGTTCTTGTCCACCTACATCTTTGGATGTCCCCAGAGCCTGCACCCAACACAAACAGCGTAACCACAATCTCCTTTGACCACCTCTAGCTAGTCTGGGCTTAAGAGATTAAGAAACAGTAAGACTGCTCAGGAGAATAAGCAATGTTATTCTAAAATACTCAGGTAGCCAGGGAAAATAAAAAAGCCTTAGTCAGCAACTTTCTGTGGCACTGAATGATCACAGTCAGACAGCAACTTCACTGCAACATACAGCTGCAAACCTGAAATCTGGAGCACTGAAGAGAAACTAATATTCAGTCAGCTTCTAGGATTTGACATGCTGCTGTTGTATAGCACATGTTTCTGCAGCTCTCAAATGCTTAGATTAAGTATATTTTGATTTATATCATATTCACACAGTGCTACAAAGGTCCTTTTCTAGATTACTCCTCCCAACACCCACAGCTGATCTAATTCCTGGACTACATTTCCTGCAGCAAAATACTAAGCCCAGTACAGAGTTTGTAACAACAAAAAAAAGCCTCATGTCTGCCTCTGCAAAAGTCTAGTTTCATTTGAAATTTCATACCTTCTGTAAGGCAACCCTACAACACAGATTTAAAAATTGCAAAAGCAGAGTTAAGCAACATAAAAACAAGAATTTCTATAGTAAAAAAAAAAAAGCAATTCCAGGAGTTATTAATTTCTTCTGTTTTCAGATACCTCAGCACTATACCTCCCACCCACCTGGGCCATCACCAGTGCTGAGCACACCAGCTCTGCCACCACAACAGGAGGTTTTAGTCTGTGGCAAGAGCTGAAAATGAAAGCTTGTTATCTTCTGTGGGGACCCTCCACAGGGAAAAGACACCATGCAGAAATACAGACAAGCAGTTTTGGGCTGGAACATTGGAACAGTTTTTATTTCTATTTCTCACTTTAGGAGCAAACATCTAGTTAGAGGGGCATAAAAATCCTCCTATTTTTGGCTGGCTGCTTCCTAAATGACAAAAACCTCACAACTACCAAGATGACAGCCTCTAAGACCTAAGCTCAAGGCTCCTGTCTCCTAATGCAAAAGCAGCAGCAGAGGCAGAAGGCAGCACATTCCCCACAGGATGACAAAACTCATTGCATTAGTATGCATTAAAGCACCGCCTGACTGTGGCGCAGCGGATGAGACCTGACTCTTAACAGAGACTGTTTCCATCCCAGCTCACATTTAGATCTCAATTATCTTATCTGCTCTGCCACTCGCATGCTTTCCAGATAAGTAATGTTTTTCCCCTCTTTTGAAAGGGGCTTAGAGTTAAAACTGAAACCATAACCAGTGTTACGATTAAAATTGTTCTAAATTAAAATTCATTGGAGGCTAATACTTTAAAAAGAATAATATTCTACGTACAGGTTAAAACTGGGAACTGGAGTTAACTGACATGCTATGCAGGTTTTAATAACTGTGGCAAGGGAGTGTTTTCTTGACTTCAGCTTATTGACAGGGTTTAGGTCAGCGATCAGTTCATCTGAAGTTGAGAAACTGCCCAGGAGTTGGGGGGGGGAGAAGCCAGTTTTCCTTTTCCAATCTATGACTAAGAATGAGGCAAGCGAAGGGAGGATCTAAGATGCTGAAGGCAATGGTAACAAGAGGTCATTAGTTAATTCCCTCAACGACAGATACTACTTCCTTTCATTAAATAACATCAGGTTTTAATGATTGTAAATATTTTTTTCTTCGGGATACAGCATATTTAAACTTCACCTGAACCAGTCAAAATAAGCAGAAACACACAAGAAATCACCCTGTGAGCTGCAAGGCATTGAACATAAGACAAGTAAGACGTTACAAAGTCAAGATGCCATATATGTTCCTTCTTACAGGCATTACAGATCTTTAACCAAACAAAAGCAGTTCCAAACTGGCCATAAAGTCGCTTTTAATCAGTACTTAAAAAAAAATAAACTAAGACTTGGCATTGTCATTAGAAAAAGACATACAGACACAGCCCTAAGGCTTAAATGTTCCTGCTTATTTCTTAGATCATTTTTTTAAAAAGCTTAATCAATGTAACTCTTTATGACCAACTATATATTATCATTATCACTACAGCACCTGCGAGCTTCAGTTACAGCACACTAAGAGCTACAAAGCCACAGCAGAAGCAATGCCTGCTCTGAAGAGATTGTAATCATCTACAAAGATGAAGAGTTAAGAAACACAGGAGAACAGGAGGAAACACACAGCTGGAATTTGTGTTCACTGTAACCACAGTTTAGTACACTTCCCTTTGTGTGCTGGAAGGATCAAGGTGTGCATTTGATTCCTCACCAAATAAACCCTCCAGAAGACATGTAAAGACAAAAAAAAAAAAACCAAAACCCAACAAACCAAAAAAATACAGAAGGAAGATGTTTTAGCTATAAGAGTGGAAGAAAACTATACATTTCCACATTCTTAATAGCTCTACTCTCCCTAAGATGGGAAGGATTTCAGTTTTTAAGTTGATATCCCACCAAGTGAGACTGAACCATCAGGAAAGAACTGTCCCTCCAGACAGCTGAAAGGCTGGGTGAACTGCCAAGGCAACATTCAAACTGCTTCAGACAGTCTTTCAAATCAAATAAACTAATCCCATCTCCTTCAGGGAAACACCGAGGGAATTCCTGCATCCACTCCACAGCAATGGGCACACATACAACTTTTGGAAGAGTGCTGCTTCCACTTAAAGGAATTCTTTAAAAGCTTCCCACTACACCAGAGTCACACATCCAATACAACCCAGCAGCCAGAGCTGTTTACAAAACTTCCTGCTCAGTGTTAGTTTAAAAATCCAAACTCTTTCTGCTGTGTAATAAATCGGTGCTCCACGTTTAACAATTTTCAGCGGTACCATATGCTACATACTCCCATATGTTCCATTACAAGGAAGAAAAACATCATCTCAACATGAATCATCGGTGACTCTATTCTTGTAAATCTGGCTTAAACGCTCACAGTGTTCAGGGGCAACCCTAAATAAATCTGCTCAATTTTATGCCAGATCCTGTGCAGCACAATCACACATCACTTATTTAAAATGAGGGGGGGAAGAGTTTTAATGCAGGAAGTGATCACAGCATTTACATCACTCCAGAAGCAGACTCACTATGCACAAACTCTGGCAGACGTTCATCAATTCCAATCTAATAAAGACATCCTGTTCCTAAAATGATGAGAGTATCTGGTAGTCATAACACCTTTAATCCTAAACTGCTTAAAGCATGTGGAGGTGCACACAGTCCATACGCTCAAAGCGGCTCGCCTGGAAGATGGCATCTGCCCTGTCCTGCACCACGTTGATTCCGGAGAGCGGTTAGAGAGAAATAAAAAAAATAAACCCAACCCAAATAAGGCAAAGAGGTGAATGCAGTAGGGAGCATATTCCCTTGATGGGAGCTTATCCAGGACTTTGGGCTCAAAACCTTCACTCTCAAAGTGACAATTTCTCAGATGAAGAACTAACAGGCTTCCTTCTCCTCCCAAAGACAGCGCAGCCGGCAGAGTAAAAGCTGCTTGTACCAAAGCAAAGTCATGAAGCCGTGAGAGCACAACACCCCAAGGAGCTTCTTTGAAGGAATTACTTGGTCTCTCAGATAACCCACCATCATAATTAACAGAGTGACAGCAGAAGGGGATGCAAATGGGGGGGAGTTTACTCATCCTAACCTTTAAAGCCAACCTGATGGAGATACACTGATCTGAACGAACTGTGTTCTCTAGCTTTGCCCAACTAACCCCCACGATCCAACCCTGCCTAATTATAATAATATTCAGAATGACCAACTGAAATTAATACACCAGGTGCAGTGTGAGAACATCCCTGTTTGAAAGTCTTTTGTAGCCAAGTAGGAAGGCATGAAACCGCGCGTTCCCACGTAACTATTGGTTTCATTAAATTGGAAATACACCAGAGTCCATTTTGACCTAATATTCAGGGTGGGAAAAAAAATAGTAATTACATCAACATCAAGCTATTACCTGTCCAAGGACATAAGTGCTTACTTCATTAACAACTCAGACAAACTTGTTTTGTAAGCTCCCTGTGTTAAATGTGAAATTTCCCTGCCCTTACAAATTAAACTAACAATTTCTTACACAAAGGGAAAGTTCAACAAGATAACACATGAGGATATAAACATGAAAACTTCCAAACTGCTCAGACTAAATGCATTCTTTGGCATCCCTAGGAAGAACAACCTTAGCCAAGCCACCTATGCCAGCCTCATTTCAAAAGTCTCCTTGAACTCACTTCTTTAAAGAAATAAAAGACCAGCAACACTCCAGGTTTCTCCAATCCATGAGCAAAATCTCCAGATATTTACAAGTACATATTTTCATATTTTCAACAGGAAGTAAAAATTAAAGCCCCATGATACAGTTCACCAGAAGAGAATGGGCCACATTACAAGCATTGCCCTCTGGTGCAGTCAAGTGAGACTTCATTACTAAAGATTGCACAGAAACTGCCACATACGTGCACACGTGAGATATATATACACACACATACCATATATATGCGATACCATAACTAACTAGGAGGCCACTGGCATTTCCAACTTCCTTCAGTAGCTCGGGAGATGGATGACCACACCCAATTAATTTACTTTAATTTCTATTTCAACTTTCCTCCTCATTAATTAGGAGCTGAGGTTCACGCAGATTACAGCTTCTGGCACGCAATACCCATGGCGACTTGAAGCAGCGGGCGCTACGCGCCCAGCCTTCGCGTGCTGTGATGCACTCAGCAGCTCAAACCCACGAGTCAGAACGTGCGCTGGAAATAGGAAGAGAGATTTCCTTTTTTTCCCCACCCAAAATACCTCAGGAACCCTAGGCTGACCAGATCAATACTTTCTAAAATACTCCATTAAAACAAACCTACCACAGTGATTTCGGAGAGCGCTAACGAGACGGTGTCAGGGAAATTCTCCGAGCCACCCTTAGAGCTCCTGAAGGAGCAGGCGCAGTGCAACTGCATAATGTTTATTACACAGCACTAAGCCAAAGGCAATCACATCGTTCTGGTTTAATCAATGGCCTTCAAATAAGGAAGTAGTTTAAAAATAATAAAATAAAGCACTCTTTCGGAG
>VXBZ01009313.1:1727141-1751920 GCA_013399135.1 Heliornis fulica | reverse complement strand
ACTCTTACTGGGCTGGCGAGTTGGAGAAGGGGACGGCTCCGGCTAGGAACGCCGAGGAGGTGGAGAGGAGTGGGAAGGGAAAGCCTAGGGTAGGTTTGGCAGAGAAGTGCTCCGGAGCAGCGAGAAACCCCAAGATAAACCCCGGGAGCCTGTTAGATTGGGGTGTGTGTGTGTGTGTGTCCATCTGGTGGAGGTGGGGTTGAAGTGGTTTCCTAAGGGAAAAACGGGCAGTGGGGGAAAGGGAGAGCACTGAGGGGGCCGCATTGTGTGTGGGGGGGACACCAGGGGAGAAATCCGGTGCGTGGTGCTCGGCTTTATTTCTGTGGGGTGAAGGGAGCAGGCGGCAGCTGAGGTGAAGTGTGGGCAGAGGTTACGGGGTGCGGGAGGGGTTTTGTAGAAGGGCCAGGAAAGCAGTGGACAAGAGGCAATCGAAGGAAATCCCATAGACTTCTGGGGGTAGGATTCATAAAAAAATTCATATAAGGGAGGTAAGAACCCTTTGCTGGTGCCAGTTGCTTTGTCCCCTGAAGCCTTCTATCATGCCTGGTATGTTGATAAATGTGGTGCTAGAGCCAAACCTGCAGATCCTCACAGAGGGTGACAGCACACTGCTCAGTGTGGGACCCTCTGTGGCTGCACACAAGTAACCGAGCATGGGAGCCCTTTATGGTGACTTAGAGCTCTGTGTACTTTTCAGTTAAAACTTCTTGGTTTATGTTTGGTTATATTTTATCTTCGTATGCTTAAGCTTAAAGTGCTTGCTTATGGTTTGATAGAAATGTGGGGAAGGTTTGATTGAAGGGACTGTTGTCCTCCATCTATATGTAGGGAATGCAGCTGCACCCTGCCTCCCACAACTCCATCTGGGAGACACTGGCCTTTCCTTGAGGAGGAATGGTAGTCAGTTCTTGGCTACTCATATCTTACACACACCTGAAAAGGCATAGCAGAAAGCCAGCAGTACCAAACTGCTTTACTTTGTTCATAGTTTACATTACCTATCCATGAAATTGGGGCTGTCCTCCTGGTAGTGTTGATCTTTGTTTTCCAATGTTGAAGGATGTGTGGCTGAGAAGTCAAGTTTATATTGCAGTGAGTAACTTTTCCCTTTAGTGAGACCTTTGTGATCAGGCCAAACAGCATTGTGTCATGGTATTTTTGTTTTGGAGTGTCTCAGGTCAAAATGCAGAATCAGTCACAGCTGTTTCAGTCATTGTCTTCCAGACAGTATGTTCCAGACAGTGGAATTGTGGAAGAGGTCCCTGAAACCCTGCTCAGAGTCTTTAGACTGTTTCTGTCTCACCTTGTGTGTGTGTGTCAATGTAGAACCTATTGCCAGAAACCTTACTGTCTGAACTGGCAGTTGTTTAGATGTGATGTAAGCTGCATTGCAAAACTAGCAGAGGATTTACAGGTCATGTGCAGTTGCAGGAAAGGGATGAGAGAGAGTTCAGAAGCAAAACGAACTCTGGCTGTGTATTTGAGGTTAAATTGCCTGTTTGGGGGTTGTTTGTTTTAAAATACTACTGTTTGATACTTTAGCTTTAACAAGTCATTCTTTATCTCATTTAGACACTGAAGATGCCAGTGAAACTGACCTGGCAAAACATGAGGAAGAGGACTTTGTAGAAATGAAAGAACAGTAAGTAACCCATTTGAGTAAAAATAGAAATTTTGTGTACTTGGGGTGGGGTTTTTTGCATAAAACTTTGCAGTGTTTCAGACCAAAATTGAAGTTTTCAAGTGCCCAGCCCAATGTAATAGCCAGTGAGTCCATACACTCATGTTTCTTGTCAGTAACCGTTTGTGTTCTCTGTGTGTTTGAGAAACAGGGCGCTGCTACTTCTTTGAACAAAGAAATAGGGCACATTTCTGAGAGCAGCTGGGTTTTCCTGCAAATGGATCTCACTGCAGACAGATCCTTGAAATAAAAGATTGACTTTATACAAACCGAGTAAATCTAAGGTGTGTCTTAAAATCCCTTCAAGAATAGAATGATGGTCTTGTCCAAGAAAGGCTTTTTGGACACTTGAACTCATATTTAGGTTGATTTGCAGTATTTTGTATTATAGCTTACTGACAGAGACCTGGATTTGTACATGTCAGGAAGAGTTGGGCTATGTTAGACTATTGATATGAGAAAGGAGATAAAAGTTTGCACCAGGAGCAGACTTTGGAGTTTTTTATAGTGTCTGGGTCTATGTGAGGAGATGTCTTCAGGTTTAAAAGTAGGGAACTAATGCACAAAGTGGCAGAACAATTCTGTTGTAAAGTTTCTGGTGTCTGTAGATCTAAATGTCAATTTAATTTTTGGCATTAAAAATATAAAAGTTTGCTATTTTACCTTCATCTGCTCACAAATAATTGGTTTGGGTGCCCTGTAGAACCAGTGGGATTTATAACCTAAAATAATATTGTTCAACAGAAAGCTGTTGTTTGTTTCCTGATGTTCTTCTGGAAAGTTTTTAATTCCATGTAAATAAGTTGGAACCAAAACAGGGGATGAAATAAATTATATTAGTTTGTTTTTCAAAGTAAAGTTGTGTGCTCTCTTTGTAGGATGTATCAGGACAAACTGGCATCTCTGAAGAGGCAATTGCAGCAACTACAGGAAGGTAAAATCTGCAGGGGACAGCTTTTTCCTTCTGCACAATTCTCAGTGCTTCTCAAAGGTCATAGCAGGATGAGGGGTGTGAAAGATGTGAGCAGCATCCTTCCCTGAGTGGTGACTCTCAGACATGCAGCTTTAGTGATAAATGTTACCCACTTTCCATCTTTTTTTTCCTCCAAATGCTTGTAGTCAAACCTCAGAGTGCTAAAGCATTCCTTAAAAAACTGATTGGTTTGGGGGGAGGAAGAAAACAAGGAATATGCATATTGAAATTGGCAAGCTAGAGCTATGGTTTTTAGTTTAAACTAGTAGTATTTGTGTTTCAAGTGGCATACATCTCCCTGAGGAAATGTAATACCTGGAAAAAATAAAATTCCCCAATTTGTTCCACCTAGGTACTCTTCAGGAGTATCAGAAACGAATGAAGAAGTTGGACCAGCAGTACAAAGAAAGGATACGAAATGCAGGTAAGCTGAAGTTCTTTCTGAGGCAATACAGCTGAAGCACTTTATAAGGACTTTTTCTAACTTCCTAATCACACAACTGAAATTAATGGTTTTTATAACTCCCAAAGAACAATAGTGATAATTCTGTCCTTGTAAAGAAAAAGAACTTGCTGGAGCAAAGGGTCATTCTGTTTCCAAGTGTAGAGCATAGGAGTTTTTGGAGATTGATGAAGCATAATGGAATCTATTTTAATTTTGGTGGATTCTATCTTTATTTAATATTAACCTTTGTCAAGTTTGTTTGCTGATTATTTACTGAACACCAATAAAGTGTTTTACCCTTTGTATGAAAGGGTGCAAGTAAAAATGAAACACTTTTTTAATCTGGTACCGTGCCTAACCTGTGGACTCCCGTTTTGGCTTGTCTGCTGTGCAACTTGCTGAAACCTTCAGGCATCCCATTTCTTTCCCTTGGCAGGAATGGAAAGTTCAGACTAGGTACTTGCCCAGGGGTCTGTTTTGTGCCCTGCAAGGATGACTACAGAGCATTTGCTGCTGAAACTGTTACTCTCTGTATAGCTGAGACATGGATTGAATGGGCTGCCTGTCCTTCGTGTTCCAACACGCTGCTTGGAAGCAAAGGCCCAGTTAATTTTTGAAGTGCCAGCTCACAGCCCTTCTGGGCAGCCTTTATTGTGTTACTGCAGAGAAAAGGCTTGGAAATCAGATCTGTTAGCTTGTCCTCCCTCTTGCTTGTTCTCTTTCTAGTATATTCTTATCTTGGATATGGAAGCAGAGCCTTTTATAGAATCTGTTATGTGGCATTAAGAAATGTAGCTGGCTTGCTGTCAGAAAAGTTGGGTGGGTTCTGCAATGCCTGGGCTGTTGTTCTGGGAAATAAACAGGTAGTGGCAGTTGTATGATGTCTGATATATTCCAACATTGTGTGGCATAAATTGTGACTTTGGGGTGGGAAAAGATTTGCCCAAGACATTTAAGTGACTTGAACTGCATCTTGTTACAGTAATCCAACTTCTGAACTGAGTTTCATGTGTGTTAAAACTGTGTTCTGGGAATGTAGGGTTGCTTTCCTGAAATTAAGACTAGCTGCAAAGTTGTGTTTATGGCTGGCAAAGACCATTGCTGCAGCAACATAATTCTTCCACAGGAGGGCAGACAGCAATAACTTTCAGTTTCAGGATAAAAATATCCAGCTGCCCAGTGCTACAGGAGGAATGGTCACTTATCCTTCCCACGCTGGGGTGTGGTCTGCGTGGGGTTTCTGTGAACTCACAGATGCTAAAGCAGCAGTTTAGATTTACTTGTGTTTGATTATCCCTGAACTACTGCAGCTGTGCCTGATTGGTAAACCCCCTGGTAAGAGAGGCTAGACTTTTTACTGAGCTGGTATTACCTTTGCTAACTATTTTGTTGTTGGTGGTTTGTTTTTGTTTTTGTTTTTTAAATATAGAGGCACAGTATTACAGTGTTGCTCCAAAGCATATTTGTCATCTTTACAGCTGATTTTGCTATTTCAGTTATTGCCAAAGCTTAAAATGCTGGTGGAATATGGTGTGTTTGTTTGCTGGACACATAAGAAGGGTCCTATCCTGCTTGATTTTAAATTGTTATGAGTTGCACTAATGTCAGTAGGATGCAGCCAGAAATCCATTGGCCTCATCCATAGGGCTGACCTGAATTAATCATTGCCCTGTGTTAGAACTTACTTTCAGTGATACAAAACAATTTTCCTGCTTGTTCTGAGGCATAAACAGCCTGAAATCAGACCCACTGAGTGAAGGAACTGAATGTTTTAAGAGCTGCAGTTATTTCTTCTCTGGTCATGGCTGAAAATCATGAAGTTGGCTTAAACTGGGAATTTTTCCCAGCTATACATTCAGCTGTGTGCTTCAAGTTTCTCTCTGGGGAGTTTTTACTTAGTGTTCATTGATTGTACTTAAACATGTAGTCCAGCTTTCTTCTAGTTTAGTACTGCTGGGAACAATAGCTGAACAGAGTGAGGTGAAACACTGCAGTAAAAGCTTTGCAGATCTGTAGCAAATCTCAATTAACAATGCATTTCTGTGGAGTTCTTTCCTACTTACTTTATTTTCAGTGTAAAACTGCAGAGTGAGAGTAGAGGTTGGATGAGTATGTAAGCTGTTGTACTGCCTCTCTTTGTTGAAATATTCAGTGACTTAAATGTTTTGGGGGTCATTTTGTGTGTCTTTGAATATAATTTTGTCCTTCTTCCCTTTCAGAACTCTTCCTCCAGCTGGAAGTAAGTACTTCTAATTTATCAAAATATCTATTAACTGGATGGGAGAGGTATAAACCTCCCGTTTCATCAGCTAATATTCATGTTGTTTCCCCCCTGGCTTGCAGAACTTTTCTTCTTGTAGTTCACTTCTTGAACTTTTACACTCAGTGTAATACAGCCTTCTCTTGGTGTTGCTTAAGGTTAACTTCTGGACTTTGTCAGTAAAATAGAATTAAAAGAAATACATGTTCTTGGATTGCTGTATGCTGGCTGTATATTTGCCTCATATAAAAAGCTTATGTTGATAAATGGTAATGCTGTTTGTAAATCTGAGGAGCTCTGCTAGAGATTTGATGTGTTACACAATGTTAAAATGTTTTTAAAGAATAATTAATTTTTGCCAACATTATACTGCTTAATCATTTATCAATGGTTTTCTGGCAATATTAAGTATTGATAATCTTTAGAACTGGCTACAGTTTTGAAATGAAGAGATAATCAATACAGCAGTTAAAAGAAGTTGTGATGTTATTAACTTGAGTCATTGGTTACTTCACTAACCTTTTTGGTCTTCTGGTTTGCATTAGACAGATCAGGTGGAAAAAAATTATGTGAAGGAAAAGAAGGCAGCAGCGAAGGAGTTTGAAGATAAGAAAATTGAGCTCAAGGAAAATTTGATTGCAGAATTGGAAGAGAAAAAGAAGATGATTGAGAATGAAAAGCTAACCATGGAATTAACAGGAGGTAAAAACAATATAGGCATCTGTCATTTGTCTTACCCACCCTACTGCCACACAGGAAAAAAAGATAAAGAAGTAGTGATGCTGGTGTAGACAGACAGCTAGTGTGAAGGCTTTAAAGCTTTCCAAATACCAGCAGACATAGAACATGAATTGGTGGTCTTTTAATGGAGAAAGCAGTTCATGATAAAAATTCAGTGACCTGAATTGCTAACAGGGAATCAGCATAGTGCTGTGAAGCAGCAGCATGTGTGGGCTTTCTTACAGACAGGGAAAGGGGCCTCTTCAGTTCCAGTGATCTGGCAATAAAACTGAGAGATGTGCAGCATTGATGGCACCAGGAGTATCTGGCTGTAAACTGTCCCCTTTGTTTCTCCAGCAGTGGGTTGTCAAGAAGTCAAAGTTAAAGGGTTAAATCTGCTGCTAAAAGCCAGAAGGATAGATCTGTAGGTGACACTTCTGTCCAGTCTCTGGTAAATGTACAACTGTACATTTACCAGAGACTGGTTGGTACCCTTTGGTTGGTACATGAGACCAGTTGGTACCCTTTTGGTGCCTTGGCAGTGCACTCAGTAACTGACATGGTGTGAGGCAGAGAGGTAATTAGCCTCCTTCCTGAATTGTGTTGCTGTGATACTGAACCAAAAGTCTGATTTCTCTTAAGAGCAGCTCCCTCACTGCATGGACAGATGCTGTTGGTTGTGTTGCTGAGGCCTGTGTGTGTGTTAGACCTTTCACATCTTTCTGCTTTTATGGAAGAATTATTAGTGTGAATTAGCTCATCAGTGTTCAAAAGTGAGAATTAAAACCTGTTTGGACAAATTCTGGTAGAGGTAATCTGGTCTGGAAAACACCCTTGAGGTATGCTGTTTGCCTCCTCTTTTCTTTAGCTGTGAAGTTTAGTCTGATGATACAAACTGTGCCTTAGCCTTCACTTCCCTTTGCCCTACACCTGTGTTCCCTGCTGAGTTGGGATGCAGTACTGGTCTTGTAAACTTTCATTAGTGGATCAGGATATGACCTTTGGAAGTCTCCATACCAGTGTTCTAGGAGTCTGAAAGAATCCAATTTCTCTATCAGTGGGACAGCTCTTATGATTGCAATTCAGATTGGCACAGTTAAAGGAAGACAGAGGAGAGTTTATAATCTGAGTTGGGGACCAGGTTTAAGCATCTTCAGGGAACTGTGTCCCACCCCCTGTCCCTCCCCCTGAGATGAACTGACTTTCAGCTGACTTGTCACAATTTTAAGATAGAGGATGCTAAGATAAAGAGAGTAGAAAATTCATCTCTGCCTTATTCACGTTTGAAGCAGTGTAGATAACAGCTCTGTGACAACTCATTTGAAACTCATTTTTGAAAAGGAGAAAAAGCCTCAACGTGTCCACATATCGCCTTGAGTAAGTGCTTCAAACCTCTCTTCTGAGGCTTTTGGAAATCAGTCTTGGCAGATGAGAGGAATGGCTTTTATCCCAACATTTGTTCCCCTGATGTGAAGCGTGGTCATCCTTTTTCACCCTCGAGATAAGGAGGAATGTCATTTGGTGTGGTTTGGATGTGCCGCTTCAGGTTTGAGCGTCTAGAGGGAGCCAGAGAGGCTGCGTAGTCTTCAGAGAGATCGAGGATGTGATTCAGCCCTACTTAAAGATGAGCAAATAATTCTCCACACACAGAGAAGCGAGATGATGTGTTTAGCACTTAATATGTGGTCTCTCACTTGCTGGTTCAACGTGTCTTTGTAAATTAAGGAATGATTTGTGAGGGTTTAAGTAGTTCAGTTAAGACTACCTGTGGATATTTGGACAAGCTTGTAATTTCACATAATTACTTGGTGACGAGACTAGTGCTTCTATTTTAAACCTTTTTTTCCCCCAGTGCACATGCTACATTAATTTCCTGTCAATTGTGTTAATTATGTTGATTTCATTAATCATAATTTGAAACATTTTTAAATAATCTGAATTTAAATACTGTTTGTGTTTAAAATTTCTGTGGCAGGCTTGTGTGTGTCTTGAGTGCAGTAATTGTATGTCATTGACAAAGCTGTTTTTTCAGCTGTTTTGGATTTGTAGCTGACACTTTACATGGGATTAACTACCCAAGTTTTGTTAGTAAAGAATTTCTTGAACTTTGCCTTTTAATCACTTATCCAAAAGCAGGTAGCAATAGCATTAAAGAAACTTGGCCTGAATCCTGTTATTAGCTTCACTGTGCTTGCCTGCACCTGAAGGAGCTGTAAAATGCCCCGAGTCAACTGTGCTGCTTCCAGCCCGGGAAGCTGTAACCATGGCATTGCAACACTGTTGCTGAACAGTGACCTAGTGTGAAAGAAAACTTGTGTTCAAGGTCAGCAGGTCCAGCTTGGATGCTGGAAACTAGCACCAAAATAAAATCCAATTTTCTGTACTAAAAAGGAAAGCTTATTTTCCTGTGTAGAAAGCTGCTGCTTCTGACTCCTTTACCTCTGGTCTTATCAGCTCTCCAACTCCATTACTTCACAGATTCAATGGAAGTGAAGCCTATTATGACAAGGAAACTGAGACGACGACCAAATGATCCAGTTCCTATCCCAGACAAGAGGAGGAAACCTGCCCCTGATATCCTTTTAGAGAGTCACAGGAGGCTGTTGTGGTGGAAGCTGGCATGTTACCTGCATCTGTGGTGCTCTGCAAGAAAGACAATAAAATGAGGTGCTGGGATCAGATTTTAATCTGGGGATACTGAAACACAGCTGGTCATGTATAATGTGTGTTAAACTAATATAACACAACCAGTCTTCAGGAATCCCTTGGTATCCAAACTGCAGATTCAATGTTGTAGGAACTTATTTTTTCTGTTGTCAGTGAGAGCAGTTTAAATTCTTCAGGCATTTTTTTTTTTCACAGAGGAAAAAATTTAAAAGAACACACTATGTAAATGTTGAGGTAATTGATTGCATAGATAGGAAATGACTTTTTACATCAGCCAAAGCTTTTCTCATTTCAAGATGTGACAAAACATTTGCTGGAAAGATCATATTTGTCATATCAAACTAGTTTTTCCATTTCTGATAAAGGCTTTAGATCTCCAGTCCAAATGAAAAGATGAAAATCCATCTTGTTTTTATATATCACAACAGAGAGAGAGGAAAAAGCATGTATATGTAATCCTTCCCTCCTGCCTTGTTGCATGTTTCTTATAATTAAAATGTTCCTTGGCTTCTGGAAAGATGTTTTTAGCTGCTCTGTGATGACAGGCACCACTTTTCTTGGTGTGTTAAATTCACCTGGAAAGGAAGGCAATGATATTTGCTCTGCAGAGGCTTATTATTAGTTTCCAAGCTTGTATGGCTTAAATCAGATTAAAAAACAAAAACCAAACCCCAACAACTTATGATTTTGGAGTGAGTCATTTTTTGAGGGCAATATCAAACCTCAAACTTCTAGTGTGTGTGGGATGATCAGGAGCATATCCTCTTCTGATTTACCTCTTTCTGGTTGGAGATTTTGTTCACTTGGATTGGTGGGTGGGGAATCTATTTATCAGTGCTCCTGTTGTGTCCTAAATAAATGAGTTTGATAGTGAACATGACCCGCTAATTGAGTGTGGTTAGGCAGCTGCAGTGTGAAGCTCTACCTGCCTCCCCTCACTGCAGAGAGGATTAAAGACCCAAAAATCCTTAAAATTGAGCGTAGTGGTTGTTAACTTCAATACTTCAGATAGTTCTGATGAGCTGTTTGGAAGAAACACTGTAAGCTAAAGCTGGAGCTCTCCTGTTTTGGCTGTTGTTCTCCTGTCTACTTAAGGCTTTTCTTGAGTGGAAATGTGGAGCAGTAGAGGAGGGAACTAGGAAGATGCATGCAAGGCTGTGGTTTGTGGCTCTGGCTTTATTTTTCTGGTTTTTTTTTGGTTTAGGGTTTTTTTTTTTAGACTTTTTTTACGGAGTCTTTGTTCTCTGTATTTCTCTATTCCTGCTAACGTTAAGTTGCAAAAGGCTGGTTTTGGGTGGGATTCAGCTTCACTGTACGAAATCAGAAGCAAGTCTGTTGTGTTTCAGCTCCCAGATTATTCCCTGCAGAAAGGCAAGATGAAAAATCCTGGAAGTGCCAGTGCTTGATGCCTTCATGAAGTAAATGTCAATGTGCTAAAGGTTTTCATTAATGGTTATGTCTGAGTAAGTTAAACTGATTTTGTGCTCTATTTGCTGCTAAATGTAAGGCTCTGTGGAGATGGTCTTGAGCTTTTTTATGTGAATTAATGCAAGTATGAGACTTATTAAAATACACAGCTTTACAGAGACCTTTTGCTTTATATTTAGTCAAATGAAATGTCACTGAGCGTTTTCTTGTTTGTCAAGAGTTTATGGGAACCTTAATTCTGGATACCTCAGCTGAATTATTTGCTGACTGATGAGCAAATAATGGAGGACCTGAGGACACTGAATAAGGTAGGGATTATTGCTTGGCTTGTATCTCTTTGAGAGAAAGTGAGTGCCTTCCCTTGAAGAGAGCAGAGCTCTCTGGTTTGTGTTTCTTATTGAGATATGGGACTGTTTCATCCCAATAGGCTTTCTGAAGTAGCAAGAGAAAAGATTTACCAAGATGGTATCTTCTCTCTTTTATTTTAATACATTTAATTAACATAATTAAAATGACTGTCACCTAAAAATGTTGCCTTTTATCTTCACCAAGCAATGAGCTATCTTAAGGAGATTTTTTTTCTTCCTCAGCACAGCTGAACAGACACGTCTTTGAGATCTGGTCTTGGTGTGGGGTGGTAGTTTTTAGGAGGTTGGGGTATGTTTTCTTCCCATGGTCACAGTACTTCACTGAACCAGACAGGTTGCACTGTGTGTGTTTATAGTTTTTCTAGATTTGATTGACCTGTTGTTTTCTTATCTAATTTCTTATCAAGACTGCTCATTAAGGCTTCTGAGGATGATAGGGGAGCCTGGGGTTTTGTGGGAGTTGTTGAGGTGTCACTAATGATGTGTCTCCTGTATTTTGTGTACCCTGAGAAATGTTGGGTCGTGTTGAAAAATGTTTGATGGGTTTGGTTTTGACTTGTTTTAGTGGATTATCTGAATGCTTTGAAGTTCAGCTTGTGGATCTTTTATATCATGACACTAATGACACCTTTGGCTGTGTATAGCGTGCTGTTCTGCTTATGTGTTATGCCCCTTCACACTACATTTAAAAGAGCTATTTAGAGTAAGGAAAGAAAGACTAAAATGTGTGGCTCATGTCAGATTTCTAATGCTTCTTTGCTCTCTTTCCATGCAGCTTAAATCACCCAAGAGACCAGGTGAGTTAACAGTTGCATCAGAACTTGTTCACAGCCATGTTTTGAACAGAATTCTGCTGTATGCTGTAACTGTGTAATTATTTTGTTTGTGTAATTACTGTTCTGTGTGGAGCTACTGTGGTGAGTGGGTCCTATGTGAGCTTTTGTTCTGAAGTTAGTCAGGGATGGGAAGGGAGGCATATGCAGCTTTGGCTGAAATATTTGGGCATGGGACAAGTGGGACTGTGTGAAGGGGTTTTTCTGTTGTGTTCAGATGGATCTGGGCAGATTGTCAGGTAGGTAGAGGGATGGAGAACACGGTTTGATGCCTTCAACTCTCTAGATGTGTCTACACTTTATTTCCAGATGGGGAGGTACTGACTTGCCTCACTAATTCTGACCTTATTTAACTATTTTAGATTAGAATTAAAATGAAATCAAGGCTGTGTTGTCTATCACCTCCCTATCAAGACTTTTGTGGATGAATGTTCTATTTCAGTGAATATTGTAATGTATTTACTCAGGGCAGAGGTTGAATTATTCATCTCAGTAGATAATATTTTTCTGATGGAGATTTTAGTTTGTAGATTTCCATGCCTTTTTATTTCTGTTTAATATGACCTTATTAATTGCAATTCTGCAGTCAGATGTGCTGCTGTGTGATGGATGTGTGCTGGTCTTTAAATCAGTCTCTCCTGTCCTCAGCCTCTCCCTCCTCTCCTGAGCACCTCCCAGCTACACCAGCAGAATCTCCAGCACAGCGCTTTGAAGCCCGGATAGAAGATGGGAAGCTCTACTATGATAAGAGATGGTAAGTCCCAGTAAACTTCTGGTTTAATTAGTCTGAGAGTTGTGTAGTGGGGAAACCAATGCTGCAGAGAGGAATTGACCTAATTGAAGAATCTGAGGACAAAATAGTTTGGGGCAGCAATTGGGCACTTCCTCCAAGGGCTGATCATCAGGACTTTGGTGACTTGAAAGTGATAATGGAGTGCTTAGACCTCACAAAGTTTCAGGAGTAGCTACTGGCTCAAATAAAACTTAAATCTTTTCCATGGGAGTCAGTTGTCCACACTGTGACACTTAGGAAACATTTTTGCCAAACCTGATATTAAGGAAGAGAGCCAGCAGCACACCCAGTGTGATGCCGCTGAGAGGCGGGTCAGGTAGGTACAGGCACTCTGATTGCAGCACTCACAGCCTCATGTTCAGGTTTGCAGAACACCAGCCCGTTGTCCCACAAGGTGGCAGAAGAAATGTTGTGCACCAGATGAGCAGAATGAAAAATGTTTCTAATAACAAATCCAAATAACCTTTAAAGATCAAACCTACGAGGGAGAAGCAGCTTTGGAATTGCTGATTTGATTTAGCTCTGTTAGGTTTTATGGGATGTAGCTGTGCAATCCTCACAGAACATCAGGAAAATAATAAATTTTGCAGAGAAATTTTAGGAGGTTTTAATTTGAGACATGCAAAACTGGATAATCAAGGCAGCAATCTAGTATTCCTTGAGCAGAAAACAAATTTGTGTGCTTGTATCTTTCTTTGGTGTTTGGAACCTCAAAATAGCAATGTGGTTGTAATTTTATAATGGAAAATGATAGGAGTAAAGCTGTTTTCTGCACAACAGCCATCTTGTACAGTTGGTCAGTCCTTCCTTCTGCTAGTCCTCTGATGATGAAGTTCCATCAAGGATGCAGAATTTACAGCCCTGATAAAAGCTGCTGCCTGGAGCTTAAACTCCTGCAAAGCGTAAAGCAGAGTGAACAGGCTACTTGCTTTGCAAATTCATGAAGCTCCTTTTTTTTTTCTTTTGGAATTTATTGTGTAAAGTAACTATACTCTAGGGTATATTTGGATGAATAAACTTTTCTTTGAGATTTTTAAGCCTGTGGAGTACTGTGAAGTATTGTGTAAGGGGGAAAAAAACCCCACCAGAGTCAAGAGTGATCATAAAGCTCCCACCAAATCTAACCCTGGGTGAGCTCTGGTCAGCCCAGATCATTCTCAAAAGCACAGTCTCTCTCTGAAAGGTGTCTGGTTTGGGGCATAAAATGCTAATGGGCATTTTCATCTTGCTAAATTAAATTGTCATGGAGGTCTTACCATCAGGAATTCCAGCTGTTGCCTTTCCTGTCTTCCTTGTTCTCATTCTGGTTTAGGATAAGTATTCTACAGGTTTTGGCTTTAATAATCCACCTTATATTTTTTGATTGATAGTAATAATACTTGTGTAAAGTAGCTGGTGTTCTAAAACAACAAAGTAACTCTGATAGTAGTGGGAGGGTAGTTTTTTTCGAAGGTGTGCTGAGGCTGGCATGTACCAGGCATAAAAGGAGCGACAGCTCAGGAGTGACTGCTTTCTGTTTCCTGACAGCAGCTGTCATATCTTGATGTAGTGAATGTTTAAGGCCAGCAACAGACTCCCTCAGGTCCCAGAGAGGTTTCACCAGTGTATCTCTGAAGTGCAAACTTTGTGTAAGGAGTTTCAGACCGATGTGAAATTAGAGTTTAGGATTTTTGTCCTAAGTCAGTTTTCCTCCCCCCATCAGATCCTAAAATACAGTTCACTATAGAACAGCCATCTTTTTGCTTTTTTTGTCTGCATACAGTAATTAATGCTGAGTAATTTCTTTCAGTCTCCTGATGGAGATGCAGTTGAAAACTTTGGCCTTTCAGCAGAAGACCTTGTAGCAGACAGCAGAATTATTTCTTCTTGCCTCACTTGTCCACATTGTGCATTTTCCCTACCACAAAAGCAAGTGGGTTTTGGCACATTCCTTTTCTTGAAAGCAGACTTCAATACCATTGTATTTTTTCATTTGAGGTGTTTTCCTCAGTTCTACCCCTGTGGGTGTGTAAATTCATCAGACTGAGACATGAGTGTGTAACTGAGATGCACCAGGCTGCTGTGCTGCCCGGTCTCTGGGTGTGTGGAGCATGAGGTGGTTGAGATGACTCCTCAGCAAAAAAGCACTGAACTAATCTGTTTGTTACCTGGCCTACTCAGATTCACTGATGGTGCTAACTGGTGATGTGAAATCCAGGGGCTGAAACAGCTTCACATGTGTCATTAGCTTTGGAATTTGCTGGTAATGAAAACTTGGAAGAAACTGCTTTGAGTGGAAAAACTATTTCCTTATCTGTGAGGGCACAACTATCACTTGAGTTGTCATCTGCTGCGCTCAGAAGCTATGCCCTGACTTTGTCATGATCAAATAATCTTGTCTTGGGAATATGTGCAACTTCTTAGTAGCTCTGATTTTATTAATATTTTTCTTTGTGGTCACATATAATCAGTCATAATGTGGAGTTGTCTTCTAAAAATCCTTCCTCCCCGAAATGTGGAAGGTTAGTGTGATTAACTCCTGAAACCCTGGCTTATTGTCAGTCAGTGCTTGCCTGTCTGATGGCTGTGTGCTCTGCCCCCCTTTCAGATGTGAAATCTGTTTACAGTAACTGCACAGAATTGTATGAGAAGCCAGGGAGCTTCCTGCGTTCTGAAGCATCGTTTAAATGCAAAGTGTGTGTGTAGAAACAGACCACCCGCTGACTTGAGGATGAGGAAAGTGGAGTGAAAAGAAAGACAGGCTTTGTATTTACTCTGTCCAAGTGCTTGTAGAATCCTAGTTTGATCAGTCTTATTACTGTTTCTTTTCTTGGTCCTTGGTTTCATGTGTTTCCTTTCGTTTATTTTCTTTCTGCAGGTACCACAAGAGCCAGGCTATTTACCTGGAGTCTAAAGAGAACACTAAGATCAGCTGTGTGATCAGTTCTGTGGGTGCCAACGAGGTAGGGGGCTGCTTGGTTTATTTCCATTTGGAGTGGGGAAAGCTGTGGGTCAGCACAGGCAGGTAGACGGCTGTCTAGGAAGGACTAAGAAAAATTATTGATCCTTTCAGAGAAGATGGGGAGAACTGACTTGTTGCACCTTATTGGCACTGTGTTCATGAGTTCAGTTTCCATTGTTTCAAGAGCATACCTAAAAATGCCAAGTTAAAAAAAAATAAAAATCCCACTGAGAATCCAGAAGAGGATGAGGAGAAACTTGGTCACCAAATGTAGTTACAAGAGGAGAAAATTCCTGCTCGGTGCTCGAGCAGCACATCAGCTGGGCAGAGGCAGCAGCTGCTTCTTTGCTTGCAGATTCCAGACACTTCAAGGAAAGAAGTGATAGACCTGAATGCACTTCTCTTTCATCAGCCAATAAAGTAACCTTAATTTGTTTTGGCTGCTAAAGGAAAACGTTTTATTTTAACACAATGACTTGCATATGGGATACGCTTTGTATCACAACTGTTCTCCTTGCAGTAACGGTCATTATGCTCAATGGTTGGTTATTTAGATATGGTAGTAGCATGCTAACAGATGCATTAAAGAATCTAGTACTGCTCATTTGATTGAAGTTATTGCTGCTACAGCTTAAAGCATAAAACTCAATTTTCTGAGAGCATCTTACTTGAAACCTGGAGGAAACGCAGTCTGTTAAATACAGTTGCATGATTCCATTTTAAAGTGAGATAGTAGGTTTCAGTTTGGTCTGGTGGGGCATTCTGAGAGGCTGGGGAGGAGGCATGGCAGCTGTGTGCCTTGCAATGCTTGGTTGCAGCAGCATAAAGCCAAGGGTGATAAATACCTAACATAGCACTGACATGAGAAGGTGCTGGCTTAGGAGCACCGTGTGCTCATCTCTGATTTGAGGACCTGTTTGAAAGTGTGATTGCCACACTATGATTGTGCTGTGTCCAGCTTGAATTTAGAAGCCAGAAGGCCTTCTGGGATTTGAGGCCTCTTGATTGTAGGCTGGAGTCCAAGCCTGAGAGCATTTCTGAGTGAAGTCCAGTTACTTGAAGGAACTTCGCCAAACAGATCTGCAGTCTCTTCCCCACCAGCGTTTCTGTTAATGCTCAAATGAAAGGAGTTAACAAAGAAACACCAGGGATGGTGTGGCACATGCTTTGCCTGCTTGTGACTGGGGAAAGAAGTAGTTAATGGTGCATCAGATGAAGGTCTTGGTCAGTTTTCTTATGCTGGATTTGAATCTCACCATTTGCTATGGGCCCCTCTGACACTGAATCTGAGCTACAGTGATTCCCTTAAATAACGAGCTTTTAATACCTTCACAGGCCCAAATTATTTAAAACTCAGTGATGTGTTTAGATCTAATCAGAATATATTTGTTACTTTCAATGTGATTTCCTTAAAGGTGGGCATCAGATGCAGCATTGGTGGAAATCATTGCCCATGTACATCAACCAGTTCAATCATTTGTCTTTTGATAACAATTAACTCTTCCTCACGAGTTCATTCAGCAATCTCAGTTAGTTGGAACCTAAAAAAACAGGAAACTCATTTTTCTGTTACAGTCTAGGAGTAAAAGAAATCAGCAGAGGGATTCAGTTGTTTCTCTGCACTGTCTCCTCCAGACCTTTGGAATTAATAGATGTTACCTTGCTGCAAAAGTACATTGTATGTCTAAAACATTAGTTTTAAGTTCAGAATGTCTTGATGCTTTTATTTTTCTGAACTGCAAGGCATATTTTAGTGTTAATAAGTAATTTCACCGTTGCTACTTAAAACAGAATTATAATTGTCCTCCAAATGGAAGTTTAGTGAAACAAATACACCATTCCCTCATATTGTGATAGGGTGTAAAACTCTACATGTTCTTCATGCGTGCTCAGGTTCTGAAATTTACTGGAAGAAACCCTCAATAGAAAATAAATTCAATTGATAATTAAAATAATAGTGTTATATCAATTTATCATGCCAGTTAATGTTAGTTAATACACCTAAACAATAATAAAATTGGGGCTAAATCAGATGTCAATGTTAAGTTGGTAGTCCTGCAATAGGCAATATTGTCTTTATGTCCTAAAACATGCCAGCACTAAGAGCTGGATAAGTATTTTCTCTATGCATTTGTTTAAATACATTAGAATGATAAAACACAGAGGTATTTTGCTCAGATTGGATTTTTAAAGCACAGGTATTTGGGTCTAAACTTCTTGAAAGTGGTTATCAGGTGTTTTTTTTAAAGATTTGGAGTGGCTGCTTCGGTGGAAGCAATTTGTCCTTTGAAACATAACTATCACAAGTTATGAATTCTGCCATGCAGGTGTTTAAAGAGAGACCCTTTTATCTTCAGATACAGTGTATGTAATACACTGTGAGAAATGCTTCACTGAACAAAATCAGAACAAGCTTTTCATTTGACTAACAGTTCCTTGTCTTGGCAAATCCCAGGGTAGATAGTTTTATGGTCTGTGGATCTGGAGAGAGTTATTCTTGATTAGGTAAAACTTAATGCCAGAGTTCTATTATGAACTGTAGCAGAAGGAAACTTTCCTGGTGGTGCTTTGGAAGAGCAATTTTTCTTGATGACTGTTTTGAGCAGGAAGTTACAATGGTGACATTAGAAATGTCATTTCTAATCAGATTGCAAGTGCCTGATGTGGGGAGGGAGAAGGGATTTGGGGAAATTGTGTACCCTGAGTAACAGGTGTTATAGTAAGAATACCTGGACTTATTTGCTTGTGTATTGCATAATGTGGGTTTGCCTTTTCTCCTTAACAAAGCTCCCTGCCCCTTTCTTTCTTTTCTTTCATGCAGATTTGGGTGAGGAAAACCAGTGACAGCACAAAGATGAGAATCTATCTGGGACAGCTGCAGCGAGGTGTCTTTGTGATTCGCCGACGATCAGCTGCATGACTGTGTGCTCTTCCTTGGTCTTTCTTTTTATTTTTCTGTTTGTTTTTTAACTGATAGCCAAACCTCTGAAGGAGGATGGCAGTCTGTTCACACCTCTTAGCAGCAGAGAATTCTGTCATGACCTCTTACAAGACAGTTTGTGGCTGGCCACATAATCCCCAGTAGTCCTTAAATCTTTAGTGACACCCAAGCACTGCCCTGGACTATCTCTGGATTTTGCATCAAGCTTCTGTATTCTCTCTTGATATTTTAAGTGACTGTTTAAGAAGACTCTGCATCATTCTTGTTTCATCATGGTTTCATGGTGCATAGATGGGACTGGTATGTTGAAAACAACATGAGGTTATTTTTTGAATGAGTCCAATCAAAGGAGCTTTGCCTGGCAAGACCTGAACTTACTTGTTCTTATGGGATTTGTTTGTCAAGAGATTAATCTCGTCAGCTTCCAGCTGCAGCCAAGACACATCTGTAACACCTGGTATATGACATCAGCTTTATTGGATGAAATGTTTAGAAACTTGAGTGCTGAAGCATTTTAGGAAAGCATGAACAGTTCAAACTGCCAAGAAGCCAGTTGACTTCAATGTAGTTAAGCAGTCACACGTGGTTAATCAGAAGCTTTCGATTCTCTTCACATTAAAAAGCCTTTCAGTGAACAAGCCAAGAGTATGTGTTTGCTGAAGTTCATTTCCTGAAATAGTTGGATGAGTATAAACCGAAGGATTAATTAATTAATTGGACTTTTGCAGGGAGTGAGACTATGTGAGCGACAGGCTTGAGTATAACTACTCAAATGCAGAGAGAGATGAGAAGTAAATTGCACTTTCTTCACCGATGCTTAGAGTAATGGGTTGTGCTGGAATCCTGTGAACAGAAGATGCTGGATCTGCTGGATCTTCCACAGGAGCCTGGTGCAGAGCAGGAAGCAGCTCTTAGTGTATAGCTGAAACCTTCATTCCCTAAAATATTGTGCAAAGGTTTCCCCTTGAGAAGGGTATTTTAATCATTGGCAGTAACTCTGGGGTTCAGGATTTGCTGTCCAGTAGCACAAGGGAAAACTCCTCAGTGCTGATACTCATGTGCTCCCCTCCAGGGTGTTTGTGCTGTGACTCTGGTGTTCCTTTATTATTCCTGGTCTTTTGCTGATGGCTGAAATCACTGATACCGTGTGTGACTGCGCTGTCCCGAAGTACGCGGTGCAGAACAACTTCACTCTCCTTTCAATTGCTGTACAACCAGTTGTAGTTTCTGCCTTTGTCAATCTCTGTCACTTTGAGGCATCTTTTGTTCCAGCTTTTGAACTGCCACCATCAACCCAGACTAGTCACATCCTGGTAACCACTATGGGAGTGGCTCTGAAGTGGGGTGTTATGGCTGAGTTCCTGCTGCGTTACCTTTGTGGCTGAGACACCTTGACTGTTTTTGCTGTGTTTAGTGTTGCAACTGGAGCTGGAGCCTTGGGGAGGGCAGGAGAAGGGTGCCTGGTTCCCACCCCTTGAAAACACGCCATCTGTGCTGCAGTGTTAGCTGGGTGGAAAGCAGCAGGCTGTGTTTTGTCAGGTTAAGGGTGTATTTAATATCTTGGCATTCTCTGCACGTGTGACAGGTTTTTAATAAGGTGATGATGTACCAAATGGGATTTGTCACTGAGCCTTAAAATGAACATCAGAGTTCTTCTAATAAAAAGTGCTAAGTAAATAGCAGGATTTATTTCTTCCTGATGTCACTTTATCAATATCTGTGTATTTTGAAAGAGCTGCCAGCTTTGGTTTGGTTTTGGGTTGATGTCTTGCCAACCTGCTAAGAGCAGGGCATCTCTGCTGCCATGATGTTCTCTGTTTTGGGGTAACTTGCAAGGTATTGGTGAAAGTGAAAGAGCTGGGTGTGCACATTGTGTAAGCATAATTATTTAGCTTCAATGCTGTGTTTGAATCAGCACCATCTGCTGGCCATGCCTGTTTGGAAGGTGGGGAAGAAGAGGCACTCTTACAGCCAAGACTGTCTTCCAGCAGCTGTGGCCTTGTATTGTGGGAGGGTGGGGGGGTGATGGCATGGGATGCACATGTCTAGTTCTCGCCCTAATGAGAACATGTTGTCTTCTGGAGAGTACCAGTGGGACAGCTGCACAGTCTTTCCTGTAATTCCTCTCTGGATGCCCAACTGTGCTGGGAAAGCTACTGTTGTTGTAAGGAGTCCTTGTGCTCCAGATAGTCAAGGAGGTTATCCTTGACCTGCAAGCTGTAGTGGTGAAGAGCAAGGATAGGGAGTGGTCGGTGTGGGGAAGAGAGATCCAAGCATGTGGCAGTATTGCTGGGGAGATGGGTTGCATCAACTGTTCCTGATTGCAGGCAGGGCTTCAGTGTGGCAGTTGTCAAAACATGATCTCAAACTCTTCTGATCAAAGTCTGATCTTTCATGCTGAGCTTGGAATTCCAGGGAGGATGTACAAGGTTTGTGCGTCTCTTCTGTCGGGGTTCCTTGCTCCAGTGCCCTGGACCAGCCTTTGAACTACAATCTCTGCTTTTTATAGAGGTTTGTCACCCTTTTTGCTCCAATTTAACTGCTATGCTGAAGGCATTTTAAGCTGCTTTGTCCTTAGCTTCTTATTTTAATGAAATGAAAGTCTTGCCTTAGGTGATGACTGTAAGAAGTAGATCTGTCTCCTCTTAACAAAATACATGAATATTGTGTCCTGTTTTTCCAAGTGGGCTGTTCTGTAATGGCCTGTGCTTCTCACAAGGCTGATAAAAACACAGTGCCTCAGTGTGCAGTACATCTTTCTTAATCCTGAAAGGATGCTCAGAGTGTGTTGTTGTGAGGATGAGGCACGTGGAGATCAAGAGTATAGATGTTGCCTGTAGAAATTAAGATTTCCTGCCACTGGTTGGAAAAGTAGACAAGTTACTCGAGATGGACAAGGTCTTGCTTAAATGCTAAGAGAAAATTGGCTTTTCTGTCTGCTCTTTGCCTGTCTGACATAAGTTTTGAAGAATTCAAACCCTCAGTGAATAGAAATGGCTTTGCTACAGTTATAAAAAGATATAATCCTCATTATGGGCAGCATTTAAAGTCAATTTAAGAAATGGTTTTTATTCCTGACTATAGTAATTCTAAAGAAAGCTGAACCTTTTGCCTAAAATAGACTTTTGTTGAGGGTTAAATTATAGTTGACTGTTGATTCACTTAAGTAGTTTTCTCACTGCCCTGGGGAATGGACTGTGGTGCTGATCAAGTGCAAAATAAAAAGGGTTTCTGCCCCCAGCCATCGGGTGTTTGGGTGGCTGGGAAGCTCTATTGGCTTCACCCTATTTGGTGAACCAAATTCCAGTGGCTTTTTGCCATCATACTCCCTCAAAGGTCTCTGCAGAGGCTTTTTCCTGGGAAGAGTGCTAATAAAAGATTACCAGGTTTGTTTCAGCTCATGTGCTTAGTCTGGAATTTTGTGAAGAAACAAAGTGATTTAATGACACAAGTCCTGGTTGGCTGCAGCTTTATTTGGTTTCTGGGTAGCTTAGGGAAGTCAGGCCTGAGGGAGCAAGAAATGGCTGTGACCCTTGTGAGAAAAGGGAAAGTTAAAGGGTTCTGGTTCCACAGAAGCAGATAGCAAACCTTGAACAATGGATTGAGTGCCTCAGGTTTGCTGCTCCTGCTTTTAGGGAAAAAAAATATATACTCTGAAGTATTTAGAAAACAGTAGCAGAATCTTTCCATTTTTCTAGGGTTACTTGAAAACCCATTGTCACTGAAACTTCACATTTCATTCAGTTAACTCTGTTAATTCTGAAATTGGGAAACAGCTTTACCATTTAATATCAGCTCAAGTTTGGGATGCCAGAACACCCCGTGTGAGAAGTGCCTGTCTCTTACAATGGACTGAATGCTGGTGTGTCAATTCCTCCTTTTTATGCAAGAATGCTTTTCTGCAATGTATTACAGCTCAGTTAACACATACCTATAAGAGTATTTGGTTAATAAATATTTATTTTATTATTTAACCTACTCCAGGTGATCCACAAGAGGCTTTGGGGTATTTTCCCTCTTGGGTGAGATGTTAGAAATAAGGGGACAGTAGCTCAGAGAAACCTTGTGCCCTGGGATGGAAGTAACATTTAGGTGACTCGAGACACCGGTGCTGGGTGCCTTGCTGAGGTATCAGTGTCCCTGATGAAGGCCAGCCCAGTTCTCCTTCAGCAAGCAGGTTCCTCGAACACCTATCACTGCTGTGATGGGTGCCGTGAAGGACAGGGAGTTGTGCCTGCCCACTGCTGTGCTGGCTGCTCAGCCCAGCCATCATCATCCTCGGGGCTGGGGGAAAGTCTCTGCCAATGGGGCTGCTGCTGTCTGATTGTCCTGGACGAGCTCCTGATGATCTCACTGGGTCAGGCTCGAGGTGCCACTCAGCACTTGAGGTCAATGCTGGAGTCCTTTGGGAGGTCCTCACAGAGGAAGCCGGTAACGCTACAGCACGGTGTCAGTGCTGCTCCTGCTCTATTAGCTGGTGTAATGAGCCTCTTCACTGGCCTTGGGGAAGGCCTCTGTCTCCTGCCTGACCTCATTGTCCCCGTTTACTGTCTCATTAGGTGGCTGAGCTGAGGGAGCAGCAGCGGTGTCAGGAGTGGAGCAGCACGCTGGGAGCTGCAGCGCCGGAGCTTTCCCTGCCCAAGGGGAGAGCAGGCGGCTGCGGCTCCTGCGGCTCAGGTGGAGCAGTGGGTGTTGTGGGGACAGTGGCTCCAAACTGGAGCTCTTGACATCAGTGCAAAGGGCTTCTGTTCCATGTTGGTGGAGCTGACTGGTGCTGAGACCCTTCCTTCTCCCATGGCCTCTCGACCTGTGCCTCGCACAGATGAAGCCGCACGTCAGATCCCCGCACCCCGAGTGCTTCCCGCGCCGTGCTGCCATCCAGCCGCTCCCGTCCCCAGTTTCACACCGCCCGCTCCTCACCTGTTCAGAAACAAACTCTTCTTTCAATCCACTAAAAAGCTACCAAATATGTTTCAGAAAAATAATTTTCTTCTCTATCTGCTGTGTCAATCTTGCCTGCTGCTGAGCAGAAGGGGTGGGAGAAGCCAGCGTTGGGGTGAGAGCATCCTGCTTTCCTGCATGGGCAGTGCTGTGAAGGGCATCCAGTGCCTGCTGCCGCCTGCCTTGGCAGGGGTTGTCCCCATGTCATGGTTTGGTTATGCAAATCTCAAAGGCTTCCGTTGAGAGAAGTACCTGAGGGTGTCCCTGGTTGTGCAGGTGGGGAGGCTGAGGCACAGGAGTGCCACAATCTGCCCAGAACCAAGCACTGAGTCTCATTCCTCCAAACGTGTCCTTCCCCTTGTACTGCGGATTTTAGGGCAACAGAATCTTCCTCCAGGTTTTGCCTCTGAGATTTCAGCTAGGTCAGAACTTCATCCTCACCTCTGTGTAACCTCTCCTTCAGCGCTGCCCTCTTACCCAACCAGATGGAGGAGAGAGCCCAAGGCTGAGTCCAGCGGCCACCAGATGATCTCTGGATAATGAGTTACTGCTAATGAGCTGTTTGGTAGCTGACACTTGAGAAGCTGGTTGCATATCCAAAGTAAAGATGTGTTTGTGTAAGCCATGGGAAGAGAGCACGTTTTGCTTTGCTGTGGGTGGAGGACTTGGGGACAGTCTGTTCCTCAGATCTGTGGTCATCACTGGCAGATGGCAGCTCCCTGGAGATAGTTCATCATTTGCTCCTGCAGGATGTTGGGTGTGCAAGGACAGTGTCTCTGAAGATGCTAGCAGAGGAGGAGGGGGTTGGGTGAGCAAGCTCAGAGAGGACCTGACCTTCCAGGAAGGAGAATCTCTCATTCTGAGGTGGGACTCAGTAGCCAGATGTGATGAAGTCCATCCAGCGAGGAGCTTTCTGCCTGCTGCCTTCAGCTTTCCAGAGCATGGTGGAGCTGAAGGCTGGCAAAAGAAAGGAAGGAAAAATGGCTGATGTCTGTGGGCTTTGATCTATGGCAAAGGCTTTCACACCTCCCCATCTCAGGGTGGGAAAAGCAGGAAAAAAAAGTTAGGAAAAGTTAGGAAAAAAGCAGATGCTCATAGGTCTTGTGTGTCACGAGTGTGTGTCCCTGGGTGTGTTTAACAGATGGGGAGATGAGGTGCTCAGGGATGTGGTTTAGGAGAGGACGGGGATGGTTGGACTTGATGATCTTAAAGGTCTTTTCCAACCTAGGGATTCTGTGAATGAGACATTCTGGTGTGTGGCTCCTTGGCAGACAGTCACAGCAGAGCTTGCAGCTGAGCCCCACCAGACCAGGCTTTGTCTGAACACCCGCCCTCGGCTCGTGGTAAGTGTTGGGCAGAGTCAAGGTAGTGCATCTTGACTCCTTGAGGTGGGTGGCTTAGTCCTGGTGAACAAGCAGAAGGGAGATCAAAGAGGTGGGAGAAGACGTTTTCAGTGGGCTCTTGCACTCTCCCCCTCTACTAAGGCATTACCTGCCTGTGTGGTGGGTCTCAGCCACTTGAGTTTCCAGCCTGAGTGACTAATGGCCTTGGTGTCCTCCATCCTGAGAGCAGATGAAGAGCCTTGAGGAGTCAGATCTGATTTCTTTGGTTACATTTGCAGAGTGTTCCACAAGTGTAATGCCTAGAGTGCCTCAGAGCTCAGCCAGCTCCTGGCATCTTGTGGATTCTGAGCTCGTAGCTTCATCTTACCTCTTGGTACCACACCAGCTGGAACAGCTTCTTCCAGGGTGGGAAGTCTTGCATGCCTGCTGTGGTGAGGGAGGAGGG
>VXBZ01009313.1:1712294-1726979 GCA_013399135.1 Heliornis fulica | reverse complement strand
GAGATGCAATGCTCAAGGGTGCAGCCACCTGCCCTGCAGTAGCCAAATTCAGGTTCAGACACAGGACCTGACAAGCCTTGTGCCTCCTCCTGTCTAACCAAAATAACTGTTTTGTCAGCTTGTTACTTCAGCCTAAAGGTTCTGCCCCAGGTCTGGGGAACCTGCATCCTCCTGCTGGTCTGCCAGGGCTCATACTGCAGCTGCTGAGGACCCAGCAGTGCTGTGCTTGGCACCTCAATGTGACAGAGGGTACCACGACATCTCCTCACCCTGGTCCTGTCTGCAGCAAGCAGGACAGAGCTGGAGCAGGTGGGTTTAAAAGCCAGAGCAGGAGTGGGAATCCCTCCCAGGAGGGCAGACCTGGAAGATGTCCAGTCCCACGGATGCTGAGCAGTGCTTTGGGAGCTGTTGTTGGATGTTTTAGCATTAGGCTGGTGTGCAGGTTCAGTCCCCAAGTGGAGGTGAGACACATGAGTTGTTTTCCAGGGTAAAGCAGGTAGACCTAAAGGTTCCTCAGCAGCATGTGGGCTCTCCTGAGGTTTCAAGGTCACCCAGGTTTGTGCAGCAGTTTTGGTTTGGAAGCTATTGTTGGACACTTATCATCTTGCCTGGTGTGCTGGTTCATTGCCCAAGTGCAGGTGAAGCTGTTGAGTTCTCTGACAGGTAAAGCAGGTAGACCTGGAAGTTCTTTGGCTTCCTGTGGGCTTTACCTCATGTTCTCTTCTGACTAGATAGGATCCTAAAGTTCACCATCTCATGGTTGCTGGGGCCAAGTATCTCTGCAGTATTCTCTGCTTCAACAACCCTCTTCTTGTTAGTGAGTCCCTGATCACAGACATTCCCTGCAGCGTGGGACCTGCCTGGCCTCAGGCACCCATGGGTGCTCCTCTGCCCGGGTCCATGCTCACAGGCATTCCCTGCCGCATGGGACCTGCCTGGCTGCAGGCACCCATGGGTGCCCCTCTGCCCGGGTCCCTGATCACAGGCATTCCCTGCAGCATGGGACCTGCCTGGCCTCAGGCACCCATGGGTGCTCCTCTGCCTGGGTCCCCTGATCACAGGCATTCCCTGCAGCATGGGACCTGCCTGGCCTCAGGCACCCATGGGTGCTCCTCTGCCCGGGTCCCTGATCACAGTCATTCCCTGCAGTGTGGGACCTGCCTGGCCTCAGGCTTCCTAAAAGAGCCATCAAATCGAACACAGCAGGATCGTTTATCGAGGTGTGTGTTGAAGCTGAATGGACGGGAATCACGTTTCAAAGCTGGAAGAGAAAGAACTTTTTAGCTCTCCTCCTTTCTCCAAAATAGCAGCTGCATCACCGCCTGCCACGGCGGTGTCAGGGCGAATCTGTTTCACTGACAACAAGATTGTTCTGTCTAGACGGGGAAGCGCTGCTGAGCTGAGTGACTCTGCAGAATAATTTAAAGCCAAAATACTTTCACGATGTTAAATTTAAAATAAAAACTGACTTGACACAGATGGTGCTCGGTGGAGAGTTAGTGTGGGAGTGGGACGGTGGCTTTGAGATGGACCTTGACAGAGGTGATTGACAGGCGTCAATCGATGTGACCCAGCGGCTGCTGGCCTGTCACCTTCAACACAGGTGGCCCTGTGGAGCTCAGTGTGGGGCTGCTTTGGGGTATTTGGATCTGGCTTGAATTTGATTGTCCCCACAGGCTTGTGCTGGCAGCCCTGTTGCCACCCTGCCGCCATGGGGAGCAGGGGAGCTGTGTGTGGGGTGCAGCACTGGGCCTGCATCAGCCAGGGCTGTCTGAGGTGCAGGGGAGCTGAGCCTGCAGCCCAGCTGGTGTAAGGAATGGGCTTTCTCTGTCAGAAAAGGAAAGATGAAACACTCAAAGTGTGGCTTGAAGGCTGGGATTTAGTGTGTTCTTTTTCCTGTGCTGAGGAAGGTGGCTGCTCAGCAGGGTTTCAGAGATGGTGGCTGATGGGAGGAGGTGGGATGCTCCCTGTCTGTCTGGAGGGAGTTGGATTAGGTAGGCTGGTCTTGGGGTGAGTGCTGACACCAGCTCCACCACAGCCTTTGGGAGTTGGGCTTTGGTCCCAATGCACTCAGCTCTGGTGAGGCTGCACCTCAAGTGCTGGGTGCAGGTCTGGGCCACTCACTCCAGGAAGGACGTTGAGATGCTGGAGCATGTCCAGAGAAGGGCAGGAGAGCTGGGGAAGGGTCTGGAGCACAAGTTCTCCGAGGAGCAGCTGAAGGAGCTGGGCTTGTTCAGCCTGGAGAAGACTGCAGGGGGACCTCACTACAGCCTTCCAGGACTTAAAGGGATATATATATATATATGGAGAGAGTGGTGAGGTGCTGGAACGGGCTGTCCGGAGAGGTGAGGTGAGGGATGCCCCAAGCCTGGAGGTGTTCAAGGCCACGTTGGATGGGGCCCTGGACAACCTTGTTTAGCTCCAGGCCTGGAGACTGGTGGCCCTGTCTGTGGCAGGGTGTTTGGAACTTAATGATCCTTGGGTCCCTTCCAACCCAGCCCAGTCTGGGATTCTTTGGGAAAGGGAAGGTGCAAGTTCAGTGTTGCAGCCTTGGAGCAGGTTTACCTCCCCAGCCTGCTAACGCTGGCTGTGTGATTTACTGACCAAGGAAGCACCCAAAGTGTCACTTGCTCTGAGCTCAGCAAACAGGGGGAGCAGCACAATGGAGTGTGACCTTGCCTTGCCTCTGAACCCTCAACTCCTGCCTCATCTCTGGCAGGAGGAAATGGGGCAGGCACTGGGAGGGGGCCCCTGGTGCCTCACCCTCCCTCTCTCAGCCTTGCTTTCTGCGTTCCCCTGCCTGCCTCCCTGCTGCTGCCACCTCCTGAAGGACCCTGTGATTAATTACACCGCTCCACAGCCTCCGAAAATTTACTTAGGGCTTTATGTTTGCTGGGGCTGCGTACACAATGGCAATGTGCCGTGGCTGCGCCCCAGGCAGGTGGCAGCTAATAGGTCGATAAAGTGAATAGCACCATTAGAGCTGTCGAGCTGGGCCGGGGGAGCTGGGCAGGTAGAGGGGAAAGCTGCAGAGAAGGCAAGACAGATCTGCTTCAGCAAAAGTGCATCTGGCTCTGCTGGTCTGCAGGAAATTGCTCGCTTGCTCGATAGCGTCCCCAGCTTTAATAGATCCATTTTTTCACTAGTTTAAGCTCTCTTCAACCTGCATCTCGTGCTCTCCTCAAAATCAGTCTAACAGGACCTTTTCATCACTGAGAGGTTTGGAGATTTCCATTGTCTTTTCCCTGGGGCACACAGAATAAGGGTGCTGGGGAGTTTGGCAGCTGAAGGAGATGGAGAGCTTCAACCCACAAAAGAAATCTCACCCTAATATGTGACTCCCCCAAGACCCTTCCCTGTTCCACACAGGGTCTCTGCTCCTGCCTGGAAGCGAATGGGCTCATCTGTGGAGCTGAGTGTGGATCTGCTCCCTGCTGGTGCTGAGCTTCTCAGAGCTTCACAGCCCAGTGGGAGCTGTGTTTGAGCATGGCCATCCCAGTGCAAAGACCCCAACTCAGCATAGCGGGGCTGTGCTCTGTCCCCAGGGGTGATGTGGGGCTGGAGTCGGTGACTCACCCTGGGATGCTGTCGGGCCATGCCAGTGGGATTCGCTGGCAGTGGTACCATTTTGTGATGCTGGAGCTGCTGCATCCACAGGGCACCAGACCACAGGTGTGCAAGAGTGTGTGTGCTGCCTTCGTGTGCTTGCTAGATGGTGCCTCTGGCAGACCACACCCTGGCTGGGAAGGCAGATTGGATTCCCTGGATCCTCCCATTCCCTCCTCGTTCGAGCTGTGCCGTTGGTTTTTAGTGTTTTCTGTGGAGAGGGTGTGTGTAAACTGAAGCAGGTTGTATTTATTCTGTGAATTTGTAGCTGCCTCGTGCTGGATATCACCTCCCAGTGCACGGTGAGCAGTTCAGCATGAAGAATCACCCTCGACACCGTTATCTTTGCTGCCAGCCCTGCCTGATAAGTGCTCTCCCTCCTGATGGCCGAGCCTGGCGAGCGAGCCTGAGCCCGGTGCGTGCTGCTCTGTGGGAGAGAGCACAAGTGCTGCTCAGGAGCTGCTGGTCCTCAACGACAGCCACTCAAACCCAAGGGCTGCTGGAACCCCCTGGGAGCTAAGGACCCTCTTATACACCCGGCTGGGTGAGTGCCACCGCACCTGCAGCACCTTGGGGACTGGGGTTCAGGTTCTCCCCCCCTCAGAGGGGTACTAACCCGCTGTGATTTTGTGAGCTGAGGGCTTTTCCCAGCCTGAGGCTGGGCTGTTTGACTTGCACCTCAAGTATAGCAGAGCTCAGTGTTGAATCACTGGCCCTGGACTGTGGCTGTGCTGAGCGGTGTCCCCTGTGATTGGGATCCTCTGGCATTTGGTGCCTGTTAGGACAGAGCAGGGGGCCATGTTTCAACCATGGGGTGTCCCTGTCTTACCACCTGTGGCATCCAGGCTGGGCTGGGCCAGGCCAAGAGCTTTGGTCTGGAGATCCTTGTCAGTGGTGGCATCTTTCTGGAGCTGGGGTGGCTGTGGGAGCTGGGAGCTCTTGCCTCTCCCAGGCCAGCTCCTGGCTGCATCCTGTCTGTGCCAACACCCCTTCTCCTCCCTCCTGCTGTGTTGCCAGCACCATCTTTCCTCTCCCTTGTGGGCACGAGTCCCTTGGGAGCCATCCCTGCAGCCCACCAGCTCCTGGAAGTGTAGGTCACAACTGGCTTCTCATAGAACCCCAACAGCTCCCTGGGACCAACCAGGGTCCCCACACCCCAGCTCTGCCGCTTGCCCAAGCCCGTTTCTCTCTGGCACTGCTGAGCTGCCGAAATCTGTGGCTTCCTTTGCCACCACCTCCAGGTGGAAGGGGCTTGTGGAGCCTGGCAGGGGCAGAGGGGCCCTTTAGGGAGCAGGAGGGTCCCCAGGACACCTCGGTGCTGCAGGGTTGGTCTCTGCCCCACCAGTGCCCCATGCCCTCCCTGGGACAGCGCTGGGGCTGGCCAGGAGCACAGCACCAGCACTGGCTGCCGTGGGCAGGAAGGGGTCTGGCAGAGGCTGAGAGCTGCCAATCAGCCCCTATCTGAAGCCATGAGACTTTGGGAGAGAAAGTGACTTTTATAGAAATAAAGGAGACTTCCTTTTGGGTCAAGTGCTCTGGAAAACAATGATTTTGAGATGAAAGCCTTTTTACTTGGGTAACACAGCTTCACATTGCCTAAAGGGAAGTCTGCCTTGTGCTGGGGTATTTTTCCCTCTGGGGGCATCGCTGTTGCTTTTGAAGATGAATTTTCAACATACAAAGGAAAAGAAGAAAGCTGAGAGCAAGAAAGGGCTTTCAAAAATATCAGGGGTTCTTGTGGTGTGTTTTAATTTGTCAGTGTGTCTCTCTCGCTCATAACACCCCTGTGGGGTGCAGGGCTTGTTCCTCCCCTTCCCCGTGTGCCTTGCTCCTTTCCCTCTGGCGTCCTCATCAAGCCAAGTATTAGATTTATATATTTATATGTATATATTTTTAACCCTTTTTAAACTTTTTTTTTTATTTTACCTTTACTCTGGGATTCAGAGAACTTGGAATGGGAGTGGATTTTGCCAAACCAGCATCACCTGTGCTGGATTGAACCAGGGTGGGCTTTAAACCAGGCAGAGCCCATGGAGACTCTCGAGCTTCATGGGGCATCATTGCTGGTGCTGAGCTGTGCTATGGAACAACACAGGGGCTTCCTCCTGTCCTGCCCATGGACCTGCTTCAGCAGGTCTGTGGTCCCTGGGCTGTGAGGGTGCAGGCTGATGTGGCTGTATGTCCTGTCATATGATGCTCAAAAATCCTGGAGACAGTTCTGGTTTTTCTTTATCTGTGTAACACCACGTTCCAATCCATCCTTCCAGTGCTGTTGTAGCGTTCCCATTGTTTCCTCCCTGTTGGCAAAACATCGCTCCCTGCTGTGCTTCAGGAGCCACAAAGCCGGTGCCAGCCTCGTCTCTGAAACGCAGCAGCACCCAAGGAGGAGCACAGCAGCCTGGGTTAGCAAGGGCTGCTGCTGCCCACGCTCACCCTCCTGAGGTGACACTGGCGCTGAACTGGGATGCTTGGCTGCAGCTCCTGCCCCAGCCTCTGCCTGCTCCATCCCCTGGGGTTGGCTGCTGCCTGTGTTTAACCTCAGCTTTCCCCTCGCTGAAGAAGGGTGAAGGACATGGAAAGCCTTTTCCAGAGACTGAGGCTGGGGTGGCTGCACAGCCCTGGGGGTGGGGGTTAGAGCGGAGCGAAGGGGAGGGCTGGTGACATTGGGTGGCTCCTGCCACTGAGTATATGCAGCAGATTTCTCTGGAAGGAGCTGAAGGGAGCGTATCAAGGATGTCTCAGCTATTCAAGTGAGAAATCAAATTAAACTTTGCATCAAATTGCAGAGCTGCTCTGTGCTAGGAGTTATGTCAAACTCATTACAGGTTTCCGCGTGCCAACCCCCCAGGAGTTGGTGGAGCGAAAAAACAGTGCTGGGTGTCAGGGGGCTGTGTCTGCCTGTTCACCTGAGTGTGTTAATGGTGTGGGCAGAGGAAGAGGGATTATTGCTCTAACAGCTGAGATACCTGTGTTCAGGGCAGGGAGCAGGGCACCGACGCCACAGCAGCACCAACTCTGTGTGCCTGTACCGGCAAGTGGGGATGCGAGGTGAGACCTGGGGACCGGAGCCCCAGTGAGCTGGGGGTGTGGAGGATGCTCTCCACAGGGACAAAAGCACCAGTGAGCTGGAGGTGTGGAAAACACTCCTGTCCTAGTTGCCTGTTTCCCCATCTCCCTTTCACAAGCTGGGAGTCAGTCCCTTGGGATCCATAAGGTGTCTGGGTGTAATCGGAGGAGATGAAAATATCGGTGTCGCACAGACGGATGTGTTCAGACTTGCTTCCACGCTTGCTCCAGGCAAGGGAAAGATCTGGACAACACATTGCTCCCTCAGAGGGGACAGATTGCTCAGAGGGTGGATGGAGCACAGACTTGGCACGAGAAGCCTGGAGGAAGCTGCCCGCGCGGTGGCAGGGCAGTCGTCTGCAGGGAATCTGCGATGCCAGGGGAGTTTGGCAGCAAAATGATTTCCCTCCGCAGCACGGCACGAGGTTCTGAGAGCTCCCAGATCACCAGATTGCAGCCAGAGCCACTTCTCACAAGAGTGCTGGGTCACACAGTGCTGGCAGCCAGCACGAGGAGGAGGAGGAGGAGCACTGAGCTTCATCCACTGCAAATACTGAATGCCCAAGTCTTCTCTGGATCATGTGCTAAGGCCAAGGCTCGACTAAAGCTCTCTGATATAATTGTTCATCCTGATGCCCATTGTGCTTTGCCTTAGCAGCACTCAAGCACTGCCTTGGTATTTAAAAGCCATTTGCAATGCTGCTGCTCTGCTGGCAGGAGAAATGAGCGTGACCCTGGGCTGTGCGTGTCCTGGCGTGGGAGCAGGGCAGCCTGGTCCCTCGGGGCCGTGCCTCCTGCCCGCTCTGCGTTAGGGCTTTCCAGCTGATGGAACATCTCCTCCCTCCTCTTCTGTTAATTTGTAAGAATTTTAATGAATTTATGATGCTTAAATCTCAATTAGGCAGCACTTACTAATTTCCGAGGTGTAATTCCTTTCCAGCCCGTTCCCATTCACAGCAGCGAGCGCTGGTGGTTGCTGGTGGTTGCTCTCCAGCCGAGGATTCGGGAGTTTGGAGAAGCCTGTGGAGGGGGTGCCAGGCAGGCAGAGGGGTGGACCCTGCTCCCTGAGGAGGAGGAGCTCATCCAGGAGCCGACCCGGACCCGTCTCAGACCTTAGTGTTTTGCTCAAAGCTGCCCTTTGCCCTAGAGAATGGGGCCATCCTCTCTTTGTGGGTCTGTCACCCCCACCATCCTCTGGTACCTTTTTCTCTCTCTGCTCTTGGGGCTCGGTTCACCTGCCCCAGGGTGACAGCACTGGCTGAGCGGGTCACCTCTGTGCCTGATCTGGAGGCAGAGCTGCAGAAAATCAACGGGGCCAGGAGGAACTGAGGCGCTGCACGCTTGTCCTTCGAGCTGCCAGCCCAGGGGATGGCATCAGCGTGATGGCATCTTTGCAGTGCGATGGCTCAGGGCTTTTTTTTTTTTTCCCTTCTCTCTGGCAGGGGCTGTTGCTCAGAGCTGCAGGGATGCTGTTTGGAAGCTCTGCTGGCATGCAAAGCCCCGTGACTGGTTCAGTCACGGCAAGCTGTGCTGCTTGCCCATGGGACACTGGCTCCTCTGGGATGTGGTGGGCTGTGGGACAGAGGTGCCCTCCAACCCTGTGATTGGAGCATATCTGGGCACTGATGGGGGCTCTGACAGCTGCAATCCCCCATCCTGTGCTACCTGCTGGGGCTGGCCTGTGTGACAGAGGGGAGCAGCCCTCTGTGTTTTGGGGATGGAAAAGCTCTCCCTTCTTCTGTCCATGGACCAGCAACCTGTCTCTTGCCATCCAGACCAGCAATGTTTTCAGGAGTGTCTCTCAGGAGGCGTTTTGATCAACCACCAACTTCTTTCCCCAGAGTACCTCATCCAGAGTCCAACATCTGGCTTTGCCCTGCCATGCTTCCCAACTTGAAAAGGGCAAAATAGAGCTGCACCCCCTCCCCTCACACTGGGCTGGGGGCAGTTTGTGTAGGACCTGTGATGAGATCCTTGTCTTGGTTAAGCTCCAGAGCTTTCACACAGACAAATTATTGCCAAATAGCTCTGTCTTGTCTTCTGGCAGGTCCCTCTCCCTGGCTGTACCCCGCTCAGCCTGCCAACAAGGCAATTGTTGTCCACAGTGGAGGTGGCCATCAGCTGTCATCTCCACTTGAGCTGGATCTGGAATGCCTGTTGATGGGCTTCATTCAGCGCTCCCAGGAGTGGGTGGTGCAGGAAGCCTGGGTTTACTGGCCATCTGGCATGGTGCTGGGCTGTTAGCCAGGGTCTGGTAGGAGGAGCCTCTGATGCTACGGAGAACTCCGTGGCATAGAGAGAGTCATGGTCATTTCTGGAACCTCACAGGGGGAGTCCTGGCTTCTCAGGTACCTAAAACCTGTGAGTTTGGACAACTGCCCACCTGCTGTGATGTTCCTCCTGAACATCCTGGTCCAGGTATCCATGGAGAAGCAGGACTTGCTTCTTCCTAGGCTTGCACACACCAGGATGCTGCCAGGGGGCTTCTGGGTTCATTTCTTCAGCCTGACCTCTTCCTCATGTGTTTGGTGATGCCTTGTGAAGTGGAGAGTGGAAGCTGCATGGAACAGTATCCCTACCTACAGTTACCTGAGAGGAGGTTGGAGAGAGGTGGGTGATGGTCTCTTCTGCCCAGGGACAGGGGACAGGACAAGGGAAATGGCCTCAAGCTGCACCAGGGCAGGATCAGATGAGATGTCAGAAGAAATTCTTCCCCCAAAGAGCTGTGGGGGTGTGGGACAGGCTGCCCAGGGAGGGGGTGGTGTCCCCACCCCTGGGTGTATTGAACAGACGGGAGATGAGGTGCTCAGGGAGATGGTTTAGGAGAGGACAGGGATGCTTGGACTCGATGATGTTAATGGTCTTTTCCAACCCAGTGATTCTGTGAACGTTCTCTCTCCTTGGCTGACCTGCAGAGTGGAGTCTGGTCCTGGAGCATCCTCTGCCCTTTGCAGGGCTTGTGTTCAGACCGAGCTGGGCAGCTTCAGAAGAGGGAATGCAAATGAAGTACAAAGCCGAGGGGTGAAGGGGCTGCAGGCAGCTTCTCTGCTGGACTCTGTCTGGGGGAGAATTGTGTCCTGGCTGCTGCTTGCAGTGTTCTTCCCTGGTTAGCCTGGGCAGTGTTCTGGTGAGATACCAAGGGAGTCAATCTCCTCGCCTGTGCCATGTGCCTGTTACACATTTCCATGCAGGACAAGGGGGGGAGGGGGCAGCCCCAGCCTTCTGGAGAGGAGGTACAGCACGATGACCCCGCAGCCCTCGGGGAAGCAGCGTCGCCCTTCAGCAGCGTGTGGGGCTGAGGAGGGGTCACCCAGCTGCCAAGAAGCTGCAGTGCTGTGTCTGTGCTCCCAGGGTCCAAGGGGGTTTGCAGACATCCTTGGGGATGGCTGGCTGAGGTCCTTATCATTTCTCAGGCAGGGTCTGGCCAAGCACTCTCTCCATCCCAGTTTTGCAGAGCTGCAGGATCCCAGCTCCAGTTTTGCTGCTTCTCAGCTCCATGGTGGGAGCCCAGATCTCAATGCAGGGAGCTAATCAAAGAGCTCTTCTGACAGCCATGGTGCTTTGCAGGAGTAAGAGAGCCTGCCCTGCTGGGGTTGTTTATAACCTCTAACCACTGTTCTTCAGCAGCTTTAGCTGTGTGCATGATAAACCCCTGAAATTGAGGCGAGCTCTTACATAAGAGAAATCACAGAATCACAGACTCACAGCCTGGTCTGGGTTGGAAGGGACCCCAAGGATCTTCAAGTTCCAACCCCTCTGCCACAGGCAGGGCCACCAACCTCCAGGCTTGGAGCTGGACAAGGTTGCCAGGGCCCATCTAACATGGTCTTGAACACCTCCAGGTTTCGAGCATCCCCCACCTCTCTGGGCAGCCCCTTCCAGCCCCTCACCACTCTCTCCATGGAGAACTTCCCCTGATTTCCAACCTGACCCTTCCCTCCTCCAGCTTAAAGAAAGTGTAAGTTGGGAATAAACAGAAATGAGTGGAGCAAGAGGGACAGAGTGTGGTGGGGGAAGAGCTGAAGAGCAGAGAAAGAACCAAGGTTCTGGCTTGGGTAGGATGAACCAGGACGATGCCTGGGGGCATCGGGCTTTACTGCAAGAGCATTTCAGGTGGTGGCAGAGCCCCCCCAACACCCAGCTCAGACTCAGACATGGGGGTGGCAGAAGCAGCATCTCTGCCCTCGGGTGTAGCACTTCTCTGTAACAAACTCTCGGCTGGAAGGAGGGTGCCCAGTAATAACTCTGCTCCTTGTTTAATAGGAGGGGGAAGTGAGGAGGTGGCTTCACTCTCCATCGTGTGGGCTCCATATATTAGGGCTGTGGGTGGCCTGGCTGGAGTCTGACCTGCCTCAGGCTGCTGTCCCATCCCATCCTGCCCTGCCAGGGCTCCAAGGTGAGACACAGGCACACATGCCCAGTTGAGTCAAGGGGTAATGGTTTTAAAATAGAGGGAGGGAGATTTAGATTGGATATTAGAAAAAAATTCTTTACTGTAAGAGTGGTGGAGCACTGGAACAGGTTGCCCAGGGAGGTGGTGGATGCCCCATCCCTGGAGACATTCAAGGTCAGGTTGGATGAGGCCCTGAGCAACCTGATCTAGTTGGGGGTGTCCCTGCTTCTTGCAGGGGGGTTGGACTAGATGACCTCTGGGGTGCACTTCTTACCCTGATCATTCTGAGTCCCTGCAGTCTCCTCAGTTGCAAAGAGCTGTGGATGACCGGAGCCATCAAGGGTGTCGTGCAGCCAGGAACCTCGCGGTGCTCCTAAGGAGCAGTACTCTGGCACTGCCCTACATGCTGGAGAAGGCTGGGTCTGTGGCACAGCGTGCTTTTGGTGAATTGCTTTTGGCTTGTTAGATGTGTAATGCACATCCTGATGCCTGTTGGGGTGCACAAAGCCAGATCTGGAGGTTGATTCATCTGTGGTGCTCAGTTGGCTGTGCTGTGCCCTGCCCCTGCCCTCCCTGAGGCACATCTGTGCGGGGAGCTGGGTGCTGGGCAGGGTTTGTGTGTGAGCTTTGGCCAGCCCTGCTGCCCATTTCCCTGTGCACTGTGCTGGCAGATCAGAAGGGCTGTCAGCCTGGAGATACGATCCCCCCACCCACTCCAGATGCAAAAGGACATCTCTGGCCTTCATCCCAGCCCTCAGCATCGCAGCGACGGCCAAGACAGGCTCTGCCTCAGGCGCATCCGTGGCAGCATCCACGGCACAGCCACCGATATCCCCTCTCTCCACTGCACTAATCCCATTCAGACCCTGTCCTCCGCTTCTTCCCAGCCCCGGCAGACCGGCTGCCTCCTTTAGGGCTCCATAGATTAGCTCTGACCCCTGGGAGCCGCTCCTCAGCTTGCACGGGAGATAAGCGGCTGTGTCCTCCCCAGCCGACTCCTGGCAGCTGGCGGAGCTGTGATTAACCTCGATTTATGCAGGCTGTTAAACAGCACCTGCGAGGCTCGGGGACAGAGAACAAGTCATTTCTGCAAGCCAGTAGTCACGACATGTTACTCAGAGGATGTTGTCCTTTGCTTTTTTCTGCTTTTTAAAATTTTTTTCTTTTTTTTTATTTTTTGTGATGCCTTTCAGAGCTCCAAGACAACTCCAGTCCCTGTGAGACTTGTAGGGGTACGAGCCAGAGCGATTGCTGCAAGCAGCAGCGGTGACTCCAGTACCATGAGATACTCTTGCAGCACTGACTGCTGTGGGCATGAGCACGGTCCTGACTCCTGGGGTTGATGCTGTAGGTGTTTCTGAGCTTGTTCTGCACTTACTGCTTCCCTGCTGTTTGCAGTTCCCTGTAGCCCGCCCCCCCCAACCTCCTGCCACGGCCCCGCTGTTATTGCTGGCTGTACAGTGGGTAGTGTTGCACCGTGACTTCGAGATCCATCAGTGTTAATGAAAGGGTTTAATGCAGAGAAATGGAAATCCTGCTCATCTGGGGACCTCAACTCAGAGTCTCATCTAATTGACCTCAGAGTGGGTCACTGGTGGTGGTGTCCTGAGCCAGCAAGGAGCCCGGCACAGCCTCCATCCACATGCAGCTCGAAGGCAGGCGGCTTTCCCCCTCGAGTGGGAGGGGGGGCAGTGACATCCCAGCAAGCAGCTGGGATGTCACTGCCTCTGGACACGTATGTTTTGTCCCAGTGGGACCCCCAAGCCCTGGAGCTGACCAGTGGGGTTGGTCTATGAACAACGGTACCTTGGCAGCAGGTCCTGCCTCATCTGCTGCCCCATGGGTGGGTGGTGGATGGATTTCTTCCTCCTTGGACACTTCCTTCCTTTCCTGAAGGAATCCCTTCAGTGAGAGCCTTCACTGGCTTCTGCACAGGCAACTGGAGAAACCTCATTCTCACAGATAAAGGACACCCAGCATTGCCCACTGCTGTAAGACATCCCCTCCTGAGTGGCCACGTGAAGGTGACAGTTGCAGTGACCAAGCGGCCAGCCTGTCTCCCCTCCACCCCCTGCTCTGGTCTCTGCCATGCCCCAGGATGTTCTCTCTGCCCTTTACTTTCACAAGCAGTTGGCCAAGTCCTTTTCATATAGTGGGGAAAAAAGAAAGCAGCTCTGTAACTCACTGTAGCCACAAGCCATGTGCAGCAGAGGTCCAGCCTTTGGCTCTGGGGCAGCAAACCCGGCAGAGAGGAGGCAGATGCCCTTCTTCACCACTGCCTGTATCCTCTGGGAAAACAGGGCTGCTTCTCAGGGCAGCCAGGGGGGAGGAGCAGGAGTCCCATGGGATGTGCTTGGGGATTGGGAAGTTACTTTCCACTTAAACTGCTAAATTCAGTATTTCATCCCTATTATTTTTCCCTAAGGCACTGAGCTTTCCCTCGGCCTCAAGGGAAACGTGGTGGTGCTGGAGCTGTCTCTCTCCCAAAGTCTCCCAGCAATCTGGCTTAGGAGTTGGTGTCTTTCCTGTAACTAAAGGCAGACCCAGTGTTTGGAGCTCTCCAGCAAGCAGCTTATTCCTCACAGTGCTCTCATTTAGCTTGGTCTGCAGACGTGTATGTTCCTAAAGCTCCTGCTCCTGGGTGTTGGGGACCCAATAGGAGAGATGGGCACTGGGGACCAGCAAGAGGGATGGGTGTTGGGGACCAGCAAGAGGGATGGGTGTTGGGGACCAGCAAGAGGGACACATGCTCTGCTCCAGTGCTCTTCTGGGTTCTTGTTTTCCACTCTGTGGGGCTCAATGGGAATGCAGAACCTCAAGGATTATCTGCAGGAAAATTCTCTTGGCTTATGATAACACTTTTTTTCCTTTTCCCTGAGGTGTAGCAATTGCTTTGTCAGAAGCCCTTACCAGCAGCTGTCACCACAACACCTGTTCTGCCTCCTGACAACCTGCTCCTCTCACCAGCAGAAGTGCCCGTCTGCCCCACGCCAGCTCAGATGTGCTCTTCATCCTCTTTACGTTTCCTTCTCACCTTGCTGCCTCGACTCCTCATGTGCAATGTGCTCTGTCGGCTCGTCCCTCGGCCAGAGGGTCCCTGGAGCTCTGCTGGTTCCTGGAGCTCTGCTGGTCCCTTGAGCTGTGCTGGTCCCCACGTGTGTCCCCAGCTGTCTCCCCTTTGCACCCACCCTGGGTTGGCTTCTGCAGGGGAAAGCTTCTGTTTTAAATCTTGCTTGTCTGGGGAGAAAGCTGGGCAGAAATAGCTATTTACTGGTCCACATGGCCATGTGAGAAGGGGGACCAGGCCCTGTCCCTCCTTGGGAGAGCCATGTAGGCATGCCAGGGTGATGGGGGCTGTGGCTGGTGCAGCTGGGGCTGGGGGTTGCTGTCTGACTGCACTGCCTTGCCGTGCAGACCTCCCCCAGGCAGGAGAACCAGCCTTTCCCTGCAGCTCCTGTATGATGTGGGGCCCCAGGCATCCCTCTGCCCCACTGATAGGGGGATGCTGGCACAGCCCAGGCCCCATGGGCAGAGCTGTGTGTCTGTCTCTATATCATACCTGTGACATCTGGGATGTGAGTGAGTGGGGAGTGCTGGAGAACAGCCATCTGCCCCTCCCC
>VXBZ01009313.1:1696369-1706511 GCA_013399135.1 Heliornis fulica | reverse complement strand
TTGGTGGCCCTGCCTATGGCACGGGGGATGGAACTCGAAGATCCTTGGGGTCCTTTCCAGCCCAGAGCAGTCTGGGATTCTGTGGGAAAAGGAAAAAGCTCTTGGCAATGCTACTGGAAAACCAGAGCATGGGGTGTTGTATCCATGGAGAAGGGACGGTGCCTCCAGGCTATGTGATGGTGAACGTGTGTGAATCTGTGTCCATTCCTGCCACGGCTGGGGGTCCATCCATTACATCTGAGAGCCATGGGGCAGGCAAGTTCCTTGGGGCAGCAAGGAGCTGCTCTTCAGGTCACTCACTGCTTCAGTGTGACCCCTGAGTGACACAGGATGCGAGCAGCATTCCGGCTGGGCTTTCCTGGAAGCGGTGGACACAGGTTTTGTGGGAGGTTGTGTGATGACTGACCTTGGAGGAACATGTCTGATTAAAGCACAACACCAGCTTAGCTTGGGGCCGGGTCAGACTGTGTCACAAAAGATCATAGCGCTGCTGGTTAGACATCCACACTTGGGCCAGGAAATCTTGGAGTGTCTCGTTGCACCCTGGTGCAGAAACGGAGACTGGTCACAGGTGCCTGTCCCCATCCTGGGCATCTCCTGTCCCAGGCCAGGCTGAGCTGTCCCACCAGCACCTGCCTGGCTTGCAAAGCCAATTTGGGTGTGTCATGTTATATAAGGTCTCCAGGGAGACCTTCTAGCGCTCTGCCAGTACCTCAAGGGGGCCTACAAGAAAGATGGGGAGAGGCTGTTCAGTAGGGCCTGTTGTGACAGGACAAGGGGTGATGGTTTCAAAATAGAGGGAGGGAGATTTAGATTGGATATTAGGAAAAAGTTCTTTCCTGTGAGAGTGGTGGAGCACTGGAACAGGTTGCCCAGAGAGGTGGTGGATGCCCCATCCCTGGAGACGTTCAAGGCCAGGTTGGGTGAGGCCCTGAGCAACCTGATCTAGTTGGGGGTGACCCTGCTTCTTGCAGGGGGGTTGGACTAGATGACCTCTGGGAGTCTCTTCCAACTCTAATCATTCTATGACTCTATTCTATGTTTAACCAGTGCCACCACATCTCTCTGAGCCCGTTGCCCACAGCTGGCTGCCTGCAGCTCTTGGAGGTCCCTGTGAGCCATGCAGGTGAACCCACACCTAATTGCTTTTAAAATTCCCCGTTGCTATGACGACTCCCCAAGCTGTCTCTCTGCTCCCAGGTCTTGCATCACCACCAGAAAGCTCGTGCATGTACCTGTGTACCTACGTGGGCGTTACTCCATCGTTCGGAGGTGGTGGATGGTCCCGTTGGGGTGTGAGCAGACTCTCTCCTGAGCTGGTGAAGGATTTGCTTAAAGGTCAGATAATAAGGTTAAAGAGAGGCCAACAGGCACACACCCTGCTGCTGAGCTCTTCAGCTAAATTTAGCCTCTTGAGTCATTACTGAGTCAGCAAATCAGGGGCAGGAAATCTTGATTTCTCTTTTCTTCCTTTATTTAACAGTCATGCACTGAAGGCAGGCTCTGGGTCGGCTTATTTTCTGCCCTAACCCAGTGCATTACCTGCCCACAGCACTTTCAAATATCCTTGAGCCTGTGCAGGAGAAGTGAGCTCCTGTCTCTGGTGCCTGTCCACATGAAGCAGCATCTCCTCCCATCGTTGGTGGCACAGAGAACTCTGTGAGTGTTGCTGGGTAAACACTGCTGGAGACTGCAGATGGGCAGAACATCCCCCAGGGCTGCTTGGAAACACAGCAGTGGCTGAAGGTCCATCCAGATGTTCCTTTCCCAGCAAGGTGCACCAGAGTGCTGCAGCATGGTGAGTAGCAAGAGAGCTCTGAAAAACCCACATGAGTGTTCAAATAAGCAACATCAACAGATGCAGATTTGCTGGACCTCCAGCACTGCTTTGAGCAGTGCCCAGACCTCCTCCAGACCAGCTCATCCCTGTCCCAGTGCCCAGTATGCAGCCATCCCACCCTGTCCTGTGAAGGGGTGGGATGAAGGGTGACCCCCTCCCAGGAGGGAGCAGGCTGTCCAGGCTGCTTCTCCCAGCCCCCAGACAGTCAGTCCTGGGAGCGGTGTCCCCACTGCCAGCTGATTGCATCGGTTTGTTCTAGATCCCAAAGAGTGTGTTTGACATCATTTGACAAAGCATTTTACAAATGCAGCATTTAATCACCTTGTAAAAGGGGATGGAAAAATATCTCCATCCCTTGGGCTGGGAAATAGCTACAAAGGAATCCAGGGAAGAGCCCACCAGCTCATGTCCCCCCACCCAGCCACAACCAGTCAGGCTGGAGAGCTTTGGGGAACTGTTGTGGACAGCCAGGGCTTGCACGGTGCTCAGAGGGACCTGAACACACCAGGCAGTGCCATGTTCAGGTGGGACTGGCCCCTGGCACGCTGTGCTTGCCCTCCCAAGGGCTGCTGGAGAGCCACACTTCTCCCCAACACCCGGAGGGAAATCAGCGGCTTGTTGGACAGCGAAGGGCACGGTGAGTGATGGGTGCTCCTCACCCTGCTCTGGGCATTCACACGGTGAGGATGGATGCTGGGCTGGGGGCTGCCACGCTGTCTGGCTTTTTTATTTCATTTTTTTTATTCACAGTAAGTGAAGGATGAAAAATCAGAGCAATGGCCAAGGAGACGGCAGCCGCTTGACTCCGCTTGCCCGTGGTGGGAGCGATTAATCTAGGTGAGGAGTCACAGCGAAGCGAGACCACAAGGTTACACAGCCCGAGGCACGGTGCTCTAGGGGCTGAGGAGATGCTGGACCAGCAGCCCCAAGGTGTGTGTGTCCCCTGTCCCTGCCTTGCCTTTGATCTGCTGCTGGGGGTGGGAATTGTTCCCCGTTGAGGAATGGTTCAGCCCCAGCTGCTGGGGCAGCGTGACCCTGCTGTGACTAACAAGGTGTTTGCAGCTGATGCTGCCCAAGGCCTGTGCCCACAAACTGAGAGTCCAAAAGCAGCCTCCCTCTGCTCTAGGTCTGCTGTCCCTCACGCAAGGGGTCTCTCCTCTGAGCACCCCTACAGTCCTCCTCTGCAGCCTGACAAACTGCTGAGGTCTGATCCTGACGGCAAGTGGTGTAACATGAGAGCAGGTCTGTTAGTGGTCCCTGCTCTGAGGGGTCTTTGGGATCCTACCACAGTGCTTGCCTTCACCCCTGCTATTCTCCTGCTCATCCATCCATCCATCCATCCATCCATCCATCCATCCATCCATCCATCCATCCATCCATCCTTTTCTGACAATTAAGAGCAAGTAATTAACCACTATGGATGTTTTACTTGCTGCTACCAAGCAGCTTTGAGGTTGCTTTATGTCAGCAGCCAGCAGAGCCTGTTGAACAGGAAAGGTCTTGGCCCCCCCCCCCAGAACATGTGTCACTGGGGGGGTGGCTGAGTAACGATGTCCCAGGGAAGCTGCCACCTGTGGTCCTGGATTTGAGCAGTGACAGTGGGTGGGTGATGAGGGGCAGATGGTGTTGAGGGGGTGGGTGTCTGCCTCTCACCCGTTATTTATGATGCCATAAATCCAAGGTAACTCTCATCAACACACGCTGTGAAGGGTTCCATGCGTGTCAGCCCTGCGTGTGTAGGTGATGGAGCAGAAGTCCTCTCCAGATGAGGGCTCTGTGGGCAGTGGCACGTGTGATTAATGGCTGTCCCTGGCTGCCTGTGCCTTGCTGGGCTGCAATGAGGAGCTGTGTCCCCAGAGCACCCCGTCACCACCGGCTGGGATGGAGGGTTCCTCCTGGCAGCTGGGCCCCACCTGCCTGGGCACCGGCTGCGAGGGGTTTTGCAGGGTTTGGGTCAGGGGCTCCACAAACTCACTCTCCTGAGTGTGGCCATGGTTGATGCCACCCCAGGGTCAGGTGCCAGGGAGGCAGGGAGCACTGTGGGGCTGTTCAGAGGAGCTGTGGCCCCGGTGGCTGATTCTCCCGGGGCACGAGGGGTGTGTCATCGTGCTCCGTACGTGCCTGTTCACCTGACAGCTTCTGAGCCCCGTGTGTGACAGCACAGCTGTCACCTATGCTGACAGGAGCTGTTCCTACACAGAGGTGATGTTCCACACAGAGATGTTCCTGCGTGTCCTGTGAGATGTGCAGCCAGGTGGGAGGAAGGGACGGTGAGTATCACAGGGGGGTGCAGCGACGAGCCCTCACGTGCGTGTGGCCCACTCATGGGTGAAGGACAGTGACAATGGGGACATCAAACTCGGGTGGACCAGGAGACATAAATCCTGGTGTTTGGGATTAGTGCAGGTAATTTGTTTTATAGACAGGTAAATCCCTTCCCTGTAGGTGCCTGCTTGTCACAGGAGATGTTCCTGATCTCCAGGAGAGTTTCTCCAGTTAACAGGTCCATCCCTCTCTGGGCAGACAGGCTCTGGAGTTGCTACTCACAGGGTTTTGGGGTTGTTTTTTTTCTCCCTTTTTGTGGGCGACTTGTTTTCTTCTTCTCCCTCTTGTCTTTCTGCAACATCACAGGGTTGGGATGGACCATCTGTTGATTTGATTAATGGCCCTCTCCTGAGAAAGCAACAGAGACAAATGTCCTCCTGAACACGGCAAAGAGAGATGGAAAAACAGGACGGCTAATTTTCAGCTATTATTTTGGAACCCAAACTCCTTCCCAGTATCAATTTAGCTATTATTTCAAAAACTAATTAATCTTCACTCAGGCAGCTCCAAGGGGCCCGCATTTAGATAATTAACAGCCCAAGGATTATGAGAAGTCTTGCTTTGGATCCTACCACAGTGCTGCCTTCAAGAACACCCCTGCTATCATCCTGCTTACCAACTCCTTTCATCAATCCATCTTCTTCTGACAATTAAGAGCAAATAATTAACCATGATGGATTTTTTGCTTGCTTTCTTGCAGCTCAGCTCCATTTTTGGAGGGGGTCCTTAAATATTCCTCAGCCAGGCAATTTGGGTTTTGGGGGTTTTACAGCTAATTACAGCCAAAGAGGGAAAGTCAATGCAGTTACCAGGAGCATCTGGAGATGGGGCTTATGGAGAAGCTGGGCAATGAGGTATGAGAAAGGCCATCCTAGGAGGGCAGGGGATGGGACACCCCCCCTCCCTGGTCTTGTGTAATGCAAAGTGAATTCACCCACATGTCATGGTGCTGGGGCTGGGCTGACCTCCCTCCCTGGGAAGTCTTGTCCCAGCCCCTTGCTTGCCACTGCAGCTTTGATCCCTTGCTGCATGGGATGGCTCCCTGCTGTGAGGATGGGGTTTAAGAGCACCTTCCCTGGGTGGGACAGTGAGAGGCCAACGTCACCTTCACCCCAGCCCCTGAGCTCAGCTCATCTCAGGGCTGGAGTGGCACGACGGGGTTCAAGGGGTTACTCTGGCTTTAAGTGGCCAGTCCTGGATCCGGGTTCAGGCAGACAGAAATACTTCTGATGAGCTGCTCAGCCTTTCACACAGGTGGTGTTTGTGTCCAATAAATCTCCCCAGGCAGAACTCCTGCTCTAGCAGTTTGACTCCTAATTAAATATTTACCAAGATGGCACCTTGTCCTGCCTCAAGAAATACTGTCCTCTCGCCCGCCTCCTGAGCGGTGCTGCAGTTCAAGGGGACCATTTAAAGACTCCAATAAAGTGGAGAAAAGCATCCAGAGAGGGGAGATGGAGCTGGGGAAGAGTCAGCAGCACAAGTCCTCTGAGGAGGCTGAGGGAGCTGGGGAAGGGTCTGGAGCACAAGTCCTGTTAGGAGAGGCTGGGGGAACTGGGGCTTTTGAGTCTGGAGAAAAGGAGGCTGAGGGGAGACCTCTCACTCTCTGCAAGTACCTGCCAGGAGGGTGCAGAGAGGTGGGGTCAGTCTCTTTTGTGTAACAAGTGACAGGACAGAGGAAATGGTCACAAACTGCCCCAGGGGAGATTGAGGTTGGACATGAGAAGAATTTCTCCCCTGAAAGGGTTGTCAGGAGTTGGAACAGGCTGCCCAGGGCAATGGTGGAGTCCCCATCCCTGGAGGGATTGAGAAGGCCAAGAGATGAGGTGCTGAAGGACATGGGCTAGAGGGGGCCTAGGCAGGGTCAGGGTGGGGGTGGACTCAATGATCTTGGAGGTCTCTTCCTGCCCAAGGGATTGAATGATTCTGTGATCTCTGGTTTGAGCTGGGCTGGGCTGAAGGACCACTGCAATGAAGCTGCCATGGGACCCCCATGTCAGCTGTGAGACTGTGTCTCCTGTGACCCAGCCCCAGGGCTGCTGGGGTGAGGGACCACAGGTCACCCATCGCCCTCCTCCCACTGCAGCCTCCATGCTTGCTGCTGCCCTTAGGGAGGGTCTGGGGTGGGAAGGGCTGGACCACCTTGCTGCCATGGAGACCTACCTGCAGCTGCTCCCTTCAGCAGCACCTTGGGTCCCTCTGCAGTGGCCATCCCCCATCGCCCATCCATCTGCCAGCCATCACAAAGCATAACCCTGCCCAGGAGCCCACGGCCTGGGTGACCCCCTGCAACCCAGGGCCTTTCCTCTGCCCTCCTGCCTCTTGGGGGTTCCTGCATGGGGATCACCCCCCAAACTGGTGGTTTGGGAGCTCCTTCAGGCCCCCCACACCCCTGTGCAGGGCTGTAAGGAGGGGATGTACGGGCTTCCCACCCCAGCCTGGGTTTATCTACTTCCAATTAAGAGCGTGCAGAGAGTGGTTTAATAAGGCCCTGCCTGTGAAAGATTATAACGATTTCATTATGAATGATGAGGCAGCCTGCGAAACAAAGTGGAGCAGGGACAGGCTTGGCAGCTAATTACTGTCCCCCACGTCCCCCACGCTGCCACCACTGCTCCACGGGCCTCTAATTGCTCCCCGTGCCTGATTGCTCTCGCTGGTGGCTGTGGTCCATTCGCAGCTCTCGCCTGGGACTCTGCTGCTGCTGCTTCCCTCTGCCCTCCCCCCTCACACCCCCTTCTTCAAGTTTATTAATGAAAACCTTATCTGTCCTTGCAGATAATGCCAGAAATAATTAGTATACTGCTAGCTCTGTCAGGCTCCTCTCTTCCCCTGCCCCCTGCCCCCAGCTCCTTCCTATTTCCAGTTTCCTGGGTGCTCAGTTAGTGCTGGGGATGCCTTTGAGTGTTGGGTGGGGGGTGTTACACCTTTCTCACCCCATGCAGCTTGGAAACCTCCTCCTCCTCCTCCAGTGGGATGGCAGGGAGGTGAGCACTGACAGCACCTGGGGTCAAGTCATCTGCATTGTCCTTGCTCAGGGCAGACCTGGCATCTATTAAGGGGCTTTGGTCCCACAGGACACATCTGGGCTGCAGGTCCCCCCAGCCCCATCCCCACAAGGGCCAGCCCCACATTTACGTGTGGCCCAGCTCTCCTTAAGCTTCCCTCTGTTGTTTAGGGTTTTTTTTTTTTCTTGTTATTATCTTTATATTCATCTCTTCTTGGTTAAATCTTTCAGCCTGATAAAGGACGACAGCACTGCTTGAGTGCCTGGGATGGCATAAATAATTCCCGTGCCAAGAGAGATTTACAGTGATATAAATGTCAGGAGTGAGCCCAGTTTGTATTAATGGCCTTATTAGTTATGTGGCTGTAAAATACTGATACTCCAGTTGTTAAGCAGCCATGGTTTTGCTCTGCAGCATTAATTCAATAAATTGGGGCTTCTTGATATAAATCTTTAAAGCCTGCTGAACCCCATTAGAGAATCCTTCATGATGTGTCAGAGACCATCAGCTGGCTCTGAGACCTGGGAGTAAAGAAACCTGTTTGGGGCAGAGGAATGGGGTGGAGATGGTGAGTGATGCATCTCCCTGACTGGGCATCTTCCTCCCACCCCCGTGGGATGGGGATGCTGTGGGACATGGTGGGTGTTGCACAAGCACCCTGGCCACAGAAACTGTGGTCCTGCCCAGAGCCACCCTGGCCCTTGGAGGTCTCCTGGCTGGGCAGGGACTTGGGCTGGGGTTTTTCACTCACTGGCTATGGAAACTGCATCTCCAGGTGCATCCCAGAGGTCAGGTCTGGACATCTCCAGAGGTTGACTTGGTCCTTACCCAGGCTCTGGCTCATCAAGGCATTGGGCACAGGTCCCTGGAGGAGAGGGAAAGGGCAAGAAGGGTGGTGCTTGGCTTGGGCTAGGGGTCAGAAACCATGTCTAGAGGGAGATACTCATGGCACTGCTCTCATCCCTCTGTGCTGTGCTCTACCCTGTCCCTGTCACCACCTCTGCTTCTCTGCTCTCCAGAGCTGAGCTGACAGCCAGGACATCTCTGACCCACGGCCCCGAGGTGTCTGTCCTCACCCCATCCCTCCAGGCTGCTGAGAGATGCCAGTGCTGTCCCCATCACATCTGTCCCTCCACGGTGCTGAAGCTGCTGCTCCTGCCTTGGCTCTTCTGAAACTCTGCAACCTTTCCACGGCGACCTGCCGGGAGTGCAGGGAGGAGGGGCGGGGGAAGCACCGAGATAATTGAAACTAAATGATGCATTATATGAAATAAATGTTGTGGTGCAGCCAGCTTGCTGCAGCTGCTTATTTATTTATCTTTTCTTCCTAGCATTTGGAGGTGCCTGGGAAAAGGGGGGATAGAGATAAATGAAGAGCAGCCCCTGGTGGGGCTGTGAGGCTTTCACCCACAGCTTGGGGGGCACCGTGTGATGACAGCCACTGGAGTGGGACATCAGTGCTGGATGGGGGTCCACAGCGAGAAAGGCAGATTTCAGGGCCATGCTGGAGGTCTGTGGGTTCAGCACCCAGCTGTGATGTGTGAGGACAGAACAAGGGCATCACAGGGAACCTCCAGAGCCTCTTCTCTGCTTGCTGCCCTTCACAGTTAGGGGTCTGCCAGGTCTCACCCTGTGTCCCCATATTAACATTGATTCCCTCCTGCCCTGGGCTTCTGCCTGACCTCAGCTTTGTGCCACCTCTAACCTGTCTACAGGGTCAGCCATGCATTGCCTTGGTGGGCACTTGAGCTGGCCAAGGGTAACCAGCCCCTGGCTGGGCACATGTGTGTTAACATGAGTAGAGCAAGCAGACCCTCTGCCTGGGGTGGGCTTTGTTTGAAGCATTCCTCTGGTGAGGATTAACTCCTGACACTGCTGTTTGTTATGGAAAGAGCCTGCATTTTCCTGGGAGATGTTGGATTTAACCGAGAACATGAAGCTTTCTCCAGCCTTGGACCCCCCACATCACTGATTGACCACAGTGGGGTTCTTATGCCTTGATAAGACTTACCCTGGATTATTATTTATCTGCTAATTAATCTCAAGAGCCATGTAAAGGCTTTGAACTGCTGTTTGCAGATTGAGTGGATGATTTCTGCTCTTGTAAAAGAGGGAAGGATTTGGAGGTGAGATCCCAGGTCTGAATGACTTTACATTGCTCTCCCAGTGCAGGTGGGATTGGCTCCTGCCTCCCTCTCCTGTGGGGCCCTGTGAGACAAATCCCCCCAGAAATCAGGGGCAGAGTGGTGCTGGGAGGGATGCTGGTGGGGACAGCATCCAGCTGGGGACTGGGCACTCTGTCCAAAGGATGGGTGCTGTGTGGAGTCTCCCCACAGGTCTGCAAGGCTCAGGGTTAACATCCCAGCCCTCTTCCCCTTCCCCAAGGGTTCCTCCCCAACATATCTTGCTCACTTACAGGCTCATGGCAGCGCTGAGCCACGGCTCAGGCATCTCGTTGATCGCCGCTGGCGAAGGCCGCGCGGCGCCTGGCACAGCGGTGACGCCGAGGTCCCAACCGACGGCGCTTCCCGGATGGAGACACTTTGCAGATGAGCAGTGCTGCTCCTCAAAACCTCCAGCAGGAACTGGGAAGGAGCTGTGTCCTCCTGGGGCTGAAGCCCATGGAAGGTGCTCTCTCTGCGTGCTGGTCTCTCGTTCCTGCCCGCTGCACACGCTGGGGTCTGGTGAGCCCGTGTGAGCCTGTGTCTGGGTTGTTCCTTCTCTGTGCTTGTGGGGGTGGAGAGTGGCTGTGTGGAGGGTTTGTGTGCTGTGGCACTGATTTGGCCAAGGCTGGGAGGAAAGATTCACCTCCTCTAGCTGTGACTGGAGGGGTTTGGGCTGGGCTGTTCCCAAATTCATCATGAGGTGAACAAACAGAATCACAGGGTTGGAAAAGACCTTTAAGATCATCGAGTCCTACCATCCCCGTCTTCTCCTAAAGTACATCCCTGAGCACCTCATCTGTTAAA
>VXBZ01009313.1:1682268-1693093 GCA_013399135.1 Heliornis fulica | reverse complement strand
TTGGACTCCATGATCTTGGAGGTCTCTTCCAACCCAAGGGATCCCATGATTCTATGATTCTAAGTGCTGATCCCATCCCTACAGGCTCCAGGTCCTCCCCCATCAGCATCCTCAGAGACCCCCCTGTCTGCCACCACTTCATCCCGTACTGGGGTGACAGTGTTTACCGCTAAAGTGTGCTGAGTGTAATTGCTAATCAGATACAGGCAATCAATTCCCACCCCTCCCCCGCCGCCGCGGAGAGGCCGCCTCTCCCCGCTGAAGGTGACTCCTGCAGGAATTCAGATTTAGAAATAAAGGTGATAATCATCACAAGTTCATCAAATTAGCATCAGGCTCATTTGCACTTGCTGCCGGGATGAAGCAGAGGCTGTCACTGCCTTCCTGCCCTCGCTCCCCACGTGTCCGTAGGGATGTCACTGGGGGGACAGAGCTCCATAAGGATGTCACTGGTGGGATGGAGCTCCATAAGGATGTCACTGGTGGGACAGAGCTCCGTAGGGATGTCACTGGGGGGACAGAGCTCCGTAGGGATGTCACTGGTGGGCTGGAGCTCCGTAGGGATGTCACTGGTGGGACAGAGCTCCATAGGGATGTCACTGGTGGGACTGAGCTCCGTAGGGATGTCACTGGTGGGCTGGAGCTCCGTAGGGATGTCACTGGTGGGACGGAGCTCTGTAGAGATGTCACTGGTGGGACAGAGCTCCATAGGGATGTCACTGGTGGGACGGAGCTCTGTAGGCATGTCACTGGTGGGACAGAGCTCCATAGGGATGTCACTGGGGGGACAGAGCTCCATAAGGATGTCACTGGTAGGCCGGAGCTCCGTAGGGATGTCACTGGTGGGCTGGAGCTCCGTAGGGATGTCACTGGTGGGACAGAGCTCCATAGGGATGTCACTGGGGGGACAGAGCTCCATAAGGATGTCACTGGTAGGCCGGAGCTCCATAGGGATGTCACTGGTGGGCTGGAGCTCCGTAGGGATGTCACTGGTGGGACAGAGCTCCATAGGGATGTCACTGGGGGGACAGAGCTCCATAAGGATGTCACTGGTAGGCCGGAGCTCCATAGGGATGTCACTGGTGGGCTGGAGCTCCGTAGGGATGTCACTGGTGGGACAGAGCTCCATAGGGATGTCACTGGGGGGACAGAGCTCCATAAGGATGTCACTGGTAGGCCGGAGCTCCATAGGGATGTCACTGGTGGGCTGGAGCTCCGTAGGGATGTCACTGGTGGGACAGAGCTCCATAGGGATGTCACTGGGGGGACAGAGCTCCATAAGGATGTCACTGGTAGGCCGGAGCTCCGTAGGGATGTCACTGGTGGGCTGGAGCTCCGTAGGGATGTCACTGGTGGGACAGAGCTCCATAGGGATGTCACTGGTGGGACGGAGCTCCGTAGGGATGTCACTGGTGGGACAGAGCTCCATAGGGATGTCATTGGTGGGCCGGAGCTTCGTAGGGATTTTACTGTTGGGACGGAGCTCCATGTGTGGCCAGGAGCCCTCTCCCAATCCCTCCTCCTGTCCCAGGCCTGCTGCAGTCCTGAGCCAACCATCTGGTGCATTCAGAGGCCGTTACCCTTCATTAAAAGCTCCGTCATGGCCCAGCCTGTGAGGGGAAGAGCTGTTACATCACTACGCTCCCAGTGCCACACGGCCTCTCCAGCAGCCATGGTGACACATCGGCCATGCCAGGTGCCCCTGGGGACCCATCAGTGCCTGGCCAAGGCTCTGCCACGTCCCACATCTGATTGTCCCTGCAGCAGTGGCGGAGGGGAGGTGAGGTGCAGGAGGTCCCAGGGGGTACGGGGTGTCACACACAGGAGGGATGCTGCTGCCATGGTGGGGACAAGGCACCTGCTCTGCACCCTAGTCAGGAGGGGCAGGTGGCCCTCAGTGAGTCCACCAGGAGTTGGAGAAGCTGCTTCCTACTCGGTGGAGGAAAGTGAGCGAGGCAGGACAGCTTTTGTAGTGGCGTTGATTCTCGTTAATTTAATTAAGAGAGAGAGGAGATCAAAAGGGAACTGTATTAAAAAATAAATCAGGGAGAGGGAGTGGAGTTCTTCCTTTAATTACGACATGGACCTGTGACGGTGAGAGACTCCATCAATCACAAAGGAAAGCGAAGGTGTCAAGTGGAGAGAAACCTTCCCTGGGTTAATTACCATTAACGGAGGAGGAGATTATTGGACTGGGTGTCAGAAAGCCGATACCTCCCCTGTGGCTGCTCAGCAGAGTCTGGTGGCACCAAACCCCTTCCATGTTGCCCACGGTGACGCCAGAGGTGCCCGGCGGGCGCAGTGGTGGAGACACCAGGTAGTGATGCTGGGTGATGGTGAGGAGGGTGGTCTGGGGGCTGGTGGGGCAATCCCCTTGACCAGGCAGGAGCAGAGAGCTCATGGCCATGTCCAGGTATGGCCCTGGGGCAGCAAGGGCCATGAGAGCCCCGCTCCGGGTGCCACGGGCCGTGCCGGCAGCAGCGCTGGCGGGAACCAGGGCCGGGCTGGCAGCAGCCTGATTTGTGGAATAATTAATTCTCTTTTGATCATCTGCTGTGTAAATCATCAGTGGCCAGGAGTTAATCATGCATACGAAACAAATCCTTCTCCTGCCTTAATGAGCGCTGAATCGTGACCAGCATCTGTTTACTCCCGACACTTTCATCTTCTCAACGGTCTGAACAATTAAATGTTTCCAATAATCTCCTTTTAGCCTTTCTTAAAAAAAAAAAAAAGAGGGAGCAGCCTCCCACTCCACACTCCTGCTCCCGGTGTCATCTCCCTAATCTTGGGTTTTCCAGCCCTAGGTGAGGATTTGCTCTTTCGGGAGCGACGCGATGGCTCCGCAGGTGCTCGGTGAGCCTGGGGGGGGAGCGAGCTCTCCGCTCTCCCGACGAGGATGATGTCGGTGCTGGGACCACCTTCCTCGCCAGCTGGGCTTTTCCCAGTTAGCAGCAAATCCTGTCTGAACACAGGAACGTTTTACCATTTTACCTGGAGCAAACTGCAATTAATCCACCCTTTGCGCCGCCAACGCGATGTTGTAATTGGATTAATTAGAGAGGAACCAGCAGCCGCTCTGGGGAGGTCTGTCCCTGGCTGCAGCCCCCCCCCTCTGGCAGCGGGAGCTGTGCCCACGGGGGATAGGTGGCATTGCCAGGAGGTGAGGGGACCAGCCCCACTTCCCTGGGTCTATCATGCTCCCCAGTCCTGACAACCTGGTGCCAACCCAGTGGCTCATCTGGGCAGAGGAAAGGGGGGGCTGTGGGGGGGGAATGGGGTGCCCCATGGCACATACGGGCTGTGGGAATTTGCTTGCCCTGCTGTTCCTGAGCTAAGCTGGGTGTACCCTGGCCCAGCTGGCAACCAGGGGCCACAGGAGATCTACTGCATTTCCCTAAATGAACTGAAAAAAAAAGTCCCAAGGAAAGCAGGTGACTCTGTGTCAGGGCTGGGGGAGCAGCTGAGCTGGCTGCTGGTACCAAGCCCCAACTGGCAGCTCTTTTGAAGCTCTCTGAGATATCCTCACTGAGGCAATTCCTAAAGCCATCACCAGCTAAAAAAAAAACAACCCCAAATTGCTGAGAACAAGCTCTGAACCCCAAAAACCCCTCCAGACCCGAGGCCGTGGGATGCCCTTGGCCTCCATCCCTACAGCTGGTCCTCAGCCATGGGCCACCAGCTCCACTCAGGATGCTACAAAGGGGAGGCCAATTGGCTTAGGCAGCTTTCAGGCACTTTATTCCTTCCTTTACCCAAAGGAAGAACAAAATCTGCTCAGCTCCTCCATTCTTTAGAAAAACAGGGGGGGTTCTGACATGAAAACCCCTCCCCAGGAGGCAGCTGGGGTGAGCAGCATCTTCGGCAACACGCAGGATGCACCAACAACCCCAGAGGTATCTGGGTACTTGGGACCTGAGGAGATGCCCTGGGAAGGACATCATGGCTGCTACAAAGGGGAGTGGGGGTCCCCAGCTGAGTGGGGAGGATTTGCCACAGCCCCAACCTCACCCTTGCTCTAGACCAGCAGCCAACAAGGAGGAAGGCCTCTCTGAGAACCAGGAACCTGCAGGTGCCCCCAGAGTGTCCCACAATCCGTGGGGGGCATGGGGACATCACATCTCTTCAGCCTGTAAATCCCACCACACTCAGAGCCTTGCTGTGGCCCTGCCGTGGCCCTTGGGTGAGCACCAGGAGCCACCGGCTCTTGATGCCTTTTCCAAACCAGCTCAAAAGGTAACAGCAAGGTCAGGGAGATTTGGGGCTCCTGGACACGTCCCTTGTCACATCAGTTCCCACAGCGTACTGTAATTTAGTCTGGTTTAATTGGTGCTTAAATTAGCCACAAATGGAACAGCGCTGCAGCTGCGTTCGAAAATATATAGAATTACAGCCCAGTGAAACATTTTCACATTTCATTAGTGCGTCTTAATGGGAAGTGTCTGCTCCCCAAACTCTCTGCTTGTTCTCCAGGGGAGCAGAAGTTTACACATTAGCAGTTGTGCTGCTCATTAGCGCTGCAAAATGCTCCAGGGCAGTGGCACTGCCCCACAGGGATCAGAGGACCAGGATTTAGGGTGCTGGGTGCTCTTCTGAGGCTGGAGATGAGCAGGGAGCATCCTGTGTCCCAGGAGGATCATCTTGTGTCCCAGGAGGAGCATCTCATGTCTCAGGAGGAGCATCTCATCTCCCAGGAGGAGCATCCCGTGTCCCAGGAAGAGCATCCTGTGTCCCAGGAGGAGCATCTCGTGTCCCAGAAGGAGCATTCTGTATCCCAGAAGGAGCATCCCGTGTCCCAGAAGAAGCACCTCATGTCCCAGAAGGAGCATCCCGTGTCCCAGAAGGAGCATCCCGTGTCCCAGGAGGAGTATTCTGNCATCTCGTGTCCCAGGAGGAGCATTCTGTGTCCCAGGAGGAGCATCCCATGTCCCAGGAGGAGCATCTCATGTCCCAGAAGGAGCATCCCATGTCCCAGGAGGAGCACGAGGATGCTTTTCTCAGGATGCTGCTGCCTGTCCTCCCAGATTTATCAAAGCTCCGGTTCTTTCACAGTCAGGGTAATGCCTCCAATCCAAATCAGGAAGCTTTTTCAGCCGAAGCAGCTTTTTAGCAGAAGCCTGTTTAATGCTTAGGCTGATGCCCTCAAGTGCTTTATTTTACAGTATTTTTGTTCCTCTCCATTTTAAGTAATAGTCTATAAAAGCCCTAACACGGCACTTTGCTCCCTCCTGCTTCACTCCCCCGCGGCGCAGGCAGCCCCGCACGGCAGGGGCTGAGGAGGCAGAACAAGGCTCCTCTACCCATGGTTGCCTCTGCCCCAGCAGAATAATCCAGAGGGTGGGGAGGGAAGAAAAACCAGGCAAATGCACAGAGTCAGACTGCTCATCCTGTCAGCATACCCCAGGCAGAGCGGTTCCACGGCTTCGGGCTCGCGGCCGGCGCTGTGTGTAAGTTGTGTTCCCCAGCTCATGGTGGTGAAGCTCATGGTAGGAAATGAAGTTATTGAGTTATTGAGTTATTTCAGCCCAGACTGAAAGGACTGATTACACCTCGCCCAATGAGAGGGGCTCTGGGAGCCAGGGTGGCCAAGGGAAGGAGAAAGGTGATGAGGCTGGTGGGATTTTACAGCTCAAGCAGTGTGGGGAAGACAAACATCTTCCTGCCCCCGGTTTGGCTCATGGGGGAGGTGCTGTCAGGCACAGGGACCTGCTGGAGGAGGGGGCAGGAGCTGGCTCTGCCAGGCTGGGATGGGGAACATTCCAGAGCCAGCTTGGAGGAAGATTCATCCCACCCCAAGCTAGAGGCAAAAGCCCAACCACCCAGCCCTGCAACCCAAACCTGTGCTGAGCCTCCTTGAACCCCGTTTCCAACTAGACCTTGAGCTGGAGGCTGGGATCCAGCTGAGCATCTGCCACTTCGTTAGCTAGTAATTAACCCATCAGGCAACAGTGCTTTTTGTGTGGCCTGAGGTCACTAATTGCCAGCCAGGGAAGGTGATGAAGAGGAGGGAAGCCCTGTGTTCTGCCCTCCCCATTTCTCAGGTACATCTTTGGGGTGTTGGGATGCTCTGTCTGCGCTCAGGGGCTGCCCTTGCCCACCACAGCCTAGCGAGGGGCTTTCCTCTGTTTGCTCCCAGCCTGGCCCTGCCTCTCCTGCCCAGACACACGCAGCCATGGGCTCCATCCCCCTCCACCCCCCTCCACCAGCTGTGTTTGACCTTTTGGCAGCGGTGCTGGAAGAGCAGCGGCGGCTGCGCAGCTTTGCCGCATGGTCCCCGGGGGCCGGCTGGCCGCCACGGCCGCTGCGGCTCAGAGGGGAAAAAGGATATTTTCAACTCCATCCCCCTTCCCACTCTGGAGCTTTTTTTAGAGCAGAAAGGAAGAAAAGGCCGTGGTCTGGCTGTCCTGCCTCACTTCTGCTCCTGCCCTTTCATCCCCCTCTTCCCAGCAGCCGGCTTTCCCTGCAAACCTTACCCTTGTCTGTCCCTGCTCCTTTTCATCTCCCGCTGCCTAAATACTGGGGCCAGGCTGCTTCGGTAGGTGAGCAGGGAGGAGAAAGAGCTTTTGTTGGAGCTGGTGCTCTGATTCCCAGTCTCTCCTTTATTTATAGCTCGGAGAGAGATGTTGTGGAGGGATGGAGGGAATGGGCTGGGTGGGCACTGCCACCATCCTGCATCTCTGGGGCCAGCCCAGCCTTGCAGCCACCCCAGTTGTGGGTGTTCCTGGGCTTCCCGTGGGTGGAAATGGCTCTTCTTTGGGTGGGCAGAAGGAGGACAAGAAACCAAAAGGCACCTTTGGTGAGTATCTCATACTTGAGCGTAGCCAGCCATGAGGACAGGCAGAGGAGCTGACTCAAGGCTAAACAGGCAGTGGGGCCAGCTGGGAGCTTCTTGCTGGGGGAGGGGACAGAGCCATAAACAGGTATTTCACAGCAGTGAGATGATGGATTCCCCCTTGCTAGAGTTTGCCTCTGCAGAAGGTACTGAGTTAAAGGTGCTGTGGCAGCAGCATGGGGCTGTTGGGCTGTCCACTGTCCTCCAAGGGCACAGCTCCGTACACATTGTCCCAGGGTTGCTGCTTCCCTGCCCCACCCCACCTTTCTCAGGAAAACCAGCTCAGGTCCAGCCCCACTGAGCATCTCCCAGCCCCTCCACCTGGGCAGACCCACAGCCCAGCATCCATTCACATCCACCGTGGCATCCAAAGCAGAGCGGTGCATCCCCTTGCAGGTTCACACCTCAGATGCAAATGTTATTTCAAGTGAGGAGCCCTTCTTCCTCCTCCTCCTCCTCTGCCAAAGCAGGAAGATGCTGCAGCAGGCAGCCGTGTTGCAGAGGCGGTGGAGAACCCCCCTCCTGCCAGGCAGGGCTGGTTTAGTCAAGGGAATAATTGGTAGATGCTTCTGAAGTGCCATGAGTAGAGGGCACTCGCAGCCTTTGTTTATTGACTCTTGAGTGATAATGAATACTTCCAAAGATAATTATTGATTTTCTGCATTTGCAGGAAACCTGTTTGGCTGGGGAGCGGGTGGAGTGGTGCTGGGCCAGCACAGTGTGAGGGCACAGCCCTGGAGGTTTGGGCAGAGCCAGGCTCCGGCTCTTCCCGCCGGGCACGAGCCAAGCAAGAAAAAAAAAAGAATTAAAATTCGACATTTATAGAAAAATACTTGTGCAGCACCAGGAAAACTGTAGCTTTCTTCTCCATAGGAGGGGGAACAGATTAAAATTTAATCCTAGTTAAACCCATTTTCTCCTTTCCCTCCCCTCTTGTGCATACGCAGCTTTGCCCTGTGATTGCTTCTTCCCTCTGCCCCACAGCTCATCCTCTGTGGCAGCAGCCAAACACCCACAATGGGTGCCCACCTGGAGCAGGGACCACTCTCTTCTCTCAGTTCCCCCCCAAAATCAAAGGCTGGGGAGAGGGAGGTGACAGAGGATCGGGCCCTTTACACGTGGGAGAGGATAAAGCAGGAGAAAGCTGGGCTGGGAGTCCTGAGCATCCCCACCTGCCTCTGAGCCAGATTGGTCCCTCTTGGGTTTCCCAGGGGTTTTGAGCCTGATGGGGGGTTGTAGGGGTGCTGGGTGTTTGACTCTGTGCTGCAAGTACTTATAGGGCTGCAGAGTTGGGGACAGCAAGTCGTGGGGGGAGCCCAGCAGCCTGGGCCAGAGCCCTGTTTGCAGCCCTGGGTGGGGAAAGCCCAGGCTCAGCTGTTTAAAAACCCAACAATTGCAAAATCCAGACCCAAAGCGCAGAAGAAGTGCTCTCTAAGGAAGAGGTTTCTATTTTCTTTGGTTGTTTTGCTCTGGAGGAAGCTGCACAGCTACCCTCCAGCCCCCATCTCCCTGTTCCCAGGCCAGACTCTGCTCTAGTTTGTTGCACCCGTGTGGGTGCGAGCGTGTGAAGGTGGCAGAGCCCCACGCTGTCCCCGGGGGTGTAAGAAACCCGGGGGGGTGTTGTTCACTCGGTCAATAACAGCAGTCTGATGGGGCAGGCAGCATCTGCTGGGGTTCTGGGGATGCTGCTCCCCAAGTATTGCCCTGACTGCCCCAGGGAATCGGGGCAGGGAGGACATGGGGGCAGCCTGTGCCCCACAGCGCCGTCCCCGTGGCTCCTTGCGGGGGCACTGCCAGGGTATCCTGGGGGTACTCTGCTTATGACATAGTGATTTTTTCTGGTTATCTTGAAATGCTTTTTCAGGCTGTTTGTTTATGAGGCAATCTATTACAGCACAGTTAGACTATAGCAGGGAAGTCTGTTCCTAGGAGCCTCCGTTAACAGAGCCAATTGCTTAATTGGCTCGCTGATGTCTCCACAAGGTATGCCAGGAGAGAGGGTTCTTGTAACGAGCCTTCCTCCTGCCCACACACCACCCGTGCTGCTAATTTAATAGTGCAAACATTTAGTATTCCTTTCATTTGGTAGTTAATATGGGGGAGTTTAGAGCCGTTCCAGGACTGCAGTGAAATGCCCAGGGCTGTAGCAAGGACTCAGGCTGCAGCTGGGGGATTCATCCTGCACAGCCCCGGGGGCTGAGGGGCTGATGCCTTGCAGGGTGTTTGGTTAAGGAGCCACAAGCAGAGGGCTGACCCTGACCCCCACCCATGGGTTTGGGTTGTTCACCAGCAAAAGAGAGGGAGAGCAGGGCATGCATGTCCTAACACCTCATCTCTGTGATGAGTTTACCGTGCTCTGAAGGAAAACGGGATCCTAAGGACAGGTTGTGTGTTACGGGAATGGCTGGGGGTGGGGCAGAGGAAACCCAGGCTTGGCTTTTGTTGGGCTGAGTGCCTGTCCATCCTGGGGAGAGGGGTGATGGGGGAATGATGACACCTATTCCTGCTGCTGTCCCAGAGCTGGTGTGTGCTTGTTGCCTGCGCCCTCCCCAGCTGTGCCTTCACCACACCCCCGAGCCCCCTGCCCTTTGCCGGCCGTGGCAGTCCCCGGAGGGTCCCACTCAACCTCTCCTGCCCGTGGCGTGTACGCTGTGCCCTGGGCTAGAGCAGAGCCGCAGCCCAGCGCGGAGCCCGTTGCCGCCGGGAGGTTTCTTGGGGCGGGGGGAGCAGCCTCCCGCGAGCATCACTCTGCCATGCGTGAATGTCGTCCTTCCCTCTCAGGCGTTTGGGTGATGCCTGGCAGAGCTGGCTGAGTTCGGCTGGTGCGTGTGGCTGAGGCTCTCCCTGCGCGTGGGGACACTGCTCAGGGCCACTTGTCCCCAGGTGCCAGTAGGGCAGAGCCTGGCACTGGGAGCAGGGAGCAGAAAGCAAAAAAGGGGCAGGGAAGGATGAATTTGGCAGCCAATGCTGTCGGGAGGAGCCCTCTGCTAATTTTGTATTTATCACAAGAAAGCAATCAAGTTTCCCTGTTATTTTTGTTCTTTCTCGGCTCCCGCTGCCTATTGTTCCTGGCTCCATTGTCCCCCGCCGCTTACATAAACGTATCGTGCAGGTTTCCGAGGCACAATAGAGAGTGTCTCATTCATCCAAGGTCACCGGCTTTTACTTGCACTTCAAAGCATCTGCTAGAAGAAGCGTTTTCTCCCGAAGACGCTGTTATTGTACTCTGTGCAGAAGCTGAGGGACCAGCACCGCTGCACTTGTGTCACCCCAGCCCTTCCCTCCCCCTTTCTGTTCACCTGGTGCTGGAGGGTCAAATCCTGTCCTGCGAGGTGAGGTCCTGTTTTCTGAGCTGGCCAGAACCCTGTTGCTGGTGCTGTGTGCTCCTTGTCCTTCTCTGCAGCACCTGTTAAATGGGGACAGGCAAGAGAAAGAAAAAGGGGAGTGGGGATGTGTGTGTGGTTTTCTTTCTTCCAAAGTCTCTTCTGCATACAGGTTCCAGTATGGACCAGTTACAGAGTGGTCTCCCTGGTCTCTTGCTGCTTTCTCATCTGAACTGGTGGCTCCCTCTTTCCTCATGCTGGGTAAAGCCTTGGGAGTGGGTAACCAAGCAGAGAGGCTGGCCGGTGGGTGGTGGGTGTTGAGGAGGGCCAAGAACATCTGGGGGCTCAGGCTAATGCCCTGCCCTGGGGGGTTGTGCCCACAAAGGGCGAGTGAGGGGATGGAACCTGGCTTCAAGAGGATCCTTGGCTGGGAATGGTACTGATGGGAATGGAGCAAGGCAAGGATGAGGATGGAGCAAGGTAAGGATGAGGATGGAGCAAGGCAAGGATGAGGATGGAGCAAGTAAAGGACGGGGATGGAACGAGATAAGGATGAAGATGGAGCAAGGGGATGTTGGAGACGGTGGGTGGAAAACCCGTCTGTGGGAGTCGTCTGAGACCCCCCCCCGGCCCCCGGAGCCGTGTGAGACCCCCCCGCAGCCCCAGACCC
>VXBZ01009313.1:1641577-1677568 GCA_013399135.1 Heliornis fulica | reverse complement strand
TTGTTGGTCGGCCATGTGTTCGGGGGGGAGAGGCGGCAGCAGAGGCGGCCGCGCCAGCCGCCTGGCTGCCATCTGCTCCCTCCCGCTCCCGGGGAGCCCAAGCGCTAATGAGCCCATGGCCCCGGCCCAACGGGGGGAGAGGGGCTTGAAAAGAAAAGCAGAGGGGGAGAAGAAAAGCCCCTTCCTCAGAGGGGCTGTCAGTGGGGAGGCTTTTGTCTGGCCCTGCCCTCCAGCTCCAGCTGGACGGCGGTGGGAGGGAGAGGGAAGAGATAATTAGGCAGCTCGGGAGCTGCCGGAGGCTGCGGGGAGTTGGGGTGAAGAGCAGAGCTGGGGATGCCTGTGGGGACTCCTCCCTCAGAGAGCCTTCATCGTCCTCCTCTTCCTTCACCCTGACCCCATCCATCTGCCTCTCTGCTCAGTTGGCACTGGGGACCGTGTTCCTGCTGGCTCCACAGCTGGGTGGGGGACAACTCTGTCCCCCGGAGTGGTTTCCCTGGCAGCACGTCAGGGAGATGGGGATGGAGGTTCCTGCCAGGGTTGGGTAGGACACAGTGAGTGCCAGGTGGCACAGTCAGGCTCAGCACCCATGGGTGCCTCAGCATGGGAGGGTGGACAAGCACCTAAGGATTTAGGGAAAGGGGCCTTTGAAAGCCCCTGTAGCAATCCCAAAACCACAGATGGGCCCTTCTTAGAGCCTTTGGGTACCCCCAAACGTGCTGCCTTTCCCCACTGTGCCCTGCTGGGGCCACGTCGAGTTTTGTCACCTTCGCCTAAAAGCTCCCAAGAGTGGACATGGGGCCGTGGGTTGTCCCCAGACCAATGCCACAGAAGCTGGAAGCTAGGAGAGCACTGGAAAGTGCTGTGCTTTGGAGGACAGGCAAATTCTGACTTGCAAAGGGTCATTTGAGGGGGTCTGGATCTGGCTGGTGCCTCCAATTCCTACACAATGCCAGGCTGGTGCTGCCCTGGCACTTGGGTGAGGCTGTTTCATAGAGGTATCAAAGCAAAGAGCAATAGGTGAGGGCAAAATGTCGTAGCTCAGGGTCTTGTGGGTTGGGGCCATCCCTGCCCAGCTCAGGGAGGGCTGGCAGACACCCCTGTAGCAGCATTGTCCCTGGACAAGCCCCATCCTGGCTCACATCCCATCCCCAGAGAGGCAGGAGAACAGGACTCTGAAACCCCGCATCCCCGTGCGTGCGATGACCTCCCTCCCCTGAGGTCTAGCTAAGAAATCTTTATGGTTGTGAGCTCCTAAATAATAAATACCAGTGGCACCCCTGGTACCAGGGGCTGCTCAGGTGGTTCTCCCCATGGTGGCTCCCAAGCCTGTTTTTGTCCCCTTGCCATCACCATTCTGCTCACACCATTCCCAGCAGTCCCGCAGCAGCTTGTCCCCAGAAAAGCACTCTGCAGACCCCGCTCTCGCTGCGTGGGGATGTCCCTGCTCTCCCCTGGCACACAGGATTTCTCCTTCCAGAGGCTTGTGGTTCAAACTGAGCCCTTCTCAGCCCCATCCCTCTCCCACATCTCTGTCTGGCAGCTGGACCTTTCCATACGTACGTTTTTCTGTAAGATGAACTTATCAAATGCACACGCTCTGTTGTTGAAATGAAATCATTTCAGGCATGACCACACTTACCTTTTCTCTCCTTTTTTTCTTTATTTTATTTTTTTTATTTCTCCTCCTTTTTTCCCTGTGGCCACCAAAACCTCTTTGGAATAGCAAAGCCCATCCCAGGCCGGCAAACCTGAGCTCAGGCTGCGGTTGGTGTCGGGGCTTTGCCTCATCCCCTGGTTGGGTCCAAGCCCCTCTTTGCTGTTAAGAGACTGTGGGTCTGCTGTGACCCACTGTCCCACCCTGTCACACCAGAGACCCACCCGCAGCTCCCAGCCCCACCGGGTCATCTTCTGGTCCCGATCCTCAGCCACGACGGGTCGGGTGTCCCCGGCTGGGGTTGGTGCCGGGATTGGAGCCCTTTGGCATTCCCAGCCAAGGGCAGACTCGTGCCAAACCTCGGGAGCCAGTTGGCATTCGTGGATGAGTTTGGTGGGTGCAAACAGGAGGAGAGTGTGAGTGTCTGGGATCTGTCAGGAGCAGTGGGTCTCCAGAACAGGGCTCTGGCCTGGTGTGGGTTGGGCACATGCCCCCTGGCAGGGGGGATGCTCAGACTGGACCACCACCTCCAACAGCACGGCTGGGCACAGTGCCCACGTCTCAGTGCCACCATCACCTGGCAAGGGCTGCACAAGCCTCTGCAGGATGCTGGGTGCCACAAAACTGGCTTCTCCATCGGCCGCTCGAGCCAAAAGCGCTGACAAACACGGGGAGTTTAAAAATAGCAGGTTTTTCACATGCTGCCGGAGTCCTTTCCCTGCCAGTGCAGCGGGGACTGCAGGAAGGGCTTAAAAACCCCGAAAGTAGGGAAAACGCTGCATCTGTGAATATCCCTATTGGTGAATATCCCTCCAGGCTGGCTGAGCTGGGTCTCCCGGCCGAGGCAGGAGGCAGCCTAATAGCCTCGCTGATGACCCGTTTCACACTTCATGTTTAATTTATGTCCCTTCATTAGTGAAAGAAGGAACAGCTGCTGCTGCCCAGCCCCGGATGGGGGCTTGAGGTGGGGGGAGCAGGCAGCAGGGACACTGGGGACGGACAGCATCTCTTCATTTGCCCCTGAGCAGGTGCCTGGGTGGGCAGAGGGGCTGGCAGCAGTGCAGGCAGGGTTTGCTCTGCCCTCTCCTCCTGGCTCCTGCTCCGTCTCTAGAGCAGGGGAGTCTGCGATGTGCTGGTACGGGCTGCAAAGGCTGTCATGGTGTTTGGTCCAGGGGCTGGGGTCAGGTGCTCATCTCATGTAGAGGTGGCTGAAAATGCTCAGAGACCCACGGGCTGGGCTGAGAGAACGTGTTTTCTCAGCTGCTAACACCAAATCCCAGCAGCGTGTCCTCCCGACGGAGCGTGACAGCGCCTCGGCGATGGGCTGGGCGGATTAAATTTATCTTGGTGCCCGTGTGTGCTTGGGAGAGCGTGTGTTGGGCTGGGACTGCAAGGGAGAGGGGTAGGAGGCTGTGATTTTAGCTGCTCTACTGTTGGGATGAGAAATTAGCTACGGCCCAGCGAGAGAAATATTTCTGCATTAAGAGAGGTTTCACCATTAAAGACCACCTGCTGAATTAATCTGAGGGTCAGCTGGAGCTGCCAGATAACCAACCACCTGCCAAAGCAGTGCATATTTAACACCAGTGTATAATAGTATGCAAATATATCATAACTTATTCTCTGCTGCTCCATCATCTGCAGCCCCTGGAGCAGCCCTCCTCGGAGGAGCGGCCGTGGATGTGGTGCACTGAGCATGGGGTGGGTGGGGTGGTTGGGGCTTGGCCCCCAGCTGGGTATTTCCCTCTGAGGTCGGTGGTTTCAACCCTGGGAACCTGTTGCCTGTGAAGCATTTTGTCTTTTCACCTCCTCCTGCTTTGAGCAGCCAGATTCATTGTGGGCAAAGCAAGACGTGTGGGTCCAGCACCGCTGCCTCCTGGAGACAGGGTTTCATTTACTAAAATCCTCCAAGATCAGTAAAAATAGTGGGAAAAGCCCCCAAAGCAGCTGAGCAGCTGTGTGGGATGGTTATCTGCCTGCAGCAGCCCCCTGCCCCATCCCTGTCTTTGGCTGACTGCCCTCTGTGTGCTGAGTTAGCAAAGGATGAAGGATCTCCCCAGGATCCCAGGGCATCCCTGGACACAGGGACTCCTGGCCTGTTCCATCCAAGTTTTATAGGAGTCCTTGTGCTCTCCCAAATATTGCCTACATGTGGCTCAGGAGCCAGGCAGGTGGAGAAGAATGTCCTTCAGATGTTTTGGAGGGTTTCTTGGATGCTGTGGAAAGTCCAGGCTGACACCCAGCTGTTACATGCTCCAGGCATGGTCCTGCCCTCAGGTATGGGGGGGCTGTGTGGCTGTGCCCCTGTCCCTGCCCTTGCTGTGAGTGTGGAGCATCTCAGCACCTCATGGACAACTATAAGCACCACACCAGCAGCAGGTTTGACCCCCACTGTTCGCTACCTCGTGGCAGTAGTCAGTACCCCAATGCCCTTGGAGGCTCCCTGGAAGTGTTTTTCCCTGAACACCCCCAATTTCCCTGCCCTCATCCCTCCAGGCAGGTTCAGATGCTGCAGGGCAGGTGCTCAGCACTGGGACGTGCCACCGTGGGCACAGCTGGGTTAACTTTGTGGTGGAGACTTGTGGGCCAAAGCACGTTTGTCCCTGATTAATGGAAAGTGAAAAGAAGGATCTCCAGGACCCACAACTCCCCTGCCCCCTCCCCACCACAAGCTGCCACCACCAACCCTCACTGTGTTTGTCCTGCACGGAGCAGAGGACAGCAGGTCTCACCTTGCCTTTCCGTGGGCAGGGAGCAGGCAGCAAAGCCTGTGGCCACAGCCTGTGCCCTGCCTGCAGAGTCGGTGCTGGGACACAGCCACTGCCCTGCTCCCCTGCTCTCCCTCCCCCTCTGTGTCAGTATTGATGTGACCCGAGGTCCCTTTAGCGTGCTGTGATTTCTTTCAATTAAGCTCTGAGCGAGGTCTCTGCATCGTTCAATAGAGCCCCCCAGCACGGTGCCTGGACCAGCATGGTCCAGGGGAAGATGCTTGGGGATATTCCCACAAGTCTATCCCTCTGCTGTTTATTGTCCCCATGTCCCACCAGGATAATCCCACTGCTTAAAGGTTGCCTCACTGTCCCTCTGTGTTTCCCAGCTCTTTCCAAGCTCTTTCCATCCCTCAGACCAGTGGCTTTATTACCCCAGCCCACAGAACAGATTTGTCACATCGTTTGCCCGTTCACCTTCCTAATTTAGACGAGGTGCACAGTCCTCCTGCTCTGCAGCCCCCCTGACACTTGGAGATGAACTCAACCTGAGCAACCTCATGTTCCCACTGCCAGCAAAGCCACCTTGCTCCCCCTTTCCCCTTGGTGCCTGTCATCTCCTCGGGGACATACTTAGCCGAGTCGGGGCTTGGTGTCATGTTGTTTCCGGCAAACTAATGGGCAGAGTGCTTGTTTGCAGAGATTGTGGAGAGCAGAAATCCCTGCACTGCATCTCCAGCTGCAATTACCAAGCCAAGTCAATGCAGTTGATGGTAATAGGATGGTAACACTGTCTGAATTTGTATTTAATGCTGATTCCAAGGGTCTATAATTTTCATCAGCACCACATGACTTTTTATAGAACAGAAAAATGTGAGAGCAGTTAATGAGCTGTAATTCTGGAGAGCTTCTGCCTTGATTGGGACTAATTATTTTCTTTATAAAAATAATTAACAATCCACACAACCTATAGAGTGAAAGGCATGTGGCATTAATTAAACCATGCGGTATTTTCAACGCACCTTTATCTCCCCTTTCCCAGCTCACCCAAAATAGATGGTGGTGTTGCACTGCGGAAAGCCAAGCTGGGTGTGAGCTTGCATTGGGGTGAGAACTCGTGCAGGCTGGTCCTGAGCAAGGGGGCTGCATCAAAATCCCACCTCCACAGCCCCCCGACCCTGCATGTGTCATAAAACCCCTCATTTGGGTTGGAAAGGTTGTTTTGGCAAGAGTAAGGTGACGGTTGTCATGCGTGGGCTGTCTGTGATGGGTGCAGAGGGGATGCTGAGGAGGTCTCTGCTGTTTGGGCTGGACCTCTGGAGCTGGGAGGGGTCTGTGGTGGGCACTGGTTCATGCCATAGGGCACAGGGGTATCCCAAAATCGATGGAGCCACTTTGCTCAGGCTGAGCCCTTGTTCTCCAGTGCTCTGAGATCCCAGGACATGTCCCCCACAAACATGCAGTGTGGGGTCTGTGAGTGCTTAGACACACACTTACATAATATATTATAGTTAACAAGACTAATTCCTCTATTTTCCTGGAGGTATTCTGAGAACTAATGAATATATTTGCATAATCTTTATTTTGTTTATGAATAATTCTGGATTATCCAAATGTGAATAACACCGGGGCTTTGCCGTTCTGGATTGCCTTTCAGCTGAGGATGGCAAAGCATTTTACAAATATTAGTTCAGCCTCACAAATCCCAGCAAGCAATAAAATTATTATTACACCCAATTAAAGATGGACGTGCCAAAAAGTGAAATGATTCGCTCCAGCCCCTCCTGGCAGGGTCTGCCATGGGCCCAGGAGCCAGGGGACATGTCTGCCTCCTCCAAACCTTCCCCCAGGGTGCAGCAAGCCAATAAATAGCCTCACTTTTCTTTTTTTGGGATGATTTAAAATGACATTCAGGGTTGCAGGGTAGTGTGGATGGTTGTGGACAAGACCTGGGAGCAGAGAGGGATGGGTTTTTTCTGGCTCTGACCCCTAAACATCCCTGGATGCTGCAGCAGCCCAGTGCCTGCCATGTGACAGGGATGGCAGGACCATCCCAGCATCTCCTTCCTTGGACTACAGCAGGAGGAGAAGAGGCTCCATCCTCCCTTCTCAAAACTCTCCTTAACTTAAGAGCCCCTCACCAGTCCTACCTGGGCAGCTGGCAAGACCACCAAGGTGTTTCCCATGGGCCAAGGGTACATATATACATATAAATATGTTTTTATACATATATACAAAGCGCCTGTCACTGTATCGATAAACATTCTTTGGAACCACTCTGATGACAGAGGTTGTAACAGGATGGGGGGAAGAGGACTGGAGTCAAACCAAACCCTCCCACCCACAAATTCAGGGATTCCCCAGCTCATCTGACGTAGGAGATGTGATACAGAGCCCTTCTGGACATAAAAAGCCCCCGGCAGCATGTAGCCCCCCGTGAAATCCCACTGTCTTTAACCTTCCTGGGCTGGGAGCGCTGCAGGCTCATCTCTGGCAGGAGAAATCTGTTCCCTAGTTCCTTTCTACAGGAGCTAATTGCTGCCCACACATCCCTGTGCAGGGACATGTTCTCCTCTGGTGGGCTGGATCCTCAGGAGACAAGTCCCAAAGCAGAGCATGTCCAGGGGCACCCACCCCACCAAACCCCCCAAGTCCGGGATGTCGATTGATGGAGCGGTTTCGGGCTGAGCCCTTGGGATTGCTGTTCATTAGCTGCAGGCAGGCATGTGTGTCTGCATCCTGGCTCAGGGGGTGCTTTATTAATGGGGTGTGGTGACCTGAAAGTCCCTGTCCCCCGCTGTCCCCATCAAGCAGAGCTGTTCCCAGCACAGCCCCGCGGGCAGGTGGCAGCAGCGTGAAGGGGTTGGATGTTTGGACCTGTCTGAGCGCTGGGATCTCGGATGTGTTTCCCTCTCCTCTTGCAGTGGCAGTTCAGAAAAAGCAAATTAAGGGAGGGGGGGTGGGGGAGGGCTTGGTGTGAGCAGTGAAGGGAGCATCCCTGCTCCAAGTGGAGCTTCTCCAGACATCCCCTCCTTGCTGTGTGTAACGTGCCTTATTACTAATTCATTTTTAAAGTGATCTTTCAGCGCTCCCAGGAGCTCCTGGTAACTGTGTGCTTACAATCCCCTATTTGATTAAAATTTAACGAGCTATGTTATTGGCAAATGCATTATTTCACTGCCATTCCTCATGCCAGGAGGCATGAGGGCTTTGGGCAAGGGACAGAATCGGTGTGGAGAGCACCCAACATGGCCCACTGCTGTGGACACCCTGTGACCCGGCCCTGCCACCCCTCACAGCATGCTGGGTGGCTCCTCATTAGAGAGTGAGCCCAGTGCAGGAGGGATACTGCTCTCCAGAGATCCTGGATTACCTGGCACAAGGGACTGTGACCTTGTGTGCCAGCATGGCCCCGTCTGCAGTAGCCAGCACCGAAGCAAGGCGCCGTGTAGCCCATCGGGCGGGAGGGTGGTCTCCAGCCTGACCACACTGCAGACAGCAGCAAAGAGCTTCCTGTCTGAGACATCCCTTGGTGTGTTTCGTGTTTGGTTTTGTTTTTTTTTGTTTTTGTAAAAGCTCTCCTAAATTGTGAGGTGTCATCTCCTGGTGCTCCTCAGCTTCCAGCTCCCAGCGTTGTGTTGGGAAGTGCCCGACCACAGCCGCAGGCCTCACTGCCAGCCCACAGCCCTGCCCTCCGCTGCCTTGGTTTTGAAGCTGCTCTGCTTGTAGGAGAGCAACTAATGAGGAATTTAAGCTCAGATCCCAGCTTCTCCTACTTGCAAGCTCCATGGGGGCTGCTCAGGGTTGTCCTCGTGCCTGGCCATCAGCTCTCCCTCACTGGGATCAGTTTCCTCACGGCTGCTCTGGGCTTCCTGGAGCAGTTTTCCTTTAAGAAACCTCTCTACTGTCACTGGCAGGTGGTCGGCAGGGCCAGCAATGCCACCTTGCATTGCTGGCAGCAAGGGAAAGTGATGCTGAGTCCTGCAAAGCACCCAGTGCTCGGGAAGGAAGAGGGACGGGAAGTGTCCCTAGAGAGGAGACCCATCCATGAGGACCAGGGCCAAGTTCTCCCTACCTAAGGAAGATGGTCCATGGAAGCATTGCTTTCCCCATGGAGCTTTACACTGTTTGGTTTTGATCCATCCATCCATCCATCCTGTGCTGTGCTGTGCAGCCAGAGCTGCCGGCAGCTGGTGCCCAGGACGGAGCCATCCCCGCGGGCTGCGGCCGCGCAGCGTCCCCCGAAGCATCTGGCACTGACCCTGCGCCGTTACCGGGCCTCTTCCAGCAGGGAAGCTCCTCTGTTCTGATTCAACCACGCATGGCAAATCAGCTGCTGGAAAATAAAGAGCCAAGCTGCTTTTTTGGCCTGGGATGCGATAAGAGCGGTCATTAAACGTTTCTGGAGTCAGGAAAGCAGAAGGAGCTGCAGCCACATCCAGGCTTGCAGCAGGATAACGGGGTTCCTGGGAGCAGGAGGGGGGCTGAGATTCACTGCTGGCAAAAATGGGATGAAAAATGTTTATTACAGAATTGTGTTTTTCTTCTGTGTTTAAAGTGCCTGAAGAAAACCACGCGCTTCTCTGCAGCTGGTGTCTCTGCTGATGCACAGGGAAAAAATAGAGGGGAGAAGATTAAAATTGAACTGGCTTGGAGTCTGTGTAATCAGGGAAAATATCTCGGTGATTTGCTATTATAATTTTCAATAACAAACTGCAGGGCTCCTGCTGCACTAATAACAACGGCTTGAATGAGGTGGGGAAAGAACCTGCCGTGGGGGGTTTGTGTGTGTGTGTGTGTGTTTGTGGAAGCACTTCCAATTTTCCCCATCTCCTAATTTTGAAGAGGTATTTTTAGTGCATTATTTCAAAGAGCTTTACATAAACACATCTGCTGGAGTTTTTTTTTTTGCTTGGAAATGTCTCTACAACCTTATTTTCTGCCCCTTCCCTCTCCTGGGACAAAGAAATGGTTCAACTGTTTTCTTTTTCAAGAAGGAAAACAAGGAAAACAAAAGGGTTGTTTTGCCAGCACTGAAAGGCTTCTTGCAGAATCACAGGGTTGGAAAAGACCTTTAAGATCATCGAGTCCAACCATCCCTGTCCTCTCCTAAACCATCTCCCTGAGCACCTCATCTCCCATCTGTTCAATACACCCAGGGGTGGGAACTCCACCCCCTCCCTGGGCAGCCTGTCCCACACCCCCACAGCTCTTTGGGGGAAGAATTTCTTGTGACATCTCATCTGAACCTGCCCTGGTGCAGCTTGAGGCCATTCCCCTTGTCCTGTCCCCTGTCCCTGGGCAGAAGAGACCATCACCCACCTCTCTCCAACCTCCTCTCAGGTCATTCCAGGCAGGGAGAAGGGCTCCCCTCAGCCTCCTCTTCTCTAGACTCAACACCTGCCTCCCAGCTCCCTCACCCGCTCCTTAGCAGTTTCTTCTCCAGTCCCTTCCCCATCCTGGTTGCCCTCCTCTGGACCCACTCCAGGACCTCGATATCCTTCTTGGAGTGAGGGGCCCAGAGTGGTGGGCAAGCAGCTCAGTGCACCCTCCTTGGGGCCAAGAGCCCAGAGCAGGGACATATTGGAGGTGGCTATGGCAGAGAGCTGTGGGGATGCAGGAAAGGGGAGATCCCAACGTGACACCTGCCTCTTCCTGCGTGTCCGAAGCCTCCAGGTGAGGGAAGGAAAGATGAGATGTTCAGTGGTGCATCCATGTGCTTTTCAGGTGAAGTGGCAAGCACATTCCTGGTGCAAGCAGCTGTGGGGCACCCATGGGGCTGATGTTCCCCATCCCTGGGTGAGGTGTCCATCATGGGGTTACTGCTGGTGACACATTCACAGCTAGCAGGCTCAGCTGAGATGCTTTAACCCTTCTCCTTCCCCGGGCTCCAGTTGGCTGGACTTGCTTCTCCCTTTACACTGGGGTCTGCAGAGATGATGGGAGTGCAGAGCCAGGGTTGAACAGGGCAAGGCAGTAAAGTTCCTGTGTTGGCTGTCCCAGATGCTCTTTCCCGAGCTTGGGGGTGCTGCCGGCACAGAGCTGCCGACTGCCGGCAGTGCCCGGGGCCTCCGAAGTGCCTGTGTGCGCGGCCGGGCGCATCCAGCGCTCAACCCAGCTGCGTGGGCAAAGTACTGTGAAGGGTAAGAGAAGGGAAAAGGCTTCGTTGGCACAATCCAGCCCTGGTGTGTTATTTCTGCTTGTGAAGCAGCTGCCAAAGGCAGAGGGGCTGCGGCGAGGCCACGGAGGACTGGGACCACTGGAGCCCATCCTGTGGAAGTGAGGGTGGTGATGGGGAGATGGGTGGCTGGCAGGGTCTGGCAGCTGGAAGGTCACTAGGAAGGCAGTTTTCCTGCTTTTCTCTCCTCTCAGTAAGAAGAGCTGAGTTACCACAGGGGAAGAAAGATGATTGATGAAAGCTTTGTGGCAGGAGACTGCTTTGGGGCCGGGGCAGAGAGGTTCGGCTGGGATGTGGGAGCCTGTGGGCAGGAGGGGGCAGCTGCCCGACCCCGTCAGCGCTGAGGGATCTCAAGAGCACACCAGACGTGCACGGACTGCATGTCACTGCTGACCCGGGAGGGACGGGTGCTGCTGGGCTCAGCTCCCGGTGAAGTGTGCGTCACTGAGAGCCACATTTCATGGCCCGATGAGATGGCACTTGGCCATGGTGCTGAGCACGGTGGTCTGGGATGGAGGAGTGGGGGTGGGTTGTGCGTTAGCTGTGCTCCACTCCTGAGGCAGCAAACACCCTGTGACATTGCCCAGCCCTCAGTGATGGGTGCCAGGGTCTGTCTGTGGGCAGGAAGGGCAATGCAGCCCTATGGGGGCTAAAGTGGGGTGGTATTTCCCCATGGCCAGGCTGGTTCAAATCCCCAGGATGACCTGACACTGGCTCACTGTGGGGCTCACCCATGGCTCTGGAGATCAGGCTGTATCTTTAAGAACACACTCCATGAGGAGACAAACAGCCCCAGTGCTTTGCAGTGGTTTCACCTCTCTTCCAACCAGGAACATCTGGATTCTTTCCCACCACTGATTGTTCCTGCATCATGTCTATTAGGGGAGAGATAGTTCGTTTCCCTCTGCCATCAATACTTTCTATCAGGGAAGGAAAACATGGGAGAGCCCAATTCTGACACCAAAACACAGAGGTGGGCTGGCTAGTGAGGAGCTTTGAAAAGCTTGGGCTGGTAGAAGAGATGAGCCCTGCGTGTCTGCTGCTTCCCTCCCAGCCACTGAAAAGCTGGAAAAAATGCCACAAGCCCAGAAGAGCTCTCCTGGACTGGACAAGGGAAGGGACAAAGCGAGCCATCTGCAGAGGGAGGATGCCCAGGGTGTGTTTCATGCTGAGCTGGCTGCAGGCAGCCCAGTGGGTGCCCTTCTGCATCCCCTGCCAGGAGCAGAGATGCTGCCTTTGGGCAGGTCTGGTGGACAGGCTGGGGTTTTGCGTGGGAGAAAGAAACAAAAATAAGTGCAACCAATCCTCTCATGGAAATGGAGCAAGCAGGAGGGCACCCAGGACCCGTGGGCAGCTGCCTCATCCTGGCCTTAGAGCCAAACATGTGACCCACACATCAGCAGGGAGGCTGTGGGCATCGCTCTGAGCCCAAAGCAGCATCGCTCCTCTCAGTCATCCTTCCTTGGGCATCTTTCCTGCCTCTTCCTCCTGCCTGCTCCACACACATCTCCACTGTGCTGAGAGCACCTCGTGCTTCTAGCTGTGTCACCCCGAGTGTCCTCACTGCTCTCCTGGGGCCAGCTCCAGCAAACCACCCACAGAAGCTTTCCCCTTTCTGCTGCAGCCAAGGCCTGGCAGGGGAAGGTGTGAGAATCCTCTCCCTTGTGACCACAGTAATCATTCACACCAACCTGCAAGTCATGAAAGAAGACAAAAAAATCTGTGGTTTTATATATATATATATATATATTCAATCAGTGTCTATGGAGCTTAATGCAAGGGGATTACCAGCCAGTTTAGAGTGTTAGTGACTCTCAGCATTCATCAGAGGAGAACATTTGGTTGAATCAAAGCCAGCCTTTGATGGGATTGGAGAATAATTATTTCCATCAATAATTACTTTCCAAGCCCAGAAGAAATGGTTCCTAGCATGTTGCAGGACAGGGAGTCCTTGGTTGCCTCAAGGCCAATATGATTTAACCCCAGGACCTGAAAATCCCATTAGTGGGAGCAGGGTGTGGGGTGAGAGGGACATCCCCTGCCGTGCCTGGGTCCCTCACGCAAGGCAGCGGTGTCCCAGCGTGCTGCCAGCCCGGGAGGAACCCTCCCTCCTCTGCTGCTGGAGCCGATCCAGCCCAGGCTTTGCACAGGTCATTAATTTGGGGACATTTTTAATGGATCTTAATGATTGAGCCTCAAGACTGCTCTTAAAAGGGGTTCGGGAAAGGCCACAAGCTAATTAGCTCGTACAAAGAAAGCAATTAACCATGTAGCTTCCCAGATGGTTAAAAATAACATAGATGTTGGGAAGCAACTGGGGGATTTATTACAAGCAGAGAAATAGATTTTTAAAGCCAGAGGGACCATCAGACCAGCCAGTGTCACCTCCTCCGTGTCCTGGGCTGGAAATACTTCACTGGGCTTCACCCACTGACCCCTGTCACTCGTGTTCAGCTGATGAGCATCCTTAAACGTGCAGGCACTACCGAGAGTCAGCTGCCAGGGGCGGGGGAGGGGGCGGGATTGCAGAGGTAGAAAACACAGGTGGAAAGCAACGCCCCAGCAGGTTTGGGGAACAGCATTTGAAATGCAAAAGGGTTTTTTTTCTGCCTGAATGCAAGAGCAGTGTGTCTCTGCAGAGCTGGGGAGCCAAACCCCACAGGGCAGAGGGACGTGTCCTGGGGGCAGGGCACTGGTCTCATTAGCCGCCTTTGTCCTTTACTGGTGCACAGGGTCTGGCCCCCGTGCTGTCCCTGTGCTACGGAGATGTCCTGCTGCTCCTCGGGTGCACAAAGCCAGTGGCATCTCCGCCTGAAAGCCGAGCACTGCCTGCACAGGCTGGAAATGGGGGCTTGAGCCTTGTGGGAGCATTCCCCACCGCTCGGGGGTGAGGAGAGCAACCTGCACCCCCTCAGAGCAGCACAGCCTGCGGAAAGGGAAGGGGGTCCCCCCCCATGCGTGGGAAGCTGGAGAGCCCAGGTGAGTGGGGAGTTCCTTAACCCCTCTCTCCCCTTGCTCCCGCAGTGGGACGCTCAGCTGCCTGCCGTACCCCGCGGAGGACCGACGGCCCGAAAAGCTGAGTGGCCGCACAGGCAAGGAGTCCTCCACCACCAACGGCTGCATGAAAGGGAAGGAGAGACACGACCATGCTCGCCACAGGTCACGCAGGTGGGAGCCCGGGCTGAACCACGGAATGTCAGGAGTTGGAAGGGACCTCGAGAGACCATCTAGTCCAACCCCCCTGCCTGGGGTTACCTAGATTAAATCACACAGGAATGTGTCCAGATTGGTCTTGAATGTCTCCAGAGAAGGAGACTCCACAACCTCTCTGGGCAGCCTGTCCCAGTGCTCCGTCACCCTCAGTGGGAAAAAGTTTTCCAGGCAGGGGGTTGGCAGAGGAGGGGGCTGTGACAGGTTACCCAGCCCCTCTGGGGTCTGCAGGAGCCAGGGGTGGGGTAAACAACCGTGTGAGTGTGCAGCATGAAATCCCAGTGTGTGCTTGCATCTGTAGTTCACTTCCACTCCATGTCTTGCTGGTGGAGCCCCCTCAGAGGTGATCCTGGCTGGAAGACAGGCAATCTACCAGCAACCCTGTGAGCTAGCAGGTCCACAGGGTGCCCCTGGCTGGGCATCACTCCCAGCAAATCCCCTCTCCCCACACCTGGACAAGCCCAGCAGCATTGGCTTCATTAGGCCACAGCTTCATCATCAGCTCATCATTAGCCCCTGACAAATTGATAGCAGAAAAATGAATCAAACATGATCAGTGAAGCAGCTAGGGTCTCTGAGCCCTGCCTGCTAAGCTGACTCGGGGATTAAAGCCTCCCTGTTTGGTTTAAAATGTTGGAAAGAAAGGACAAGAAAGCACATTTCATATCTTCAGATTTCAGGCTAACCAGAACAATAATCTGAAGTGTATTTTTAATTAGACTCTGATTGCAATCTCGGAGAAACAATTAAAATCGGATCAGCACAAGGAGAAATCTTCCATGTTGAAGACAAAAGGCTTTATCTTGTCAGAGGGAGAAGGGCTGTAGGGAACCTGCCCGTGGCTGCACGGTGCAGTCAGAGGTTTACCTGCACTCTCCCATGGCTGTGCCTGGCTGTGGCTGGGTGTGGGGGGGCTGAGATGCACCCTCACCTGTTTGCTGGGGAGCCCAAATCTCTGCTGGGGAAAAGCTGGCAGGGTCAGGTTGTGGTTGGACTTGATGATCTTAAAGGTCTCTTCCAACCCAAGGGATTGTTCTGTGATTCTAATTACAGGATCCACAGGCCAGTTTGGGGATTAATTTGGGGATCCGCAGACCCCCATCATCTTTATGAGTGTCAGCTTTAGTTAACGAGTAGCCACAGAATATCTGTTATACTTTCAGCCCAGTGCTCTGAATTAATTTAACCATGATACTTGCTTTTCATTGAAACATAATGCAGTTCATCATCATATGTCTAAAAAAAGAAATTAATTTACAGGAGGGGTATTTTTTGCAGGGCTTAACAACTGTGTAAGAGATGCATATGTCACTAAATTACCATAGCATCTCAATAAATATATATATATTTCTAATCAATTGCTATTTAACATATGTCAAGTCTCTTATTACAGTTTGATGCATCTGGTTGCAATAATTATTGCATGCAAATTAAATGCCAATTAATTATTTAAAGCATATTTACAAAGAGCAACAAAACCTATAAATCTGTTACAGAGTTGTTAACCTCAGCAAACACGTTTTAAATAATCAGCCAGCATCCCCGTGGCACACAGTAGCTGTCTCATTACAGCTCCATTAAACCTGTGGAGGATTCACTTCATTTAAACTGTGACCAAATTATTCATTAGAGGGTAATTAGGTGTTCACCTGCACCCCAGATCCACCATGATCTCCTGATCTCCCTGCCCTGGATGCCCCTGAGGTGGGGATGGAGGAGTTCAGTCCCATGTGAGCTGATTCAGCTTTTATCCTTATTATTTTTAATTTTCATTTGGTTTTTTTACCCCCTCTCCTCCTTCTCAGCCCCTCATGTGATGGGGACCGTGTGCCACCGCCGGCCCGGGGGAAGAAGAAGAAGAAGAAATCCGGCCGCAAGAAGCGACGGAGGTGAGAGCAGCCACGGCAGCGTGTGGGGCAGGAGGGGCCAGGCTGTGTGTGAGGGGGAAAAGCTGCTGTGAAATGGAGGGTGGGCACCCCACAGGCAGATGCAAGAAGCTGGAGATGTCCCAGCCTGGCTGCAGACCCAGGAAGATGTCACCATGTCGTTGCCTTCCCATCGGGGTGTGGAGCCTGAGACTCACCCCACAGCCCATGCTGGGGAGCATGGAGCCCCCAGCCCCTCTGCACCTGGGATGATACTGGCAGTGGGGTCCAGGCTGGGGTGGCCAGGGAGGGCTGTGGGGAGCACTGCAGTCCCTAACACCCCTCTGCTTCCTCAGGTCTCCCTCCTACAGCCCCTCACCTGTGAAGAAGAAAAAGAAGAAAAGCTCCAAGAAACGAAAAAGAAACAGGTATTTTTCCTTTGAAAATGTAATTCCCTGCCAGCAGCAGGTGTTGGGAGGGGCCTGGGTGAGGAGTGGGAGATGTTACTGCCACAGAGCAGCTACTCAGGCTCTGCAGAGAGAGGCATCAAACTCCTGACCACTAGTAAAGGCTGCCCAGGGAACAGGGTCCCAACTGGGGAGTGCAAGCTGGCAGCCAAGGAGGGGCAGAGCTGGCATCCCCCTGGGTGAGGAGAGCTCAAAACAGGGTGCACACCCAGGGCATACAGATAAATATGAGCTGTCAGGGTGTGAGGGAAGAGACACACATGAGTCAAATCAGCGTGAGGTCTGCAGAGCTCTTGCCTGTTGTCCTGTTTCACATGGCTCCCATCCTCTGGGATGCCAATGAGATTGGCACTAAGGGCTTGCACCCATCCCATTCCCTTCTCCTCCAGCCCAGAAAGTGTTGGCATTTGGACTGGGCAAAGGCACTGACCAGCTCCCCACATGCACATCTCTGCCTCCACTCCCAGCCCGGGGCAGCTGCCTCCCCTCCATGTTCTCCTTCCAAAGCCCATTTTTCATTTAAAGAGCACAATTAAAATTTAAAATTGCAAATATTTCACTGGTTTCTCTCAGCTGTTAAACCAATATTTGAAAAGAAGAGTGGATGCCTTCTCCTTTGGAAAGTTCATGTAAAAGAGAGAAGTGATCAAAAATGGATAACAAGGAAAAGTTGACCTTGAATCTTAAAGAGAAGGGAGGGAGGAGGAGAGACAAGGGTATACAGAGCCCTTTAAAGTACTTCTTTCTCAAGGAGGGATTCCTGTGCCATCTCCTGCTGGCAGTCCTGGGGCTGATGCTCCTTGGCTTGAACCTTTCATTGCCCTTGCTGCCCCTGCAAACCACAGAGAAGATGTAGCTGGCTCCAAATGGCAGCAGGATGAACCAATGGAGGTTGTTTCTAGACACCCCCTATCAAGTCCCAACTGACCTTGCCACAGGCAATTTCACAGCTCCTCTAAGCAGCAGGACTTCAGGCTGTGTCTTCTGCCACATGTTGTGCCCCAAGATGAGACATGGAGGAATGTGCAGGGTACTGGGGCCAGGCCTTGCTGCAAGGGTGTGTGTGCTCCATGATCCAGGGTTTTCTCCAAAGGGCTGGCAGCACAAAGGCTCTTGTGTCACCCCAGGGATGCTCCAGGAGGCCAGATGGAGGCATGACACTGTTTTAGCTGTGAGGCTGCTCTGGAGTTTTTCCTTTGATGGCTCCTTGGTCCTTCATACAGAAAACCAGGGGCTGGACTCACCTCTGCCCCTTCAAATTAAACTCAGTGCAAGACTGGAGACAGCATCAGAGAAAAGGAAGCCCCCAGGGACAGAGAATGCATCTGATCTCTATAGACCTGTTATCCCAAGGGTTCTATTCTGAATTATTTGTAGAGTGTGCTAGTCACTTCCACCACATGAGCATCTCTCTGCTACCCCCTTGCCAGGTGGCCAAAGGAGAGCCAGGGCCATTCTGATTTGAATTTCCAGTTTTGTGAGGCTCTGCATTCATTGTACATATTTGTGTCTTGCAGGTTATCCTCAAAGAAGAGAAGACACAGGTAAGAGTTGATCAAGTGTGTGTGGTCCCTTAGAAATATGAGTTTAATGGTCTCTTCAGGATCTCACAAGGTCGATGTTCACTGGCTGAGGGTAGAAGATACTTTTTTTCTTTGTCCCTTGTGGAATCCCCTTGGTTCCCTGAAGGTCTGGAGCTACCCTCTCCCACCCAGCATTCCTCAAACCCCCCAGGAACCATGTCTCCAGCCCAACCTGTGCAATCAAGCACATACACACATACAAAAGACCCCTTGGTATAACCTATCCCCTGGTAACCTCAGCCATGTTGCATCCATCCTGCACCTTGAGTCTTTGTTTCCCTTATGGCTTTACTTGCAAACAGTATAGAATCACAGAATCCCTTGGGCTGGAAGAGACCTTAGAGATCGAGTCCAACCCCAGCCTGACCCTGCCTAGTCCACCTCTAGCCCATGTCCTTCAGCACCTCATCTCTTGGCCTTTCCAATCCCTCCAGGGATGGGGCCTCCACCACTGCCCTGGGCAGCCTGTTCCAAGGCCTGACAACCCTTTCAGGGGGGAAATTCTTCTGATGTCCAACCTCAGTCTCCCCTGGGGCAGTTTGGGACCATTTCCTCTGTCCTTTTGCTTGTTGCCTGAGAGAAGAGACTGACCCCACCTCTCTGCACCCTCCTGGCAGGTACTTGCAGAGAGTGAGAAGGTCTCCCCTCAGCCTCCTTTTCTCCAGACTAAAAAGCTTCATTTCCCCAGCAGTGTAGCACCCCCCAGCAGTGCCCACCTTGGAAACATTCAGAGTCAGTGGTTTTCCAGGTGTGTACTGGAAGAACTCTCCTGATTCCAGAATGTGCCTGTAGAGCATCAAGAAGTATTCATTTCTCTATGGGGAAAATGCAAAGTCACCAAGATGGCCCATCCCTTTAAGGATCCTTTTTGGCCAAGCCCACCAGGCAGATTTGTCAGCAGATACACAGCCCCCACCCTGTGCTGCAGCAAAATCCTTAATCCCTTCCACTTGTATTGCACTCTGGGGCAATCTGGCTGTAACACTGGCATGTGCTTGTGCAGCATTTTATCAGAACAAAAATCCCTGAATTAATTAGCCATTTCTTATTTAGTTCTTCAAGCCCCAAAAGCAAGAGAAAGGAAGAAAGAAAACACAAAAAACAGTAAGTAGCGATTGGTGGTGTCCCCTGCCCTGCCTGCAGAGCCCTGGGGCTAGGAAGGGCTTGGTGTGGTGGGTCCCCTGGAGCTGACACTGGCTGCACAGCCCTGAGCAGTTCCTAGGATTATTCTGCAGCTAAAACCAGCTGGAGTCTGGTTTTGCTGGAATGGAAGAGGGTTTGTAGAGGCTGGAGATCTTTCCTCTCCCTCTCTTCTGTGTCACCTCATTCAGTAGTTCCTCTGTATGTCACAAGGATGTGGGGTGTCTTGTTGGTTCAGACCTGAGCAGATACTCCAGCTTTACTAGTGAAGGAAGCATGAGAGGATGAACTCAAATGCACAGAGCACAGTGGCCCACAGCCTCGGGTGCCCAAAGGGCCTTAGCTCCTCCTTGTGTGCTGCTCTTGGAGGCTGTGCCAGGGGCTACCCATGACATACAGTACAAACAAATATCCAGATAGGAGCAGAAGGCAATGGGGAGCTATGGAAGAGAAGGGATGGTTTGGAGAAGGTGGTTGTAAAAATCTGGGGTCGAGGTTGCCATCTGCCCTGGAGTGGTAGCAGAGCTCAGTCCTTGTCCTGTGGGGCAGACATCTAAGGGGTATGGCCTGAAATGTGGTTTCTTGGGACTGGAAGGAAGGCCCATAAGCCTTCTCTGTACTTCACTTCCTTCTCTGTCTTCTGGGAATTCAACTTGCAGCTTCTCACCTGCTTTCAGAGCAAGGAAACACTTCTGGGGCTGAGCCCTGGGCACCAAAGCCCTGCTTGGATATGCTGGGATATGGGATACTGTGCTAGAGACAGAAACCAAGCTAGCAGATAGAAACCTGCTCATTTGTCCAGTGTTAGTAGGACCTACCCTTTAATTCTCCCCCACACAACCTTTAGCTCTTAGACAGAAAGGAGACAGAGACGATGGCCCCTGCCACCACCAGTGTCACCCCAGTGTGCACTGGGACTCAAAAGACTGGAATCCTCAAGGTGTGGAGCGTGTTGTGCTGCCTGCACAGGCCATTGCTATGGCATGCAGAACACCCACCTCCCTTTCTCCAGGACTTCTCCACGTTCAGTGGACACAGCCAGTGTCCTTTTATCCCCTCAAACTGGGCTTCAATGCACCCAGAAATCTCAGTGGTGACACTGAGGCTCCCCAGATTATCAGCAGGAATCTTCCCAAACCCACCACAGGTCAGGCCAGGAGGCAGTAGCCCTAAGATGGAGTGGAAATGAAGACCATTGGCAAAGATGCCATGCTGGTGGGCACTGACCTAGGGGCACTTGGTCTTTGGAGATAAACCAGTGAAGGGGACTTAGCCCCCAGCTCACAAATCAGTGCTGAGACGCTCCTGGTTTCAGATAGATTCCATGAGCCATCTCAGATCAGGATTTTTGTACAATCATGCTGCTTTGGTTTATCTTTGTGTCCAGCAACTGGTTATCTGAATCACACAGGACCAGTTTTACCTCCAGCAGAAAGGGAAAATTTCAACTAGAGGAACTGAAGCAGAGGGTGAAGAGCAAACATGGGGATTTTCACATGAATCCACCATGTGAGAGAGACATGTTCAGTGCTGCTGATTTCAGGTCTATGGAAATCAGGATGGAGGGCCCAAAATTTGAATTTTAAAAGCATGTAATCATAGGGTGTGAAAGGCATCAGAGTAAACAGCCAGGCCGAGTTCAGGCAACTGCCCTGGAGGTTGCCCTCTTGGCCTAAAGGAGATGCTCTTCTCAAGCATCGATTTGCTGAGTTTTTACAGCAGCAAAATGCTAACTGCTCTGTGCTGTCAGTGACCAGCACAGCGTGACCATGAAGCCAGACCACTCCCCCCAGCCAACCCATCGCTTTCTTTGCCCCCTGGCACAGCCTGCACGGACGGTTATGCTGAGATCTAAAGTTACTGTGTTGGGCAATGATGAGAGGTGACAGGCAGCCTGCCCCCCACATAGCCCTGCTCTCTGTATGCAGGACTTTAGCTGCTGGTGTGGGCAACAACAGCCCTTCAGTCACAGGGCCAGGTAATCCACCAGTAACTGCGAGGATGGAGCAAGGGGAACGCAGCAGGGTGCTGAGCCTGGGTCCCTGCACTCAGTTTGCTGGTAATTGTCCATGGCCCAGTCAGGAAAGGGGGCAGCAGTGACTGGGCACCCATAAGAAGCCAGGTAAAATGCCCCTTGGGCAGAGACCATGCATAGGGCAGGCTGCAGTTAGGAAAGATGAGCTTCAGGTTTGTACAGCAACCATGAGCCTGGCTAGACCTTCCCACCCAGGGAGTGTGGGGAAGGCTGGCTGTCACCCAGGGTGCTTGGTTACTGCTACAGAGGGTTGGAGCTTTGAGATGGGTTGCCTGGAGGGATGGTGCTCTCCCAGGGAGGCTCAGCAATGGGAAGATCCCAGGCTGTTTCCTGGCTGTCTTAGAATAGGCTGCAGGATGAAGGGCAAGGAGTGGGGAAGCACATACCTCTTTAAATTCTTGAAAGCAGAGAGGACTGGGGCTGTCTGCTGCACAGACCTTCCCCCAGCTCATTACAGAGCCAGCCTAATAGCTTGCAGTTAAAGTGCTGGCATAGACCTCAGAGAGATGACTTGCCTTAATGTTGGTGTGGCTATGAAGGGATGGAGAATTTCATCCCTTCGTATCCTGGACTATGTTTCATACACCAGACTCTGGTTTAAAATGCAAATCTCCTTTCTGATTTGAACATTACTGAGTTCAGCCTCCAGCTGCTGGCTCCCACAGCCCCAAGCCCGCTGGCCTCATGGTGGGTTTCCTCTCTGCTTCCTCAAGCTCCCGTGGGCGCGCCCGGAAATCCCATCGCCATCGTCACCGCCGCTGCCACTCTCACTCCGAGAGCTCCGACTCCCACTCGCCCAGCTGCCAGAGCAGGTAACGACACTGAGCTCCCAGTGTCCCCCAACGCTTCCCAGTGGGCTCAAGGGTGTGATTGCAATAGCCTGAGTGACCCCCAAACGCTCTGTGTGGAGCCACTTCCCGTCTGGTAGCAGATGTCACAAACAGGGGCTGAGCTTCTTGTGGTCTCGGCTGTAGAAGGGTTTTGCCCTGAGGAGCTGAGGCTGCTGCTTTTCAGTCCAGCAGTCACTTCTAATCCCCATGGCTGATGATGGCTGATTCCAGCCTAGTCTCCCTCCCCAGCCCCAGGGCTCTGTACCGCTGATGTCCCAGGAAACCCTTAAACATGGTCTTAGCAACGGAAATGTATTTTCCCATGGCAATCTGTAGCCACTGTCTTTGACCTGATTAAAATCTCTGTCTGTGGATGACAGATGCATCCTGGGGCCAGCTAAGTGGATGCTGGTGCTAGAGCCAGAATCACTGTGATAACAAGTCACAGAGTTTATACACATCATGAGTTCACGTTGCTGAAAGCACTTGAACAAACCACCCCACAGTCCCACTCCACTCCTCCGAACTACTGGGAATTTTCTTATGAAAAGCTGATGATCAGTGAGGGGAGGGATGGGATTGGTAATTGGAGGGGTGTCTACATGCAAGAGCAGATCAAGTGTCTCTTCTTTTGGAGCTGTAGTAACATAGGGACATTCAAGGCTGTGTGGAAGTATGGTTTGCCTTTAGCCACCATGAAACCATGAATTGGAGCTGCAATTTGAGCTTAAAGTCCAAAGCCTGGGCCTTATTATATATATATTTGAAAATATGTATTTGGAAAAAAAATATTTGAAAAAAAAAGAAGAGGAAAATGCTCCTTTTCTTCCCATCATGACTCCACAGAGCAGTCAGATGGAAAACCATCTCCCACAGGCAAGGGTGTAGCACAGAGCTGCCAAGGGTTTGCAGGGAGCTGGTAGTGGGCACTGCTGCAATACTGAGGAATAACTGTTTGGCTGTTCATGTCTCCTGGAGGCACAGAGCCAGGTCTCGGGAGGAAGGGCATAAAACACGGCGAAGACGCTCGCGGCATCGTTCAAAGATCACTGCAAAGAGAAGCTCCTCTGCAGAGGTTCAGGGCAGCCAAAGAGCCAGCCAGACCCTCCCGCTCTACAGCTTCCCGTCTCCTAAGGAAGTAGTAAGTGTTACTCACTGCACTGCTCCGCTTGAACTAGCCACGGGGATCTGGGCAAGAAATCTGATATGAAATTTTTATAACTCAATTATAGCAATGTTAGACAAAGTTGGTTAAAACTGTGTTATTTATTAATGGTGCTGTTCTCCAATGTATTTAAAGTCATTCCTTCCTTCAGCGTTTTTGCACTGAGGGTGGGGCTGGAGAGGGGAAAAATTTGCAAAGCCTATAAATAATGAATTGAGGACATTTAATAGAAAAAAAAAAAAAGTGGCCTCCAGCAATGGTATTTTACAGGGAAATGTCTGTTTTGCAGTCTTTGCTCAGCTGGATGTGAACATAATTCACTGGTCTTCATGTCCAAAAGTTCTTATGAACCCTTTCCCTTCAGGGAAAGAAAGGGAATCCTACATATAGAAAGAAACATTTACATTTAATGAGTTGGTGATTATTGGCAGGGGATGCTTTGTGACTATCAGGATCCTTCCAGGATCTCCCTTGCTCTGGACTGACAAGCCCAGAGGCTAAATTTGGAACTTAGGAGGAGTTCTCATTGATGTTAATGGGAACTGTGTGTGCAGCCGAGGGTGAAATCAGGCTCAGTGCCTTGGGATGTCTTTCCACATACATGGAAAGAGATGATATAATACATGTCTTAGAATTGAGGGAGCAAGAGATGGAAGGAAATATTAGATACAGATGGATATGAAGTCTTCCTTTTTCCGTGGCACGTTTCCCATTGGTTCCAGGTAGCTGCAAAGCAAAGGTGTGGTGCTCTGATCGTGGTGTTAGTATCCAATAGGCATTCTGGAGACATTTACTGCTACACAGGACTCACAGTAGTGCAGAACCTGGTACTCATGCGTGTGGATGTGTAACATTAGAGGTGTGTTGAGCAGGGAGTCCTCCAAGCCCCAAAATGGTACGTAGTGGGAACTGGTTTTCTGCTTTAGGGCCAGTCATCGGCTGGAAATAGCTCAGCATACGCAGCAGTTACATCAGATAGGAGAGAGGCAGTGCCAGAGAGAGGAGACTTTATCCACTCACCCACACAGACAGCGTTCTGATCAAAATATACAGAGATGATATGTGGGTACAGACAGGCACAAGCTGTCTCTCAGCATTATAGATATGCGTATTTGCTGTCGGTATATACAGCTACCGAGCGTGTAGTGCACTTGTGAGTCACTGAAATTAAACCATCTAAGGTAGAGTGAATAGCAGAACCTGCTCACCACAGGGAGATGTGTGTGTGTTTGTGGGTGTGCACATGCAAGGAAGCAACACAAGGTATGAGGCTTCGTTGCCGTGAGCCTGGGGTGTTGCCCTCTGTCAGCTCGGGAAGGTAGTAATGAGTTAACAGCTCCTGCCAAAAAATAACCAGCCAAAGACTGCATCCTGTCAGCAGGGTTGTGGGTTTTTTTTGGTTCAAGCTGCATATTTTACATAAACATTTTCAAGTCTAAGCCTGTTTTTTAATTGGTACTAGGCTTCCTCTCTCTGAAGCCAGGCTCCCTGAGTCCTGTGAGGCTGACTCCCAGCTGTTCTGTTCCCTGAGCAAGAGTAAACTCTAATTTAAAATTGTAAAAGCTTTAAAATGAGCTAAATTCAAGCACGCTGCACTCCCCTTGCCACTTGTTTCACTCGGGGTAAATGAGTGTGCAAGCTGCAGGGCAAGGAAAATCAGAGCTTTGTCACTACAGATGCAAAGTAAAAGTCATCAGGCTCCTGCTGTGCTCTTTCTAGTAAGGGTTAGTAACACAGACAAATATTCCAATGAGTAAAAGGCATTGGTACCCTTACTATGTGACCCACTATTGTCCTTTTGCTCCCCAAAAGAAATATGCTCTCTTGGGCCATCATTCAAGAGCACGTCTAAGCACCTGCTTAAAACGATGGCCCTGGTTATGTGCTGCCCCCGAAATATCATGTACTCAAAACTGGTGAGGGAAAATATGGAATGGGAACTTTTAGTCTCATTTATTGAAGAATATACACAACTCTCTGATGCCTCTCCTCTTTGTGAGTTAAATGGTTGCTCTATAAATAAGTTTAGCTCTGTCAGAATCTGCTTTGAGAGCAGCCTGGATGTGTTAAAAATGAAAATGTGCTCTTGCAGAAAACGTTGATTAGACATAAAAAATAAATTACTAGAAAAGAAAAGTTTTTGTGGAAAATTCTGGAATTGGGATCCAAAAATGCCATTTTTCAGCTGGGAGCTGGTGTGCCACCACTCTCTACCCTTCCCTCTGGCCCAGGCTTCTAAGCCAAACCATCCTTACCTGGGGAGTTACAAGGTTGTATCTCCAAAGGAAAGGGCTTGTCCAGGGAGGATCCCAGTGTGCAGATGAAGAGACCTAGAGAGGCAATACACAGACTCCTGTGAGCTAATGCTATAGCACTTCCAAATCAAGGATTTTTTTTTTAAAAGCCAATTTTTATTCCATAAGCTTTTCTTCTGAAAATTATAAGCATTTTGTGATATGTTCTACCATCTTCCCTGCCCTCTCGGCTTGTTTTCTTCCTTTCTATTGGAAGAGCCGCAATGTCTAACTAGTTATACCTATAATTTATGAGGGAGAAAGCACATAAAATAAATTCCTGCCCATGCATCTACCTTGCTGCTTCTTTCCCTCTTGCTTTTCCATGTAAGCTGAGGCACACACATGCAGAAACACCCCAGAGTTCCCCACTACTTTTGTGTCACTGCATCTCCAAGGCTCACCCTCTCCTTCTCCCTTGACTCCCGTGCAGCCGCAACAGCCACCTGCCGCGATCGGGTTGTGGGTCTGTGCCTCAGCATGCAGAGAAACTGTGGTTAATACACAGCATCTATTTTTGGACAGGTTCCCCCCACAGACACTTCATTCCACAGCAGCACAGATGTATTACATGGCACTGTGCTTTCGGCTGAGCGCTGCAATATAAATACCTGCAGGGCACGAATCTAATTGTCTTTGTATTTGATGAAGATAACCACACTCTGCATACACTTGCCTTGCCAGCTCCTTTTCTTCCCCTGAAACTCATTTATGATGTCACAAATTAATACAGGCTTGAGCCAGGTTTTCAGCAAGGCTCAGTGGGGTACAGTTGTTCCAAATGAAGCTGTTTGTCCTCTCTCATCTGCAGAAAGGTGGAAGCGGGGGAGTACTGTGCAGCATGTACATTTTGGTTTACAGAGGGGAAGTTTTTTTAACTGTTAGGCAGTATGTTTCTGACAACAAACAGTGCCCTTGAAGAGCAGGAAGGCAAAGCCTTCCCTCAGTATAGGAGCTGTTCTCTTTTTGCTTTTGCTTGTTTCCCTTCCCAGCCAGAGGATTGAGGTTACCCCGTGCATTGGTCCTGCACCTTTGCAACCCAGTGTGGGGCCACAGGGATGCCAGCAGCCTGGTGTGAGGAGGGATGCCTGCAGGGTGGTGGAAGGCAAACCCTTCCTCCAAGGCAGTGTCAGCCTGGACTGAGAGGTGGGGACACCCTGGCTTGCCACACTGGCTTGTCACGCCACGCTGGCTGCAAAGATGTGAGCAAAGGAACATACCTTTGCCCAGCACCCTCAGGAATTTAGCCCAGTGATGACCTGTGAGCCAGGCTGCTCAGCAGCTTTGTGGTCCAGCCCCAAGTGACTCAAGCACTGACCTTGCAGGGACAGTCGTGTCATTGCCTTCATGCTCCTGGGCTGAGGCCTCATGGTAGAGAAAGCCTCACTCTAAACCCTCCATCTAGCATTAAGAAAGGGTATTTTCCACTCAATACTCCTCGATGGGGCTCCATAAAAAAGAGGTGTTATTGTGTTCCTACAGCACTGCTGGGTTTTGTACTCCCCCAGTAAGGGGTTGGTTTCTCAACTGGGACCAGTTGTCAGCAGAGGTGAGCCCCTTTCCCTAGAAGAAGGCCTCCCCCCTGCCCCCCCCCCGACTCTGGGAGGTGGGGGTACCCCAGTGTGAGCACACATCCACCTTCTTTCCCCTGAGCAGCCCCCTTGGCAGGTGCTGCTCCCCGTGCTGGCGGCTCCTCAGCAGATGTCTGCTGGGCCCTGGCCACAAACAGCACTCGCAGCGATTATTGACATGAGGGTTTTATTCCTTTCATTATTACAATGCCCAAGAAAGAAAAAAAAAAAAGAGAAAAAGGGAAAAAAAGAGAGAAAAAGGGAGAGATTACACACCTCTGTAAAAGAAACAAATTCTGCCTTGAAGCAAGTTGCAAAACAAGAGAGAAAAGACCCATGACAGACATGCTCCAACTCTAAGTGAGGCTGTGCCACACTGCTCGCTGATGGGTCTCAGTCCCCTTTATGTACAGTCATCTCCTGCCTCGGGGCTGTTTGCAGCAGTAAATGGACTTGTTCAGTTTAATTGGAAGAGGAGCAGTGATTGTGTTTTTGTAACCTATTAGACCGCTCTGCCTCTCAGTCTAGGATCGCACTCGAAATTACAGTCTGGAGTATGAGCAAGGGCCTCATTTCTACTCTCCCTTCATCTGGGTTAAATAATGATTTGAAACAAAAAAAATCCAATAAATATATATCTCGAGTTCCCTTGAGGGCAGTAGTAGGTCCCCTGCTGAAAGCTGGAGAAAGCAAAGTTCACCAAGACAATTTAATTAGTTATTGGGGAGGGGAGAGATCCAAATGTTCTCGTAGAGAAAATTAGATTCATGAAAGAGCAGACTCTTTTTAAGACACTCTGGAAAAATAAAAAGCCATTAGAATTCAGTTGAGCTCTGCAGAGCACTTTCAGATGCCATGCTCTGTTTCCATCTCCAGCCCCTTCAGACACAGTAAAACCAGACCAGGGCCAAGGCGAGAATGGGGAATTTGTGCAGACAGGCAGGCTGAGCCCCTTGAAAGTCATGGTGGGAAGATGCTGTCACTCCCCCTCAGCACCTGCCTTGCCCTAGCCAGACCCTCCAGCCCTCACAAGGATGTGGGCTCCATATTTCACTGATAATCCACAGGTTGCCCCTTCCCAGAGTGCTGCAGATGTTGAGTTGCAGAGGAGCTTGTTGATCACCTGGTCATTTGACAGATTCTGTGATGTGCTGACAACAGTTGCTACTTTGAAGGTAGATTTCAGTGAAGGCAAAGGAGAAACACATATCCCAGGTCTTGAAAGCTGTTCTAGAAACACCAAGGAGCTGCTGTATTTCTTGGCAGAAAATTAAGGTCTTTTGGGTTAGCCTGGGAGGGAACAGAAGGGAGGTGTTTGTGTGTGCAATGCTGGAGTCAGTATCCCTTGGGGTGTCTGCTCCAGGTCCTTCTACCCCTGTAGCCAGGGGGTACCTCACCTGATGGTTTTGTGCCTGTAAATGAAAGGTGGTCAGATGCTGGTTGTGTCTCAGTTGGGGTTCAGATCTAATCAAACCATAACCCAACTTGTAAAAAAGTACCCAGCACCGTACCTGAAGGCATAATCCTGTATCTCCTGGATTGCCTGGGGGGAGTGCAGTGCTTCATAACAAGGAGGCTGGTTCTCCAGGGGCTCTGGGTCTGGGTTTCAGAAGGGGTTAGTGAAAAACAGAGCTCGACACCTGGCTCTCTAACGCTCCTTGGACATTCCATTTTCTACTGGAATAAACAAGGACTGGTGGAGAAGTGCCAGAACTGAGAAGCAGCAAGGAGCAGTACCTGAAATGAGGACTTTCAATGTGTGTTTTCACTCATTCCTAGTTGGGAACATTTGGGAGATATCTCTGTCCAGTTCTGCATTGAAGATGCAAGTTTCCCATGTTGCTGCTGGGGCTCCCAACATCTCCCAGTTAGATCTCAGTGTGGCTTAGAAGTTAGTGTAGGGTGGGGATAGAGGAGTCCCCAGCCCTGGTATGGGTCTGCTGGGATGGATGGATTCCTGTCCCTCTGTCCCTTTTCCAGTAATGCCTCTCTCCCTGGCAACATGGGAAGTCTGTGGAGATCCTCCAGCTCCAGGCCTTTTCAGGATGCCAGGGCAGTCAGCACTCTGCTGCCTGCTTGCCGGGAGCCGCTCGGTGTGCTGGCAGCTCCGCTCTGCCTTCGGTCCCCCTGGTGCAGCACATGCCTGAGTCAGCTGTCCCTGTCCCAGTTAGCACCTCTTGAACGAGGTTGAGAGCAACCCCCCCAGGGACGCAGATCAGATGCCACTGGAAGCAGGGCAGACGTGAAGGCACCATCTGATGGGATGTGGGAGCTCCACATACAGAGTGACACAGTGGCTCCTCTGCAGAGGAGGAAGAGCCCTGACCCTGCACCAGCCGGTCCAGGGCTAAGCTCTCCAAAGGGACTGGCTCTGTCCCTGGTGTGTGACAGCTGATCCAGGTCTCCTCTGCTCCCCAAGATACTACCAACATTGCAATGTGGTTTTCTCAGCTCAGAGTACCCCATATTTGTGAGGGCTTGGCCCAGGTCCCCAGTGTGGGGACCATGGCACAGAGGGAGTCATGGTGTGCCCCACAGCAGGGCGTGAGGAGGTGTTTGAGGGAGCACAGCTTGCTGGGAACATGTTGGAGGACTATTCCAAGTGAGGAGAACCCAACCTTTGTGTCCAAGCTCTAAGGACCCTGGACCAAACCTTATGGGTGGGAATGAGAAGAGCAGAGCATCTGAGTGTGAAACGAGGTGGCCACATGAGAGTGCAGACGTGCTGGGGCCACCTCTGGCTCACTGCAAGGGCAGATGTTAGCGCTAAGGCAGCCTTTCTCCCAGTGCTGGTACCCTCCTAGACTGGCTCAGAGAAACACCATCAGAGTTCAAACTGAGCTACCAAACACTCAAACAATGTAAACCCCCTCGGTGGTGCTCAGGGTCCCAGCCACCAGCCCTCCCCAGGAAAGCCTATGTGGGTTTGGGGTCCTTGCTGACCCCTCTGGGTGCAGCAGCCCACTGAAGCCCATCCAGGGTCTGGTTGCACCCTCGCACAGAGGCTGGCAGGAGCAGTGCTGTCATCCCCTTCCCCACAAGCCTCCAGCACAGCACGGGGTGGGGGGAGTGTGGCATATATTTTTCCTCCTCTACTTTATTTTTTCACTTCTTCCCTCCCTTTGTCACTTCCATAAAACCCAAGGGGATTTAGTGCAAGCTGTGACTCTTCAGCACAAGTGATCAGCCTCCAGGAACGGGCTGGACAGTCTAATTTAGAGCAGAAGGAAACAAAACTGAATAGTAAGCGAGACAAGCAAGCAGACAAAAAGCAGGCGTGACATTTGCATAGAGGAGGCGAGCAGACAGTTGGCAGTGTGGATTGGAGAGAGGCTTTATGGTTTTTCTTTTCATGTAATTTGAGACTAATGATGGACTTATGTTGCCCGCTCTTCCTTTTTTCTTACACCTTACCTACTAAAGGAGGAGTTCTTGATGGGTAAGTGGATGCTATCCGCAAGACACCAGGGAATGTATTAGAGGTCACTCGAGCGCATTAGCTGTATCTTCTTCAGGGGGAAAAAGCACACAAAGAAGTGTCTGTATACCTTTTATTTCCAGAGGGATTTTTCTTTTTTTTTTTCCCCCTCCCCCTCCTTTTTTTTTTTTTTATTTTCTGTTTCAAAGTGATAAGCTTGTTTATTTGCCAACTTTTACTTTGTACAGAAGCCCTTGATTTGATTTTTATTTGCTCATTTTAGTGATGTTCATTCAGCCTTTTATTAAGGAAGCTTAAAAAATTCAGTCATTTAAGATTTTGTTTAGTTTTTGTTTTCTTTCCAAGGATTATGTAGGGTTTTTTTTTATATGAACATACCTTTTTTTTTTCCCACCCTCCCCCTTTTTAAGGTTAAATAAGGGCTTTGTCCTCTGTCATACCCTTTTGATTTAGTTAGTTATTTTAAATCTTTGGTTGCCCCTTTCCTTTGCTGAACTCTTTTTGTTTAACATGAATCGCATGCTGATACTCTTTGCATGATCTCTGAATCTTCCCGTTATCATAGCAGGGGGAAAAGAAGTTTCTTCTTACTGTGGATTTCTCTCAGGGAGATGTGTTTTTGCTTTCTTCTCCTCTTTCTTCTTTTTCTTTCTTTCTTTCTTACTTTGTTTCTTTCCTTTTGTTTCAGTGCATCATGATGGTAAAAATTCTGAGTTTATTTAAAAAAAAAATAAAAGCCAAGTAAAACCACAAACAACAAACCCTTCAAAAAAAAAAAAACCCACATTCAAACAGTGCCAAATGGCTTTTTTGCTTTCAGATCTCTCAGTCAGGGTCTTCTGCTGACCTCTTTACCAAAACAGACAGCCCGCCTGGCAGCCCAGCCAGCCGGAACGGAGGGTATCATGAATATGACTCAGGAAACGATACTTCCTCCCCTCCCTCCACTCAAACGAGCTCATCCAGGTCAAAGAACAGCCAGGAGAAAAGAAGTCTAGTCCATGATGGCTTTGGCCATGCCTTCTCGTCCGGGAAGCCCAAACTGGCCAACAGCGATAACAGCTCTGATTCAGGAAATTCCTTCACCAGTTGCTTTTCCCAGACCAAGGGATCAGCTTTGGAAAATCAGTCTCCAGATGCCCAGGGACAAGACCGAAGGTCAGTGCTTACCAGTAGCTGCTGCTGGCAGCCAAATACCTGGTACTTTGTTGTTCTGTGTCTCCTGCTCGCTTGCCAGTTGTGGTGGTGAGCTGGCAGGGAGGGTTTTGTGGTCTGGAGGCAGTTAGATATAAATCAGAGCTACAGTCTTGCCAGTCTGGAGTCCACAGACCAATACTGTAGCCTGAGGGTTTGGCCCTGGGTCAAGCCATGACCTGGACACAGCCCTGCTCAGCTGGACAAAACTAAGCCAAAGTCTGGAAAGGTGCATCAGGGGGTTGCTGTGCAAATTCTCCCCCTCTACTTACTGTGGGGAAGAGGAGCAGGGCTAATTTTTGCCAAAAAAATATTATGGGCTATTCTTTCACCTGTCCAATGAGCCAAATCCAGCCAAGTCCTTCTCAGCTCATTCAGAGCTGGTCCTGGGTGCCAAGGTAACATGTCCTGCAGGTGAGGAGCACAGGAAGGGGCACGTGCCTCGCTGGCTGCGGGATAACACAGGGTGTCAGGGCCAGGGACAAGAGCCAAACCACCATCCAGTGCCACAGGTCGTCATCAGGAGAGGGGAGTAGATGCCAGCCTCCATCTCCATCATTGCCTCCTGTTCCTGGTGGTTCACCATGCAACGTTGGGGATGAAGCACTGTAGCTGGTACCCAAGGCTGTGCTCAGGCAGTGCTGTTAGGAAGCACTTCCAGCTCAGCCCCTCAGGTCTTAAATACTGAAAGCTACAGCCAGGATGTGGTCTGGGTGTGGGAGAATGAGGGGGGAGAGGGAGCCAGAGGAATTGGTGTTTGGAAGAACAAGCCCTCAATTTTCAGGTAAAATTTTAGGGCTGTGTATACTTTTCACGTTGTGACTCCAGTGGGATAACTGACTTCACGGGGTGGAGCTGGAATTGCCACCAGCCCTGGCTGTTGGGAGGCTGCCTTGCTGCTGGGCTCTAACCCAGGGTGCTTCTGGAAGTGGAGGAATTCATGCAGGCAACAGGACATGCCTGCTCATGCTGCTCCATCGCCAGGCTGGAGCACAGGCCCTTGCCCTGCCATGCTCTGCCTTTCCCTTGCTCCATCACTTCTCACCTTGCTTCCTCCTCTCAACCTGCACCACTCACTGCCCTGACCCAGGCTCTGCCAAGCAGATGCTTCTGGTGTGCCAGGGTTGGGGCAGAAGTGTCTGCTCCTTGTGGCACCTGAGTCCTCTTCTCCAGCCCTTCCCTAGCACAGCCTGAGGGTGAGCTCTTGGGCTCTGACCCAAATATGTGGGGTGTCCACAGCAGCAGCCCGGGGAGCTGGTCAGTCGCCTTTATCCCCAGTTGGGGAATGGGAGGATGGGAGTACTTGGGGGCTGAGGCATGGAGCTCCCCTCAGCCAGGGATCAGTCCCAGTTCGGCCACAGCTTCAATGACCACCCAAATATATGTTCACAGACGGTGCCTGTCCTTGTGTCTCAGCTGTTCAGAGGAGAAGAAGCGAAACTTCCTCCCATCCCCAAGCCACAGCTCCCCGCTGAGGCCGTGCTCCCGCAGCGAGTCGTACACCAGCACAGGCAGATCCTCCCCAGGCTCCAGCCGCTCCAGTCGCTCCCGCTCCTCACACCACAAGGCCTCTCCCAGGTCCTGCTCTTCAGGAAAGAGGTAAGGCCATCCAAACTAGCTCTCCATGTGGTCCTGGGCAGTGTACTAGGCTAGCAGGCTCCTTGGAGGAGGAGGTGTAGGGTTTTGGGGTGCCTAGGGATCCACATGACTTGGGGTGAACTGAGACCATGAAATATGGGGTATCTCTTTCCCCGCATGAACCCAAATTCAGAGGAGTCTGGTCCAGCCTCACGCTCCAGCATCTTTAACTCTGTCATGGTTCTTGCCTGTCCCCAGGTCATCTTCACGTTCCCCCAGCTATTCCTCCAAATCCTGCAGAAAGAGTCCTGGGAGCAGGAGTTCAAGACCTCGTCGGAGCCCCAGTTACTCCCGCTACAGCCCTAGCAGGTACAGGTGTCTCTATCTTCTGCCTCAGGCTTTCCTACTGCCTCCACCGCTTGCTCAGACTCCAGCACACTCACTGGCTCCTTCTGCCAGCCCCAAACCACTCCCTCAGCTTCCTCACTGAAGGAGGAAGAAGCGTTGCTCCAGAGCTGGTTGCAGAGGGAAGAACCAGAGATGTGAGCCTTTCACTTTCTGGAGGAAAAGGGACAGGTGCCCCAGGCTGTCCCACCTGGATTCCAGAAATGTCTCAAAGCACTTTCAGGGGCTGGTTGCTGGGAGTGAGGTCTGGTTTATCTCAAGCACTGGAGCATCATGGAATCTCTCACCTGGAGCGTGTGGCTGTTCCCCCGCTCCGAGCCCTTGCGGGGAACACGCTGTACAGCCGAGAGTGCACAGATGGCTGATCGATGGTGTTTGCCAGGGCCTCTTGGCAAGTGAGAGATGCCTCGTAGGACAATTCAGGGAGTGCTCCCCTCTATTGGGCTGGTATAAATGGTGGGCAGAGTGTTGGGCTCCGTTTGAGTCTGCCCATAGCTGCCATCGCCGGCGCAGCGTGTGCCAGCCCGTCAGAGCGGGATCTCACTGCAGCAGGGACACCGCTTTCCAGAGTTGTGGTTCTGCCAAGGAGTTGTCAGGCCCTGGGAAGTGCCCCTGTGTCATGGGCAGCTGCCAGGTACCCTCATGCTGGCACTCACCAGCCTTGCAGGGGAAACACAGCCGAGCACCTCTGCTCCCTCCACACCCCACTGCAAGCAGAGGTCTTACAGCTCAGCCCCAGAGATGATGCCCTTGAGCAGGTTTTTCTGGTAAAGTCTCTGCTGCAGTGAACGTTTTGCACCCTTGAAATGTTACATTCCCACGGTCTGATCCTTGTGGGCTGGGACAATCCCTCCACTGCTGTAGGAGAGTATTTCCTGCGTGCAGGGACCAGGCCCTTGAGCTGTAAGACTGTGCAGGTGGCACTGAGCAGGGTGTATGAAGTCTGCAAGGCTCCAAGGAAGGGCCTGTGCTGACGTGTACGGGAATTTAACAAAGGAGAAATCCATAGCAACACCGGCACTCCTCCTGGCCAGCCACACCAGCCACACCGACCTGCAGGGGTGCCAGGGCCTCCGCTCACGTGGGGCTCCTGGCAGGGCTGTTCTCACCAGCTTCTGCAGCTTGGCCAGCAAGCGCTGTCCCAGTAGAGCTAAATGCATTGTGTCCTCCAGCACAGGTCAGTGGAAGCCAACTTAGCTCAGCAGTGTGGGGCCACCAGGAGACACTTCTGAAACCCCCAGACACCACAGAATCACAGGATGGGTTGGGTTGGAAGGGACCTTCAAAGACAACCCCCTGCAGGGAGCAGGGCCATCTTCACCAGATCAGAGCCCCATCAAGCCTGACCTTGAATGTCTCCAGGGATGGGGCCTCCACCTGTGCCAGTGATCTACCACCCTCAGAGTGGAGAATTTCTTCCTAATACCCAACCTAAATCTCCCCTTTTCTGGTTTAAAACCATCACCCCTTGTGCTATCGCTCCATGCCCTTGTGAACAGTTCTGCCCCAGCTTTCTTACAGGCACCTTTCAGGGACTGGAAGGGTGTTAGAAGGTGGCCAGTGGTGCCCATCTATCAGCAGGTGTCCATCTCTCCAGCCAGATGAGTGACTCTTTGTCCAGCTAAGTGAGTGTGCATGGGTCTGATGCCACCGGAGCACTTCACAGGTCATTGCCTCCACCCCTGAAGTGATGGCTTCCAATTTGTGTCTTCCCCAGAGATCGGGAGCGAGAGCACAAGTATGGCTCCAGTGAGAAGGAGTCTCACAGGGAGCGCGACCGGCGGCGGCGGCGGCGATCCTATTCACCCCTGAGGAAGCGAAGGAGAGACTCTCCCAGTCACCTCGAAGCTCGGCGCATCACAAGGTAAAGGGACGAGGTCCCCTTGTTTGGAGACTGGCTCAGCTGGTGCACTGTGGGGAGGAAGTGGGCTGTCCCTGGGTCCCAGCCCTTGCCAGCTGAGGTTTCTCCAGGAGGAGACAGGTTTCCCAGAGCCTGATCAGCAAGACCTTCCTCTCCTCCTAGAGCCTGGACTTTTCTAGCTAGAGGCAGAGGAAGGGTTAAGGGGGTCTCATTTACAGCAAAGGAAAAAAGACAGATGAAGTCAGACTCCCCTGGCAGCATCCCTCCACGGGTTTCTGTTTCACTCTCTCCCATAAATGTCCATAACAACTGTAGAGACAAATGTTCACTCTAACCCTCCCACTGAAGGCTCTCCAGGATATCAGGCAGAGCCTGGTCTCAGACTCGGTGCTTGGGGCATTCCCCAGGTCCCTGGTGGTGAGTGGTTTGAACCCCGAGACCTGTCTGAACCCCCCACCTGATCTGTTCCTTTTTTTTTTTTTATTTTAAACAAACACAGACACACCACAAGGGAGTGTCATGCAGAATATAAAGTGCTTTGTGGAGATTTTGGTAGTAAATTGGTCCTTGTGCCACCAGTAACCCACGTCTCTGTCCCCACAGTGCCCGCAAACGCCCCATCCCCTACTACCGGCCCAGTCCCTCCTCCTCGAGCAGCGCCAGCAGCTACTCCTCCTGGTACAGCAGCTTCAGCCGCTCCCCCAGCAGGAGCCGGAGCTACTCCAGCTACCGAACGAGCCGGAGCCGAAGCTGGAGCAGCAGCAGCAGCAGCAGTGCCGAAGGCAGGAGCCGCAGCCGGAGTTCGGGCCCCAGG